>JARFIX010000073.1:1200000-1779835 GCA_036346125.1 Lycocerus yunnanus | reverse complement strand
AGTTCCAAAACAAAAGTGGAATTTTCCACAGATTACATCATCATTGATTCTTGTGGTGCAGTGGAAATTTTGCCTTATAAGAGAATGTGACAGCTTCATATATGATGATTAGCCTTCTTATTTTAATTCGGCGTTCAACTAAGTACGCCACTGGAAAATAATCAAACTGCAACTGATAATCAAAACTTTTCTATAAACAAAAGCTAAATTACATAAAACAAGCGCTTTTTGCGTGATCTTAATCTTAAAACAGAGAGCAACAGTTCAAGGTTAATTATTAAGAATTAATGTTGATATCAAAATTGGTCTGGGGGCTCTTATCGCGAAAATGATTTTATCCTACATAACGCGAGATGAACTGTTTTGAGGAATGGAGCGAATTATGCGACGAATATCATCGCTTAGAGGTAAAATTTTCTACAATTTTTTGTCAAATTTTTAACTTCAATTTTTAGGTCGACAACAAAATTTATTTGGAAAAATTGGAAGAACTTGACGATTTCCAAAAACGATGCCAAACCAACATCGCCAATCAACGTTACCGCATGGCTGCTATCAGAACACATTTGCAAGGGTAAGAACCACTAAACAGGAGTGGATTGGTATCACAATTTTGATCAGTTTCATTGTGAAAGTTTTGGCAAATTCGACTAAAAAATGACAATGAGTATTTTTTCAGATTAATAACACGGGGTAATGCCGACCCCAAAGAGCAGAACAGCTGGAGCGCGAGTTACAGTACCGAAAAATTCAGTTGTACGAGGTCGAGCAAACGCTGCCCAAACCCAACGGCACATATCTGAAAATTATAGTTGGAAACGTAAACGTTTCAATTTTAAACAGGGAAGAAAAGTGAGTTGACACGGTTCCGGGTCATTTTGACCCCTAAACTCTTTGTTTCAGATTTAAGTACAAAAACGAATACGAAAAGTTCAAACTGATTTTGAGTATTATAATTTTTTTGCTAGCGGTACTCAATCTGCAAACAAAGTTTCGGTGAGCGAATTTTTGGAGTATGCAGAAGAGGGAAGGTGATTTGACATTTTTTTGTAGAGCACTGGAACTGATTTACGTTTTCTTGTTGGTGTGGTATTATTGCACGTTGACCATCCGCGAGAGTATCCTAAAGGTGAATGGTTCCCGAATAAAAGGGTGGTGGAGGCTTCATCATTTCATTTTAACTTTTGCTATGGGCGTGCTCTTGGTTTGGCCCGACACCCAAGCATGGCTCCTGTTCAGGGATCAATTTATGTGGTATAACGGGTATATCAGTAAGTTTGCCGATGGTTTAACCGAGTTGGTAAAAACAACTTCTTTAAGGTTTCGTTCAATACTTACAGTTTCGCTACCAGAGAGGACAATTGTACCGCCTCCAAGCGCTGGGCGAGCGATACAACATGGACATCACGATGGAAGGCTTTCATTCGTGGATGTGGCGCGGGCTGAGTTTCCTTTTACCGTTTTTGTTTTTCGGTTATTTGTTGCAGGTGTACAACGCTTTCACGCTTTTGCGGTTGAGTTATTTGCCGGCCGCAACTTGGCATGTAAGTAGTTCAGTGCGAGTGGCACCCGAGTTGAACTTTCAAATTTTTTTATAATCATACCTTCGTGAATTAGTGGGGGATTTTTCAGGGTTATAACAACAATATTTTGGTTTAATGGTTGCTTTTTGTTTCTCTATTGTCGTGCCATCTGTTGACGACAATTAGAAAAATCCCCCTCTTAAAGTATAAAAAATATTATATTTCATATGGGCCGTCCATTAATTACGTATGGCGGTTACAAATTCAAAACCTTACATTGGGGAAGGTAAAAATTTCAAAAATTGTTTTTACGTAATTAATGGACGATGCCTATGCTGACGTGGCGCAGTGGTTGGCGCTCAAATATAAAAGCAAGTTTTGTAATGAATGTTTGGCTTTCAGGTTTCTGTGTTGAGTGTGACGTATTTCATACTATGCTTTGGTAACATAACAACCATCATGATGATTATACCAAGGAAATTGAAAACAATTCAGTCTCTACGTAGAAGAGACCGAAATGAAATGAAAGAAAAATGAAGTAGGTGAGTTTTGTTTGTATAATTTAACGGCTTCATCAAAAAGAGTCTACCTACCCGAAGGGTTTCAATATTACAAAGTGGGGGTTTTCGACTGTTGAACGGCCAGAAGTACCATAACCAGATTTTTTTAGGAGGGAGAAAGTACATTCTCAATCGCATAGGCAAGGAGTTGACTTCTGTACGAAATTTGTACAAAAGAGTTAGTACAGGGGCTTTGAGGAGCTTGAGCCACTTTTTTCGAAATTTTTGTAATTTCAAATCCAAATTTGATTACTTGAAATTTTAATTCGTGGTTTTTTAAAGGCACGGGTGAGAACCCGGAGCTTCCCGGCCGCAAGGACTTGATGTTCCGCCTTGGGGAGGGGAGAATTCTTGAGCCGTAGTTGAACCCTCAATCATAACACCTTCACGTAGTGACCAAGAAGTTAGGTACTACTGGGGCAGATAGATCGAGATAGATTTTGGCATATCTGCTCAACCGTTGCTATCGCAACGCAAAATTTTTAATCAGCAAATAATAAAAAAACTCTGGTAAATTTGAAAACATTCACCCAGCAGCTAGCAGAAAGGGGGAATCGAACCTAAGATGACGTCAAACTGTAGGTCCCCTATACTATACACATACTCAACCGTAGTTGTATAATTTCTTCTCTTCTGTTTGCCCTCGTGTGAGTGTATCGTGATGCGAGGGGAAGCTCAAAATATTTATTATAATTTCTCATCAACTTTTTTTTTACGTTTCATTTATCAAAATATTTCTCTGAGGGTAGCTCGGCTCTTACAAGATCTTGCCACAAAAACTAAATCAACTCATTTTAGAATGATGTGACTGCTAACCAATCAAAATTACAATATAACATAAGTATCGAACCTATTAACGATTCGGTGGAATTGTGTATTATAAATTAATCTCAATAAAATTGTTTACACGAAAGTTCAGTTTAAATTATCTGAAAATATTCAGAATTGCCATTATATATTAGCTCTTCGTTAGATTGCCAGGGTTGTACTTTTGACTCAATTTCCATTGGTAGGGGTAATTCTACAATACAACTTATAACACAAATGTAATTACATTAGAAAACAGTGATTTAGTTCTTCTGATGGTTTCCATCCATTCCGGTTCCGGTTGTCAAACCATGCCTGAGATTCTTAAATCGGTAAACTTTTTATTCAACGCTGAATATTTGTTTTACTTTTATATTAAAATATGGTTATATTAAACTTTCTAATCTTCAAACGGAGGCTGATGTAGCGGTCCTAAACTTAGCGACAAATATAGCAGATCTGTCTAATATGGCACCGGTTCGCCGGGTCCGAATCCAGAGTGAGGAACATTTTTTCCATCCGTCAGCTCCCTGAAAATGCGTAATAAAGTAAACTGTCAACATCATCAGCATCCCATGCTGTTAGCAAATTTGGTGTCGAAATTGTTTGACCACACGCCCAATTGTTTTAAAAACGCCACACTTGACTATTTTACCTTTTAGTGAATTATTTTTAAATTTAAATAATAAAAGCTATTATTTTAAACCAGAACTCGAAATGTAAACCTCAATATTAATAATTAAAATTAAGGTTCGATTCCTTAACGCGACCAGAAACAGTTGCTAATCAAAATATTTTGAATTTCGTTGGAAAACTTTTTTAAATCACGTAACCTCACTTTTTAAGAAAATTTCTTCCCACATTGGCGATGTGAAATCGTTTTAGGGTGAAACGGATAGACTTACAAAGCCTACCTCAACGTTTTTCCCATTGTACTTCCTCCCCTTTGTATGGTGCCCTTAGCGACCGATCGATCGTCATCGGTGAATTTCAGACTTGGTCAGGTCGTTTCGGTGTGATTTTACCTTAAAACAACCAATAATAAATTAAAACACTTGACTTTTATTACTTCCAATGCCTACGTCGGATTAATAAAAAATCAACAAATACGATAAACTCGAGAGGGTGATACAAGGTTCAAGGTCGAAACATTAATTTTCCAATCGAAAAATTGGTGATATAACGCGATGATTTTTTGATTTGCGATTTCACTTTTAAACATCAAAAAAAATGAGCGAAGTCAGTATTTTCGACGAATGGGAAGAATTGTCTGGAGATTATAAGGATTTGGAGGTTAGAAAGCGAATTTGTAGAAAAGTTGAGGTCAAAGTAATTTTCGTGTTGCTTTCAGATTACCAATAAGGTTTACCTGGACAAATTGGAAGAAATAACCGAATACCAGAAGAAATGTCAGAAAAACATCACCCATCAGCGGTATCGCCTTTCCATCATAACCAAAAATTTGGAAACGTAAGTTGACCCCCCGATTGTTTACCTCAATTGCAGTTTCGTGTGTCTTTAGGTTAAAGAAGCAGGGTGGGACCGATTCGGGTAAAATCGAAGACTTGCAAACTAATATTTTGAAGCGTCAGGCCCAGTTGTTCGAAGTCGAACAGACCCTTCCGAAAGGAAACGATGCTTATTTAAAAATTATCGTCGGGAACGTCAACGTTTCGATCTTGAATAAGGAAGAAAAGTGAGTACAAACTTGTTTGGCATTTCTCTTTTTAATGGCACTAACTTTTGTAGATTCAAATACAAGAATGAGTACGAAAAGTTCAAACTTATTTTGAGCATAATTTGTTTTATCCTGTCTGTTCTTAACCTGCAAATGAGATTCAGGCCTCTGGAGTTGTCCTACATTTTTCTGTTGGTTTGGTATTATTGCACCTTGACGATACGTGAAAGCATTCTAAAAGTTAATGGGTCACGCATCAAAGGCTGGTGGCGATTCCATCACTTCTTGTCTACCGTCGCCGCAGCTATTTTGTTAATCTGGCCTGATACGGAACCCTGGTTGGCGTTTAGGAATCAATTTATGTTGTTCAACGGTTATATAAGTAAGTGTTTTCGGGGGAATTTTAGGAATGTACAGGGTGAGTAAATTTTGTCGTTTCTGCAGGTTAGCTCGGTTAGTATTGATCCACCGTGAGTCAATTGTTTAAATCTTACGTAGTAGGTGTGTTATCAAGTTGTGTACGATTATTGAGTTTTAAATGTTTGGAAAAGTCTTGAAATCATATAAATGATAGGTAAAAGCAAGATAAGAAAACCGCAAACAGTCGATAGGAAGGCGTAATAAATTGTTTTTTCAACAATGTAGGCTAAGAATTACAATAATAAAGCAATAATTATTACGCCTTCTAAGTCGGTAGAGCCGTTCTGTTCACGGCAATTTTACCTCCTATCGAAGCACTTTATTACGATTTCATTAAAACAAATTTTATTAGTTTCATTCTTGTAACGACAACTCTCTCACTTGACATGAATAAGTAAATCGGAAAATTGAGATATCCACTTCTACCGCTCTAAATTGTCATTGCCTCTATTTTGATTAATTTAATATGTGAAAGAATACGAGATTGCTTTTGTGTTAGAAATCAAAGTTAAAATTTAATAATGCAATATATCCACTTTTTAAAAACTCCGTTAATAAATCTATTTATGTCTTATATATGAAATAAGTTGATTAAGTATAAATCATAAAGTAAAAGTCATAAAGTACATAAATAGATTTATTAACGTAGCTTTTAAAAAGTGAATATATCGGATTATTAAATTTTAACTTTGATTTCTGACCCAAAATTCATTCTGGAGCAATCTCGTATTCTTTCACTTATTAAATTAATCAAAATAGAGTGAAAGACAATTCAGAGCGATAAAAGTAAATATCTCAATTTTCGTATTTTACGACTTTTCAATTTATTAACTCTATAACTTGAATGGTATGATCAGTCAATTCCAATATGAATTTTTACCTTCATTATTTTATTTTACCCCACCCCCCTTGAGGTAATATTCGAACCTCCATTATCGGCACTGAATTAAATATGCACATCCGTTTGTGGGGGTGAAAGCCACCGGTGGGTGCCTAGCTGATATTACATAATCTAAGTTCCCAAGGGAGGCTTTGGTTCTTTCAAAAGTACTAAAAGAGCTTGTTTTTTTGTTTCTTTTACAGTTTGTTTGTTTCAGGTGTTGTCCAGTATCTACAGTTCCGTTATCAGCAAGGTCAGCTATACAGGTTAAAGGCTCTGGGTGAGCGGCACAACATGGATATCACAATCGAAGGTTTTCATTCCTGGATGTGGCGTGGACTGAGCTTCTTATTGCCGTTTTTGTTTATCGGTTACTTCTTTCAGCTTTACAACGCTTACACGCTCTACCACCTCAGTTTTCTACCATCGGCGACGTGGCACGTAAGTTACAATCGTTTTGTCTCAAATAACAAACTAAAAGAGCGAATTTTACAGGTCAGGGTGCTAAGTATGATGTTCCTCATTTTGTTTATTGGAAACACAGTCACTACCATTATGGTGATACCAAATAAAATACGAGACAAAGTTGTCATTCAGTATCGTCTGATGAACCAAAGAATAAGTTCAGCTAAAAATTTGAACTGTTTAGATGTAAGTTTTCCTTCATTTTGATTAAAAATAATTTTTCAACACATGCATTTCAGAATGCCGATAAGGTGGACACAAGCAAAATAGATTAAGACAAATGGAACCTTGCATTTATGTGTGTCTTTGGGGTGATTTAATATTTATATTAATTTTTATTAAGAAACTGTGAATAAAGTACCAACCAATGAATTTTTTATTTCATAATTGGCAAAAATACCAACCTTAGTTTTGAATTGGAGCATGCAAAGTGGTGCTAAACAAAAGTACAACTTTTAAAAATTGAGAAAGTGTATAATGAAAGAAGAGAGGATGTTTCTTAAAACTGAAATTTTATTTGGATAAATACATTCCTCATTTTTGCCCCCTCTTTCTTGTTGCAGACATTCCCTGCGTTGTGGGAAAGTAAATAAAATTTAGAATTTTAAGCTTAGAAGAAATTAAAAAGTTTATTTTCTGTGTATACGTGACCGGGGCGAATCAAGTGAAAATTTCACAAAAATAAATAAACAAAAGTTTATTTTTCAATAAGTCTTCTTTCACGTTTGCTAAAACCATCTCGTATCGTTCCATAAACCGACCAAAAACTGCACACTGTTAAAAAGCAGGAAAATATTATTTTGCTTTTCCTTGTGCTTCTACGCTGTCCATAGCTTTTTTTAACCGTTTCGGGATCGCCTAAAAATTGCAAAGAACCTTTAGGAACCGGTTTTAACTTTTCATCCAGGCTATAGAGAAAAGGAATACCGGTCGGCAGATTAAGTTTCATGATATTAGCATCCGAAAGTTGATCCAAATACTTGACAATCCCCCTTAAACTATTCCCATGGGCAACGATTAGGATCGATTTGCCCGATTTTAATTCCGGGACCACCACATCATTCCAATACGGAAGCGTCCTATCCATCGTCAACTTCAAGGATTCAAACTTTGGAAACTTATCAACGGGTGGCCCATCTTTAAATCCTGCAAAATTAACAATCTCCTTGTAATACGGATGATCTTCTTCCATTGGGGGTGGTGGAATATCAAAACTTCTCCTCCAAATTGCCACCTGCTTTTCCCCATACTTGGTGGCCGTTTCCGCTTTATTTAGGCCCGTAAGTCCACCATAATGCCGCTCATTCAATCTCCAATTTTTGACGACTTGAATCTGGTTCATATCGAGCACACTCAAAATTATACGCAAAGTTTCCTGGGCTCGGCTTAAAACCGACGTGTAGGCTATGTCAAACTTGAAATTATCCCTCTTCAAAGCTTCTCCCGCGAGCTTCGCTTCTTCCTTTCCCTTTTCGCTCAATTTGGCATCGTACCAACCACAGAACAAATTCTTTTTGTTCCATTCCGATTCGCCGTGACGCACCATCACGATATTGTATTTTCCCATTACTTTAGAAACTTGGCGAATTGAAACGAAATTTTTCACTAATTTTTGGTCGAACAGCTGACGTTTCATTGACATTTTAAAAAATAACTCCACGGACGGTTATGAACAAAAACATCGCCGTCACTGTTCCACACCTGTCACTTGTTGCTTCAAAATTTCTAACCCCACTTTAGACGTTTTTGTGTAGTTTAACCTCAAATGCATATTTGAAAAGTGAAAATGTCGATGAATAAGTATATGCACCCTCGTAACATTTACAAAACTCCGCCAAATTTCAAGCAATTAGCTATCGATTACCCTAACTTCCGCGAACATGTGAAACAGGATGTCTCGGGCAAAGTTACCATCGATTTCAAAGACGTTAACGCGTTGAGAGCGCTCACCTGCACCTTACTGAAGAAGGATTTTAATTTGGACGTCGAAATACCACTCGACAAAATGATCCCCACGGTACCGTTACGCTTAAATTACATATTGTGGATCGAAGATTTGCTAAGTGTTGCTCAGCCAAACGATCAAGTTAGAGGCATCGACGTTGGCACCGGTGCGTCGTGCATTTACTCCTTGCTTGCAGCTAAAAGTAAAAGTTGGTCTATGGTCGCCACAGATATTGACAAGGACAGTTTGAACTATGCACAAGAAAACGTCCGAAGAAATAATCTGTTACAACTGATAAAAGGTAAAAATTGTTGTTTACATCTTCTTTTTTAAAAAATCAACTGTTAATGTTCTCTCCTTCTTTTCATATTAATTAATACCGATCATTTATTGTAAGTTTAGGAGTTAACTTAAAACTGTCGTTCTTTGCCCAAAAACCTTGCACTGTTGTGTGAACATGGACAACGTACGGTTTATCGTGCAATCTGAACTATGTCACAAATAATTGAGGAGCAACGAAAATTCGAATTGCAGCAACAGTAGATTACGAGTGGGCTTTTCACTAGAAAATATTCATCTTGAAAACGGCTAGTTGGATCGGCTTAAAATTTTGAGAGAATTTAATATAAACAGCGCAGGGAACGTAATAATCTATTCAGAATTTTGGTTTTTTACAAATTACCTGTTTTATGTCGAAATGTTTAGTTTTGTTATAAAAAATTTATACTTCGACATAAAACACGTTTTCATTAAAATACAAAAATAAAAAGTGGCTTATTGTGTTTCGCAGAGCTGGAGGACGAGTTTAGTATTCTAGTGTATCCAAACAAAGGGTGTATCCAATCACATTGGATACAGGCGATGTTTGGATACACTCCGAAGTCACACAACTGTTTTTTGCAGTTAAACGTGTCGAGGCGATACTTTGCTGAAAGAAGCGGTGGATAATGAAACCTACGATTTTTGTATGTGCAATCCGCCTTTCTTTACCTCCAATCTAGAATTGAATCC
Source organism: Lycocerus yunnanus (assembly GCA_036346125.1). Lineage (NCBI taxonomy): Eukaryota > Metazoa > Arthropoda > Insecta > Coleoptera > Cantharidae > Lycocerus > Lycocerus yunnanus. Next base: position 1,770,546 of record JARFIX010000073.1, on the reverse strand, counting down.
GTTTCATAAGGCGAGAAGACCCGACCGACCCCGTCCGCGGAACGCGTTCATAGCAACGCAGAACGAAGTGGTAGCTGAGGGCGGGGAGGTTAAATTTGTGAGTAGAATGATCGAAGAGAGTAAGGAGCTCGATAAAAGAGTAAGGTAAGGAGCTTTCTTAATACTCTAATCCGTAATACTAAAATTGAGTCATTTCAGAATTTACACCTGCATGGTTGGTCACAAGTCGAGTTTACCACCACTAAAAAAAATGTTACGAGAAATCGATGTCGTCAGTTTCAAACAAACCGATTTTTGTCAAGGTCACACGACTCGGTGGGCCTGGCATGGACGTTCCACGATATTGACTTACGCAAACTTCCCGAAGCCACCGTTACGGCTGCGAGAAAGTCAAAACCTTTGCAGCACAAAATTTTAGGTTCAAATTTTAAAACTGTGGTTGATCTCGTGAGAACACTGTTTGATGACTTGGCAATGGAAATGCAAGTGATAAAAGAGACAAATTCTGTACTTTCTCTGTACGTTACGGCCCAAACCAACACCTGGTCGCATCAAAGGAGAAAGAAGCGGGAACGTGAACGTATCAACAACTTTCTGAGTGAAAAAGATACGAAATTAGATGAAAACCCTAGTACGAGTCGTCCTGAATGCGGAAGTCCTGAGATCAGCAACGCCTCTGACTTAATTTCACAGATGGAGGTGAATTCTCCTAAAGGCCGGGGGAAACGCGAAAGCGAGGACGACGACGACGAGGATAGTTATTACAATTGCAAGCGAATCAAGCTTTCTCCAACTGAAAATTGTTGTTTAAAGACGTCCGTGATCATTACAAAGGGCGAAAACGACGTCGTTATTGAGTTGCTCTTTCTTGAAGGCAGAGCCGGTAAAGAAGGGCTGCATCAGGTTCTTCAGTACATAAAAAATAACTTGAAATTGTAATAAGATGTAAATTTTTGTAACTTATTTTGTTAAATACACTTCAATTAACATTTTTTCAGCCTTTTTCTTTGTCGCAGCCCCTGTAGGTCCTTTTGTCATTGTTATGCGATTGCTCAAGGCTTCCGTTTTTCTCGACTTTGCCAAGCGCGTTTTCAAGCTTTCTTGCTATTTTTACTTGCATCTTGCAATCTTGTATGGACATAGCTTCCGCCTTAACGGTTTTTACCACAGCGTGGATATCCTGTATTTTGTCATCTGCACATTTGTTTGTTTTCAGGGTTTTATCCAGCTCTTTACTGTTTTGCCTTCAACTTCTGCTTTAATTTCGCAAGCATTTTTGTGTGTTTCTCAATAAATTCCTTTATGAGCGGTACCAAGATAACCAGTCACCCGAGCATGGGTTTGGACTGTGAGTTGTATTGCAACTAAAATCTAGTAGATCGTTGGAAAGTGGGTCACCTTATACTAAAAGAAGGGAAGATCTTGGAATTCAAACTAAATTGAAAGGTGCTTTCGGAGTGTTAACAAATATGGCAACCTTAGGTCGCGTTCGGTTTGTTACTTTTTTCTTTTCGAGCACAATTTAACCGTTCACCTTGGTGCTTTTGTGAGCTTGCAACTACTTTGAAGCCTGAAACACTCAAAATTATGAAATCGATGGAGCCAAAGCGTCTGCAACGCTCAAAAGCTCTAAACCGAACAAAGTACTTGAACGTTTCAGTTAAGTTTAGTGAAGATGTAAGGTTGCCAAGGGAAAATTTACACAGGCCAACGCAACGAATCAATCTGTAAATTCCACTGAGGAAGCAACCAATGACGAACAATTTCCTTAAGTAAACTTAACTGAAAATATGGTCCTTAATTATAAACAAAACACATTTTCACAAATTAGATAATTTTATTAAAAAAAATTGGGCTAATCATTTCCTAAGAAGACAACGATAATATATTTTCGCTCTTAAAACTAAAAGTAAAACCATTGGCTGCCTGCGACAAAAATTTCGTGACATGTCGCACGTAGCCAACCACTTTTGGCACTAATGAGTAGGTAATTATGTACAAATTGATGACGTCATACTAATTTTAAAGAAGTTGCTGTTGCGGCAATAATCCGGCGTGATTGAGGACCGTAAAGATTTCCTTCCTCGGTATCCTATCGGCCTCCCTCTGTTTGACCGGTCGTTCTCCAGGACCAAACCAAGAACTTTTCGCTAGAGCGAATCGAATCCTTGGATTTTTATAAAACGGATTCAAATACACGGGCGGTAAAAGCGACTCGTCGGCAATTGTTTTTAAAACTGACGGATGTGCAACCTCGTTTTGTGCCGCGCAAAAATAAATTCCGCACGCAATCATCGCCAATAGGAAAGTCTTCATTTTTCTGAAACAAATTTTCGTATCATACTGTACATATATCTGAAAATGCGACATTATTTGAAGGTCGAAAATTTAGAAAAACAAGTTGTAAGGTGCCCGTCGCCGCCATCGATTAGCTCATCATTTGGAACGTAATCGATCGGTGACGTAACGCACGGAGTTATTAATTTTATTTTGAAAAAAATAACCGGCTCCGAGCTAGAAAGTTGTTCTACCTTTCTTCGCAAAAACGTTTCCGCCTCAATATCTTAAATAACAACAAAATTCTTCCTTTATTATTAATTTTTTGAATTTTATTTCCTTTATTTAATATGGCGAGCGTCAATTGTTGGCCCATATAAGCGCGCTTTTTGAATTGTTAATATTAGATAATGGTGAAATGTTAATAATTATTAAACTTACAGTTTCTGATCGGTAACGTCTCAAACAATTGTTTTATAACTCGGTTAATATCAAAACGAAACTGAAAGTAAACTTTGTTGTGGCGAGTTTGTTTTATAAATGGTAGGGTAATGTGGTAAACTTACCTACTTTTGAGAAAACGATGTACATTTCTTAATTTTACTCGATTAAGGTGCAAATATTTCTCGTTTGATGGTCAACCTATTATTTTTCTATTATTTACGCAACCGACGCGCGTGATTGCATTTTTAAAATTCCATCCAAATTGGTAATCGGTGTGTCACGAGGTTTAGCATACAAATTTATGCAGGATTTGATAATCCCATCTGTCTAACCCATCTCGGCTGAATTCAAATTAATTTGTTGCGACAAATTACGTAATTTTAGTTAAGGTGACGAAAAACGACTGAAGACTCTTTGGAAACAATGACACAAGTTAACCCAAAAGACACTTTCAAGTAGTTTATTTATTCGAGCTTGGGTTTCCTAAAGAAAATCTTTTTGCAAATTTTAATAAACAATTTTACAATTAAAACTGAAAGAGTGATCAACAGCCCAATAACGGCCAAACAAAAACCGATGACGTCCAAGAGATAATATTGGTAAGTGGGAATATCAGCTCCATAGCTTCGGAAGTGTTTGGCCTTTGTGTCTTATGACATATTCGGTCCACCAAACTGCCTTCTCCAAACCATTCATCGGTTCATCTCTCAGCAACTCGGCGTACTTTATAGCGTTATTTTTGTATCTAAAAAAAATTGGTTCGATGAGTAAATTTCCATGTTTATGTCACATTAATACTTGGGTTTTTGGATGACTTCCAATATGGCGCTTTTCAACACTTCCTTGGTGATGGTTTCGATATTCAGACCCAGACCGATTTCCTTTTGTACAATTTTCTCTATGTTTTTGGGTTGATCGCCCATAAATGGAATTCCAATGATGGGCACTTTGTTGAGTATGGCTTCGTGAAGAGACTGCAATCCTCCTTGTGTAATAAATAATTTTATGTTTGGATGTTCTGGAAATTTACGATTTGAAACCAAAATTTGAGAAAAAATGGCCAATTTTATACAGGGAAGGGAAAAACTTACCCAGCATACCCTGTTGCGGAAACCACTTATTGACGATAACATTTTTTGGCTTTTCCGGAAAATCATCTGTTTCAAATTTCCAAAAAACAGTGTACGGTACTTCGGCAAAGGTATCCAAAATTAATTGAATCGTTTGCTTCGGAAGAAGATAACTTTTAACATTGCTTCCCAAGCTGAAGTAAATAAAACCGTTTTTGGCATCGTCGCATTGTTTTTGTAAAACCTAAAAGACCAATAACAAGTTTTGGTTTTATCAAAATGTTTATCTACTTACATCTGGTAGGGGTTTGCTTGGTTTGACGTGTATTCCACCTCCAACGGATATAATACTAGGAAGTAGTGGATGTATGTTGTGGAAAAGCAAATCGGTGTTGATGAACATCATGCTAATGCTTTTTTTCCAACTCTTCCACGGAAGGATAACCTTTTCCAAAATGTTTCTCCACAATTTTATCTTGCTCTTTGCCATGAACGCAATACGATAAATGTTTTATGTAAAAAGTTAAAGTAAATTTCATGAATCGCTCATAAAATGTGGAATAATCGTTGGTAGGAGAAAAAGGTTCTGAATTGACAAGGGGATGGTGAGGATTTCCTATTACATTATAGGTTTTGGACATTGCTTCTGTAGTGGACACAGAGATTAGAGGGCACTTAAAACGTTCTGCAAATGCGTACATTGTGGGAAATACAAATTCAGAAATAACCAAGTCAAAATGTTCCGTTCGGTTATTTATTATGGCTCTAACTTTTGGGAGTTGCAATTCCAAATCTGTTATAATGTTACCCAATTCCATGCTCAAGTGGTACATTTGATACCTATTTAGGTTATTAAAACTGTTCACATTCATAGATCTTATCACGTCATACGTTGAACTCATATCTATTTCAGTTAAATTGGTTAAGGAGGGATCGTTTATGGGATCAGTCGTCAAAAGAGTAACTTCGTGTCCCCGCAATGATAACCCTCTCCATAATGGCTTGTAAACTATTTGATGGCTATACGCCGGAAAGGGAACGATAGCCAAAATTCGGGCCCCATGAATGGGCAAAATAGCAAAACTAAACCACACACTTAACCAAATCATTTTCTAACAAAACTTTTTACTAAATGATTAGATAAATTAGCTCGAGGGTTATCACTTCTGATAAAGCACTCGAGAGATAATCTTAGTATCAAAGTAAAAGTTCTTAGTGATAATTTAAATTAAATATTAAATTCGTTGTAAGCGTAAAGTTAAAATCCCGTACAAAAACGTAAAATCCCATAACGCCAGTTCTGCTTACCAAAAATGCCTCACTCAATTCTTACTTCCATGTCCAATTTTTCCAACATTTGGCATAAAATTGCCTTTTTTGCATTTGTTTAATTTGAATCCCCATGAGTATTCTAGGGGTATTCCATATTCCCAGACCCTTTCGGTCTCTAAAACTATGTTTTCTAGTTTGGACCATTGGGATTACCTATTTAAATTTGACTTGTTAAGTTTAGATTCAAATTAGAATCCAGTATAGAACAGCCCCCCCCCCCCCTCTCCTAGTGTCTGCGGTAGTACTGGGAGCCAGAACATGAAATATTTAAAATTATCAGAAGAGGGCGAATTTACACCAGTCCACCGCCCTAATTAATAAATTTTAGAAAGCTTGTAACAAAATGTACATTTTTGCGGGAGTAAAGTACTACTTTTTTTCCTGCAAATGAAAAGACTCGCCTCCATTCAAGGGCGCGATAGGGAGGGTTAGTATGAGTAAGAGGAATACATTTTTGACTCGGTTTTTCGATATCTAATGCCGTTTTTGAATTATTTCAAATTTAGTTATTGATCAATGTAATTTATGACTTGCAGACAAATTGTGAAAAATAATATATAAACCTGGGGACTAAGGTGACTTTTTATCCCGTGTGTGATTTTTGCCCTCGGGTGTAAAGACCCCCCACAGGCGGGATGAAAAGTAGCACTTTAATCCCATAGTGTATAATGTACTATTGTTTGACCTATTTCTTTACTCTCTAAAAAGGGAGTAAACTTCGCTTCGGTCTCCTTCGCTCTGACCGCTTTAAGCCGTTTTGACAAACGCAACCAGGGCAAATCTCAAATTTACCCTAAAGGTGTATTTTTTCCAAAATTTGCGAACCCACCATAAATTTTATATTTTTATCTGTTAATTACATGCTCATTTTTCATAATTCGTTTTAAAAATCTAGATTCGGGTATCTTAACTGTCACCACAACATATTTTAATTTTGATGGGCGGGGTTACAGTTTAAAAGAGCCAACGAGAAAATTACATTTCCTATAAATTTTTAAAGCCGTTTTTAACATAATTTGTGGTCCGAACGCAAATTTTATTTTTTTATGTCTATATGGCATTGTTATCTTTCATAGTGTACAAAAATAATGAAAATCGAAATCAGGGTTAATTAACTCACGCCGAAATGTCATATTACTATACCCTGGCAATGTGTAACCACAGCATCACTGAAAATGTCACGTTACCAACAACACTCTCCAGGCCCCGATCATTGCATTTTATTCTAATCTGAAGTGAATTGAAAATTCAGCATATTCGCTTGACCGTTGCTATGGTAACGTGACATTTTTATTATTTAATGTTTAGTCTTCCCATACTGAGGATATCCATAACCTCCAGACCTCCCGATCTTGCAGTTTATAATTACTATTTACTAGTTTATAGAAAGTATAAAACTCTAGAAACCGGGGGGTCTGGGGGGTGTGGAACACCCTCCAGTGCAACAATATAGAGATGAAATACATTAAGTGTTTAAATATTATGGAATCGTAAAGCGTTTGCTTAATTCTTAAACGTTATCACGATGTTGTTGCACTGAGGGTGTTCCACACCCCCCAGACCCCGGTTTGTAAAGGAATGTTTTAGAGTTGGAGATATTAAAATACGTTTCTATAAAAATAAACTGGACAGATCGGGAGGTTTGGAGGTTATGATAATCCCCAGTATCGGGAGACTTGACATTAAATGACAAAATGTCGCATTACCATACCAACGAGTAACCAAAGCAACTAAAATACACAACTGAAAATGTCACGACACTAACATCGACCCTCAGACCCCCTAGTCTATGTATTTTATTGCGATCTTAAGTGAATCGAAAACTTCAACATATCCGCTTGACCGTTGCTATGGTAACGTGACATTTTTAACATTTAATGCTCAGTCCTTCAGTCTCCCGATATTGGGAATATCCATAACCTCCAGACCGCCCGATCTATGCAGTTTATTTTTTAGAAACGTGGGGGACGGTCACAAAACCGGAATTCGGATTTCCATGATTTTTGAAGTGAATTATGAAAGAGGACATCGTTCTCTACACATTAAAAAAAATTGCGGTCGGCCTACAAATTTTGGAAAAAAACGGCTTTAAAAATTCGAAATTGGACGTGGTTGCGTTATTCAAAACTGACTTGCCGCAGCATCCGCTCCGTTGCGCTTCAAGCTGTTTTGGAAAACGCTTTACTCGTTAAAAATATCCCATAGACCGGTCCTAAACGAAAATTGGGGATGTTAACCCGACAGATAGCAGGGAGTGATTGCAATAAGTCAGTGTTGACCCACCTACAGCACACGCACCAGTGACAGAATGTGTACAGTCGTGACGTAATATTGCGCAATAATACGTTTACATGTATTTCTTATGGGAATATGTTAATTTCAAATTTAAATTGTGGGTTTATTAAAGGACCTACTGAAATCTACCTCACCTTAAAAGTCTTGTATTTTAGTGCTTTTTCGTTTGGTGAAGCAATTTTTATAGGAAAAAGTGTACTTTCGAATTCGTGTTTTCTGAAACGTGTAATAAAATTCTCAACTATAAAACATGATTCTGGAAACCGGGGGGTCTGGGGGGTGTGGAACACCCTCCAGTGCAACAATATCGAGATGCAATGAAATTTCAGTGTGGTTGTTGGAGTTTTTCCATAATATAATGTATTACATCTCTATATTGTTGCAATGGAGGGTGCCCCCCCCGGTTTGTAAAGGCATATTTTATAGTTGGAGATTTTAAAATACATTTCTATAAACATAAACTACATAGGTCTGGAGCTTGTGATATTCCCAGCACTGACCGAACATTAAACGATAGAAATGTTATGTTACCATAGCAACGAGTAACTAAAGCAACTAAAAATGTCACGTTACCAACAACACTCTCAAAGCCCCCAGGTCTGTGCGTTTTATTGTTATCTGAAGTAAATTGAAAAATTTAGCATGTCCGCTTGCCAGTTGCTATGGTAACGTGACATTTTTATCATTTAATGTTCAGTCTCCCGATGACGTATAATAAAATTTTACAACTATAAAACATGCTTCTAGAAACCGGAGGGTCTGCGGGGGGGGGACATCCTCCAGTGCAGCAATATTGGGCGCAATACATTAAATGTCTAATTATGTATAGATTATGGAAAAGTACGGTAGTATAATGCGTTTGCTTACCCCCGTAATTGGGAAGCTTTACTGTCTTTTAACAAAAGTTTTGAAAAGTTTCTCTATTTATTTTTACAACTATTTCAGTTTTATATTACATCAGGTGTGCAGTTGTCACACCTACCACACATAGAAAACTGCCAGTAGTGTGCACAATTTATGCTTTGAATGCCTCCATATACCAAACTAAATTTTTATGTTTTCCCCTACAGTTACACCACTGACACATCAATTAGAACTTTGAAATCTTTTTTCTAATAATTAGTCGCTCTAATTTGCTTTCTGCAGATTCCGGGGAATATTGGAGCATCCAGTAGGGCACAGTCTATGACCATCAATTGTTGATCGTTGATCTTATGTGGAGGGGGGGGGGGCTATATCAATTTATTAAATATTAGATTCTTAATTTTTACAATTTAAAAGACACTCACTTTAAAAGACTAGTAAAATTGTCCTCTTTCGTTTGGTGCAGCCATTTTGTAGGAAAACGTATGTTTTTAAGTTCGGGAATATTAACTTTAGCCGCATTTATTTTACTGCATGGTAAAGGAAGTTAACCCAAAAGACACTTTCAAATAAATGTTTATTCGCGCTTAGCTTTCCTAACGAAAATCTTTCTGAAAATTTTAATAAACAATTTTATAATTAAAACTAAAAGTGTGATCAACACCCCAATAACGGCCATACAAAAACCGATGACGTCCAAGAGATAATATTGGTAAGTGGGAATATCAGCTCCATAGCTTCGGAAGTGTTTGGCTCCTTTGTGCCTTATGACATATTCGGTCCACCAAATTGCCTTCTCCAAACCATTCATCGGTTCATCTCTGAGCAACTCGGCGTACTTTATAGCGTTATTTTTGTATCTAAAAAAAATTGGTTCGATGAGTAAATTTCCATGTTTATGTCACATTAGTACTTGGGTTTTTGGATGACTTCCAATATGGCGCTTTTCAACACTTCCTTGGTGATGGTTTCGATATTCAGACCCAGACCGATCTCCTTTTGTACAATTTTCTCTATGTTTTTGGGTTGATCGGCCATAAATGGAATTCCGATTATGGGTACTTTGTTGAGTATGGCTTCGTGAAGAGACTGCAACCCTCCTTGGGTAATGAACAATTTTATATTTGGATGTTCTGTAAATTTACGAATTGAAACCAAAATTTGAGAAGATATGGCCAATTTTGTACAAGGAAGGGAAGAACTTACCCAGTATACTCTGTTGCGGAAACCACTTATTAACGATAACATTTTTTGGCTTTTCAGCAAATCATCAGTTTCAAATTTCCAAAAAATGGTGTACGGTACTTCGGCAAAGGTTTCCAAAAGCAATTGAATCATTTGCTTCGGAAGAAGATTACTTTTGATGTTGCTTCCCAAGCTGAAGTAAACAAAGCCATTTTTGGCATTATCACATTGTTTTTGTAAAATCTGAAAGACCAATAACAAATTTTAGGTTTTATCAAAATGTTTATCTACTTACTTCTGGTAGGGGTTTGCTTGGTTTGACGTGTATTCCACCTCCAACGGACACGATACTAGGAAGTAGTGGATGTATGTTGTGGAAAAGCAAATCGGTGTTGATGAATATCATGCTAATGCTTTTTTCCAATTCTTCGACGGAAGGATAACCTTTTCCAAAATGTTTCTCTACAATTTTGTCTTGTTCTTTGCCGTAAAACCAATAGGATAAATGTTTTATGTAAAAAGTTAATGCAAATTTCATGAAGCGCTCATAAAATGTAGAATAATCGCTTGAAGGAGAAAAGGGCTCTGAATTGACAAGGGGATGGTGAGGATTTCCTACGGCGTTGTAAGTTCTGGAGATGGCTTCTGTAGTGGACACAGAGATTAGAGGGCACTTGAAGCGTTTCGCAAATGCATGCATTGAAGGATATAGAAATTCTGAAATAACCAAGTCAAAATGTTCCGTTTGGTTATTTATTATGGCTCTAACTTTGGGGAGTTGCAATTCCAAATCTGCTACAATGTTACCAAAATCCATGGTTAAGTGGTACATTTGATATCTGCTTACGTTGCTATAACTGTTCAAATTCATAGCTCTTATCACGTCATACGTTGAACTCATATCTATTTCAGTTAAATTGGTTAACGAGGGATCGTTTATGGGATCAGACGTCAACAGAGTAACTTCGTGTCCCCGCAATGATAACTCTCTCCATAATGGCTTGTAAACGATTTGATGGCTATACGATGGAACGGCAATAATGGCCAAAATTCGGGACCCATGAATGGGTAAAATAGCAAAACTAAACAGCACACTTAACCATATCATTTTCTAACGAAACTTTTTACTAAATGTTTAGATATATTAGCTCGAGGGTTATCAATACTGATAAAGCACTCGGGAGATAGTCAAGTAAAAATTCTTCCTGATAATTTGTGTTTAAATAAAATATTAAATTCGCTTAAACTTCTCGTCTAAATGTCAAGTTTTTATCCACATTTCTTACTTTACATTTTTTTCCATTTTCCAAAAAATGCCACAATTTTTCCATTCTTCCTTCTGTTCATTTTGAATGAGACATTTAAATTCTTTAGACATCTTTAGGAACGCCTTTTCTATGCGAAATTTTATCTCTACAGAGTGGTCCCACTCGTTGTTCAACGTTGTCCCCAGATATGCTATACTCTGATCTTCTTTAAAATAACTTTGTCTGTTAGCAGAGGCAAAAGCCATAGGTAACGATAACTTCTTCTTTCGCTTTCCTGAAAATAATAAAAAAAGAAAACTTGAGCGAATAAAATTATGACGTTTATTTAACAAAGAGAATGAGCAGGAGTTCTGCAGGAGTTTAAACAAAACAAGATCATAATAATACGAAAAGCAACAACTTTCTTGAAGCAAAGCTAATAACCCAGTGCGTTTCAATCACAATTGTGTGTGAGATTTGATAAATCGAAATTTAAAACAACTAACGCAATTGACACCTTAAGTAACAAAAGAATTTACTCACCAGCTGTAGAGATCTTACAAAATACATTTGATGACAGATCGTCGTAGTTGAGGAACAGTTGCCGGCACCAATTTGGTTAAAATCTAGATTTTAGATAATATAAGTTTAAGTGTAGCTGTGATAGATAAATTTTCAGTGTTAAGTGATTGAAAGAGAAATTTTTTAAACAATATCAACTGTAATATAGTATGTAACATCGTTCTCAAGGAAACTTACTTCTAATCTGGAAACATTGAATACTTTGTCTCTCGACGGCGATGCACTGGAGGGTGTTCCACACCCCCCAGACCCCCCGGTTTGTACAGTTTATTATTTATCAAAAATGAATTGAAGATGTTAGCAGAAAAAGAAGTTATCCTAACTTTAACAAATCATACTCAAGTAACTAATACCCCAATTAGCCCGAATTATAAACCTTATTTTTAGAGACTGGGGGGTGTGGAGCACCCCCAGGTACACTCAAACTGTGATAGATAAATTTGCAAATTTATGGTCTTCAGTGTTAAGTGATTGAAAGAGAAACTTTTAAAATGATATAAGTGATTGATTTGGGGATTATGAATTTCCTTTAGCCCCCAGTACAATGAGTCATCGTTTCCAAGAAAACTAAAGTGCTATAATAAACCTTACTTCTAATCTGGAAACATTGAATGTTTTGCCTTTCAGCAGTGAGGCACTGGAGGGTGTTCCACACCCCAGACCCCCGGTTTGTACAGATTATTTTTATTGTAAATAAATTGAAGATATCAGCATAACCAATCTAGAAAAACTACTTAATTCTAACTTTAACAAGTCATACTCAAGTAATTAATATCCCAATTTGCCAAAATTATAAACCATAGTTTTAGAGACCGGGAGTCTGGGGTGTGGAGCACCCCCAGGTACACTCAAACTGTGATAGATAAATTTGCAAATTTATAGTCTTCTGTGTTAACCAATTGAAAGAGAAAATTTTTAAACAACATAAACTATAATATAGTGACAGATTTGGGGGGAGAGGGGATTATGAATTTTCCCACCCCCCAGTACAATGAGTTATCGTTCGCAAGAAAACTAAAGCGCTATAATAAACCGTACTTCTAATCTGGAGATATTGAATGTTTGCCTGGGGTGTTCCACACCCCCCAGACCCCCCGGTTTGTACAGTTTATTTTTTATTCGAAATAAATGAAATATATCAGCATAACCGATCTAGGAAAACTAATTAATCCCAGCTCTAACAAGTCACACTCAAATAACTAATATCCCAATTAGCCTAAATTATAAACCATACTTTTAGAGACCGGGGGGTCTGGGGGGTGTGGAGCACCCCCCAGGTACACTCAAACTGTGATAGATAAATTTCCAAACTTATGGTCTTCAATATTAAGCGATTAATAGTGAACGTTTTTAACACAAGAAATATAAAGCAGCAACCGAGAATCTAGGGGGAAAGAGAATTATGAATCCCCCCAGTATAATATGTCATCGTTCTCCAAAACATTAAAGCGCGGGTAGAGTTAGAATCGAAAATAACTTTTCCTATAGAAATGACTTTACCAAACGAAAGAGCAGAAAAATACAAGGTCTTTAAGGTGAGGATGAAAGTTGTCGGACTTGAGGAGCGGAGATACAGTCGCTCGCAGTTGTGGATACTTGGGGGATGTTTTTAGGCCTAGAGTTAATATTCCTAAATTCGATAACATACGTTTACCTATAAAAATAGCTGCACCAAACGAAAGAGGACCATTTTATTAGTTTTTAAGGTGAGAATGAATTTGGTGGGTCCTTTATTAAGCTCACAATTTAAATATGAAAATCACGAATTTTCCACAAGAAACACAACATGTAAATGAATTGTTGCGTAACATTTTGTTACCAGTCCGTGCGTTGTAGGTGGGTCGAAACTTATAACCGGCGACGAACTACGGTCGTTTCTCGCATCTGTCGCGGTAAAAATTCAAAATGTCGAGTATTTTCGGACCCTGGGATATACTTAAGATTAACCTTTTAAGACCCCGGGGCCCAAAGATTTATTATTTTGTAGGTTACTTTTGGCGTAGATAAACTTTTTATTACTTTTAATAGCTGGTTCTAGCATCTGCCGGGTTGATTTTAAAAATTTCGAGTTCAGCTGGGCTTTGGGATATTTTTAAAAATTCGTCTCTTCAGAAAAGTTGTATTATTTGCAACATGGCACATTTGTGCTGATAGTTATGATACCCGAATCTGAATTTTTACGATTTTTAAATTAAGAAAGATGAGGGTCTAATTAACAGATAAAAAAATAAAATTTGCAGTCGGTCCACAAATTTTGGAAAAAAACGGCTTTAAAGATTGATTTGGAATGTAATTTTCTTGTTGGCTCTTTTGAACTGTAATCCCGCCCAGCGAAATTAAAATATATTGTGCTGACAGTTACGATACCCGAATCTAGATGTTTAAAGCGACTTATGGACAATGAGGGTGCAATTAACAGATAAAAATATATAAAAAAAAAGAAAATCTTTAGGGTGAATTCGATGTTTGCCGTGGTTGCGTTTGTCAAAACGGCTTGAAGCTGTCGCAGCGAAGGAGACCGAAGTGGAAAAATATCGCTTTAAAACGGCCCTAATGATCCTTTCCCCGGTTTGGACAGGAGAACGGTTATGGTCTGGCACTTGAGTGTGTCGATTACCAAACAGAGATTCCCGGTTCGAGCCCGAGCAGAGCAAAAGATTCTGAATGTCTACTCTCGGAAGGCAGCGGTTACTCACCGAAGAATGCCTCCCCCCCCTACAGGAAGAGGCAACGACACTCTAAATCGAGTTAACGACTAAGAAGATGCTTCCCTCCCCTACTAATTAAGTATGTACTGATAACATGCAACATAACTGCCCGACGGTAGCTATGGTAACGTGACAATAATCATTGCTGTAGAATCGATCAACAACGGCAAATCTTTCTTTACTCGCAAGTTTTTCAATTTTCAGCGACGGACAGCAAGTATAGAAATAGAACCTTTTCCTTAGATGAGTTCAGATATAATTAATGTAGACTTTTTTAGGGAGTAAAGAAAAAGGCAAAACAATAAATATTTATATATTCCATATTGGAGCCGCCACTTGGAATTTTCCAATTTTAATAATTTTCTCAGAGGTTTACGCTTGATCCCTATTTTTTTGTCTCATTGTACTGTGTACATTTTGTTACAAGCTTTCTAAAATTTATTAATTAGAACGGTAGACTATTCGTTCTCTTCTGAAAGTTTAAAATTTTTACATGTTCTGGCTCTCAGTACTACCTCAGACACTGGGAGAGGGAAGGGCTGTTCTATACTGGATTCTAATTTTAATCCAAACATAACAAGTCAAATTTAAATAGGTAATTCCAATGGCCCAAACTAGAAAACATAGTTTAGAGACCGAAGGCATCTGAAAATATGGAATACCCCGAACCTAAAAATAGTTGCTCGCAATCGTAACTCATGGAAGATTCAAATTAAACAGACGAAAGAAGGGATATTTTGTGCCAAATTTTGGTAAAATTGGATATGAAAGTAAGAATCCGAGAGCCATTTTTGGTAAGCAGAATTGGCGTTGTGGGATTTTAACTTTACGTTTAGACGATAAGTTTAAGCGCGAATTTAATATTTAATTTAAATATAAATTATCACTAAAAACTTTTACTTTGATACTAAGATTATCTCTCGAGTGTTTTATCAGAAGTGATAATCCTCGAGCTAATTTATCTAAGCATTTAGAAAAAAGTTTCGTTAAAAAATGATTTGGTTAAGTGTGTTGCTTAGTTTTACTATTTTACCCATTAATGGGTCCAGAATTTTGGCCATCATGACCGTTCCGTCATATAGCCATCAAGTAGTTTATAAGCCGTTATGGAGAGAATTATCATTGCGGGGACATGAAGTTATTCTTTTGACGTCTGATCCCATAAACGATCCCTCCTTAACCAATTTAACTGAAATAGATATCAGTTCAACGTATGACGTGGTAAGATCTATGAATGTGAACAGTTTTAACAACATAAACAGATATCAACTGTACCACGTAAGCATGGATTTTGGTAACATTGTCGCAGATTTGGAATTGCAACTCCCCAAAGTTAGAGCCATAATAAATAACCGAACGGAACATTTTGACTTGGTTATTTCGGAATATTTCTGTCCTACAATGTACGCATTTGCGGAACGTTTTAAGTGCCCTCTAATCTCTGTTTCCACTGCAGAAGGAATCTCCAGAACCTACAATGTCATAGGAAATCCCCACCATCCCCTCGTCAATTCAGAACCCTTTTCTCCTACCAACGATTATTCCACATTTTATGAGCGATTCATGAAATTTGCTTTAACTTTTTACATAAAACATTTATCGTATTGCGATCATGGCAAAGAACAAGATAAAATAGTGGAGAAACATTTTGGAAAAGGTTATCCTTCCGTGGAAGAATTGGAAAAAAGCATTAGCATGATGTTCATCAACACCGACTTGCTTTTCCACAACATACATCCGCTGCTTCCTAGTATCGTATCCGTTGGAGGTGGAATACACGTCAAACCAAGCAAACCCCTACCAGATGTAAGTAGATAAACATTTTGATAAAACCCAAAATTTGTTATTGGTCTTTCAGGTTTTACAAAAACAATGCGACGATGCCAAAACGGTTTTATTTACTTCAGCTTGGGCAGCAATCTTAAAAGTAATCTTCTTCCGAAGCAAACGATTCAATTAATTTTGGATACCTTTGCCGAAGTACCGTACACTGTTTTTTGGAAATTTGAAACCGATGATTTGCTGGAAAAGCCAAAAAATGTTATCGTCAATAAATGGTTTCCGCAACAGGGTATGCTGGGTAAGTTTTTCCTTCCTGTATAAAATTGGCCATATCTTCTCAAATTTTGGTTTAAATTCGTAAATTTCCAGAACATCCAAATATAAAATTGTTCATTACACAAGGAGGTTTGCAGTCTCTTCACGAAGCCATACTCAACAAAGTACCCATAATTGGAATTCCATTTATGGGCGATCAACCCAAAAACATAGAAAAATTGTACAAAAGGAAATCGGTCTGGGTCTGAATATCGAAACCATCACCAAGGAAGTGTTGAAAAGCGCCATATTGGAAGTCATCCAAAAACCCAAGTATTAACGTGACATAAACATGGAAATTTACTCATCGAACCAATTTTTTAGATACAAAAATAACGCTATAAAGTACGCCGAGTTGCTCAGAGATGAACCGATGAATGGTTTGGAGAAAGCAATTTGGTGGACCGAATATGTCATAAGGCACAAGGGGCCAAACACTTCCGAAGCTATGGAGCTGATATTCCCTCTTACCAATATTATCTCTTGGACGTCATCGGTTTTTGTTTGGCCGTTATTGGTGTGTTGATCACACTTTTAGTATTAATTGTAAAATTGTTTATTAAAATTTGCAAAAAGATTTTCGTTAGGAAACCTAAATGCGAATAAAAATTTAGTTGAAAGTTTCTTTTGGGTTAACTAGTTTTCTATATCGGTTATGCTGATATCTTCAGTTTATTTCTAATAAAAAGAAACTATACAAACAGGGGTTTGTGAGCAACTTTCCGCAACCTGCGCTCCGCTCTGCATCGCTCCGGGCTCTACAAGTGGTTTTGATAAGCGCTTTACTTACTATAAGCACACCCTAAGTACCTCCAACTCGAAAAATTATGGATGTTGACGCGACGGATCTCAGGGAGCGACTGGTATTTTCCCACCACTAGTCGCCGTCAACCCAGACACATCACACGTACCGTCAAGAGAATGTTTTCTATATTTGGCATCTTATTATGCAATAATACACTTGCATGTATTTCTTATGGGAAAATTGCAATTTTCAAAATTAAAGTGTGGCCTTATTACAACACCGACAACTTTCATCCTCACCTTAAAGAGCTAGTATTTTTCTGTTCTTTCGTTTGGTAAAGCTATTTCTAAAGGAAAAAGTGTATTTTGCCAGTCGCACTCAAGTAACTACTATATTTATTTATTAGCCCAAATTGTAAACCAAAGTTTTAGAGACCGGGGGGTCTGGGGTGCCCCCCAGGTACACTCAAGCTGTGATGGATAAATTTGTGAACGTATGGTTTTCAGTGTTAAGTGATTGAAAGAGAAATTTTTGAAACAATATAAACTGTAATATAGTGATCGATTTAGGGTTGGGGGGGAGATTATAAGTTTCTCTTTGCCTCCCCCTTCCCAGTATAATGAGTCATCGTTCCCAAGAGAACTAAAGCACTATAATAAACCTTACTTCTAATCTGGAAGCATTAAATGTTTTGTTTTTCAACAGTGAGGCACTGGAGGGTGTTCCAGACCCCCCGGTTTGTACACTTTATTATTTATCAAAAATGAATTGAAGATGTCAGCATTACCGATCTAGAAAAGATCTCCAGAAGAAGAAGTTATCTTAACTTTAACAAATCATACTTCTCTCTCTCTTCGATCCTTACTCTTAAAGAGTGTAGTGGCATCTTTGAACACACAGTACATCAAACTACACTGTTGACTATTAGCCGCCATTGCCCCCGGTCTTGGGCACGCTGTGATACTCCCGGCAGGTTCTCATCTATCAGCGGTTTTGCCTGATCCACCCATCGCGTCGGAGACCGTCCTCTCGGTCGTCGTCCGTCCATCTTCCCCTGTACAATGAGGTTTTCCATTTTGCCTGTTCTTCGGGCAACATGTCCAAGATAAACAAGATATTGCTGTCGTATTCTGGTGAGTAGTCGCTTGGTTATATTTAGTTCTTGTAATATAGAGACATTGGTTCTGTGTGCCATCCAGGATATTCTCAACATCCTCCTATAGCACCACATCTCAAAGGCATTTATTTTGTTACTATCTGCTTTCTTGATGGTCCACGTCTCTGCAGCGTAAGTAGCAATTGGAAACACCAGCGCATTAACAAGTCTGAGTTTTGTGTGCTTGCTTATTGTTTGGTCTCTCCATATTAGAGTCAATTTACTCATAGCTGATCTTGCAATAGCTATTCTTCTGCGTATCTCCATACTGCTACCCCCCTCATTGGTGATCATTGATCCCAGATATTCAAAGTGATCTACCACATCAAAGCCAGATATTTTTCGTATATGAGGCTGATTGTTATTGGCTCTATCTATTATCATTACTTTAGTTTTTTGAGTATTTAATTTCAGTCCGTATTGGCCATCAAATCATACTTAAGTAACTAATATCCCAATTAACCAAAATTATAAACCTTAGCTTTAAAGACCGGGGGGTCTGGGGGGTGTGGAGCACCCCCAGGTACACTCAAGTTGTGATAGATAAATTCTCTTCTTCAATGTTAACCAATTTAAAGTGAAACTTTTTAAACAACATAAACTCTAATATAGTGACAGATTTGGGGGGAGAGGGGATTATGAATTTTCCCATCCCCCAGTACAATGAGTCATTGTTCCCAAGAAAACTAAAGCGCTATAATAAACCTTACTTGTAATCTGAAAACATTGAATGTTTTGCCTTTTAGCAGTGAGGCACTGGAGGGTGTTCCACACCCCCCAGACCCCCCGGTTTGTACACTTTATTATTTATCAAAAATGAATTGAAGATGCCAGCATAACCGATCTAGAAAAGATCTCCAAAAAAGAAGTTATCCTAACTTTAACAAATCACACTCAAGTAGGTAACTAATATCCCAAGTAGCGCAAATTATAAACCATAGTTTTAGAGACCGGGGGGTCTGGGGGGTGTGGAGCACCCCCCAGGTACACACAAACTGTGATAGATAAATTTCCGAACGTATGGTTTTCAGTGTTAAGTGATTGAAATAGAAATTTTTGGAAACAATGTAAACTGTAATGTAGTGATCGATTTGGGGGGGGGGGAGATTATGAATTTCCTTTGCCCCCTCCTCTCCAGTATAATGAGTCATCGTTCCTAAAAGAACTAAAACACTAATATAAACCTTACTTCTAATCTGGAAACATTGAATGCTTTGCCTCTTGACGGAGAAGCACTGGAGGGTGTTCCACACCCCCCAGACCCCCCGTTTGTACAGTTTATTATTTATCAAAAATGAATTGAAAATGCCACCATAACCGATCTAGAAAAGATCTCCAAAAAAAGAAGTTATCTTAACTGTAACAAATCATGCTCAAGTAACTAATACCCAAATTATAAACCATACTTTTAGAGACCGGTGGGTCTAGGGGGGTGTGGAGCACCCCCCCAGGTACACTCAAACTGCGATAGATAAATTTGCGAACTTATGGTCTTCAGTATTTAGCGATTAATAGTGAAAGTTTTTAGTACAAGAAATATGAAGCAGTGACTGCGAATTTAAGAGGAAGGGGGTTTATGAACTCCCCCCAGGCAGGCCCCAGCTACAGGCCCGTAGCTAGAATTTCATTTCCGGGTTGGGGAGAGCACTTATAAAAATGTTCCAACTTGAAAATACCTACACTTATTTATTTATTTTCAAAATTCATATATTTTACATTCAAAAAAAATTTTTTTTTAATTTGGGGGGTGGGGGTGGGGAACTTGCCTCAAGGTTTATTTCCAATATAATATTACCAACCAAGTGTAGCTAACGACAAAAAAAAAGGTATTCATAAAAGAATAACACATAAAACACATAGACAAAGCAAAATTTCAAAATATCTGACGCTAAACAAAAATCAATATGGCATCCTCGAACAAAGGGGTGAAAACGAAGAATCGAAGCTATTGATATTTGTTAATATGACATAAAATTGCACTTACAGTAATTTTATTCACATTTTTAAACACTGTTAAAATAGCAACGGTCATTACAATTGTACCTCGTTCAACAGCCCCGCGACAAGTTAGTGATCTCAACCGGAAAAACGCCTACGCGTGATCTCCTCTCACCGTACTGAGATGGCGGAACCTGAGTTTGAGAAACGCGTCAAATTCAAATCAACTTCAAATTTAAACCCCGCGAATATTTAAATATAAAAAATAGTATTACACGTTACTTCCGTGTCTTGCATCCACCACTATATGGTCAATCTGATTCCTGGTTCTACCATCGTTAGATTTCCAAGTTTGCTTATGTATGTTCCTATGTTCAAACATCGTGGACTTTATTAACATATTATTAAATAATATGTTAATATATTATTATGTTGTAATATATATAATGTTGTTGCCAAGTCAATCAGTCTCATTACATTTTCGTTCGATAGGTCGTGCAAGGTGTATCTGCCAATCGTTGGTCTAAAATTTTTTCCTTGCCTATTTTCGCGTTAAAATCACCGCATAGCATCTGCATATCGTGTTTAGGTAATTTTTCTATGGTTTTATCAAGCAACTCGTAGAAAGCATCCTTCTCCTCGTTATTACTGTCTTTGGTGGTGCATTTGCTGATAAGAAAGAAGAAAGAAACACAACCAGCATATTCTATTATTTACAGGTTCTATCAGTCTATCTGCTCCAGCCATACATCTTTCCTGGCAAAGCAGGTTGTCATCATGCATATCAACACACCGAAACATCTTATAGAGAGCAAGTTAACCGAAAAAACACTTTCAACTAAATTTTTATTCACGCTTAGGTTTCCTAACGAAAATCTTTTTGCAAATTTTAATAAACAATTTTACAATTACAACTAAAAGAGTGATCAACAGCCCAATAACGGCCAAACAAAAACCGATGACGTCCAAGAGATAATATTGGTAAGAGGGAATATCAGCTCCATAGCTTCGGAAGTGTTTGGCCCCCTTGTGCCTTATGACGTATTCGGTCCACCAAACTGCTTTTTCCAAACCATTCATCGGTTCATCTCTCAGCAACTCAGCGTACTTTATAGCGTTATTTTTGTATCTAAAAAAAATTGGTTCGATGAGTAAATTTCCATGTTTATGTCACATTAATACTTGGGTTTTTGGATGACTTCCAATATGGCGCTTTTCAACACTTCCTTGGTGATGGTTTCGATATTCAGACCCAGACCGATTTCCTTTTGTACAATTTTTCTATGTTTTTGGGTTGATCGCCCATAAATGGAATTCCGATTATGGGTACTTTGTTGAGTATGGCTTCGTGAAGAGACTGCAAACCTCCTTGTGTAATGAACAATTTTATATTTGGATGTTCTGGAAATTTACGAATTGAAACCAAAATTTGAGAAGATATGGCCAATTTTATACAGGGAAAGAAAAAACTTACCCAGCATACCCTGTTGCGGAAACCATTTATTGACGATAACATTTTTTGGCTTTTCCAGCAAATCATCGGTTTCAAATTTCCAAAAAATGGTGTACGGTACTTCGGCAAAGGTATCCAAAAGTAATTGAATTGTTTTCTTCGGAAGAAGATTACTTTTAACATTGCTGCCCAAGCTGAAGTAAATAAATCCTTTTTGGCATCATCGCAGTGTTTTTGTAAAATCTGAAAGACCAATAACAAATTTTGGTTTTATCAAAATGTTTATCTACTTACATCTGGTAGGGGTTTGCTTGGTTTGACGTGTATTCCACCTCCAACGGATACGATACTAGGAAGTAGTGGATGTATGTTGTGGAAAAGCAAATCGGTGTTGATGAACATCATGCTAATGCTTTTTTCCAATTCTTCGACGGAAGGATAACCTTTTCCAAAATGTTTCTCTACAATTTCATCTTGCTCTTTGCCGTAAACACAATAGGATAAATGTTTTATGTAAAAAGTTAATACAAATTTCATGAAGCGTTCATAAAATGTGGAATAATCGCTTGAAGGAGAAAAGGGCTCTGAATTGACAAGGGGATGGTGGAGATTTCCTACGGCGTTGTAAGTTCTGGAGATTGCTTCTGTAGTGGACACAGAAATTAGAGGGCACTTGAAGCGTTCCGCAAATGCATACATTGCAGGATATAGAAATTCTGAAATAACCAAGTCAAAATGTTCCGTTCGGTTATTTATTATGGCTCTAACTTTGGGGAGTTCTAATTCCAAATTTGTTACAATGTTACCAAAATCCATGGTTAGGTGGTACATTTGATATCTGTTTACGTTGCTATAACTGTTCACATTCATAGATCTGATCACGTCATACGTTGAACTCATATCTATTTCAGTTAAATTGATTAAGGAGGGATCGTTTATGGGATCAGTCGTCAAAAGTGTAACTTCATGTCCACGCAATGATAACTCTCTCCATAATGGCTTGTAAACGATTTGATGGCTATACGACGGAACGGTAATGATAGCCAAAATTCGGGACCCATGAATGGGTAAAATAGCAAAACTAAGCAGCACACTTAACCAAATCATTTTTAACGAAACTTTTCACTAAATGCATAGATAAATTAGCTCGAGGGTTATCAATTCTGATATAGCACTTGAGAGATAATCTTAGTATCAAAGTAAAATTTTTTACTGATAATTTATTTTCTTCGAGTGCCATACACTTAGCCGTAGCCAAGCTGACTTTACTAGGGAATATAATTATTAATGAGGTGGTTTCCCGGTGCCTTCCACATAGTCCACAAATTAAACCTTTGATCACAGCTGTGCATCTAGCAGTAGTATACTTCGCGCTATACTGCTGGCTTTAATTTATTAAAAATAATTTATATTAAATTTCACGGCTAAACGTCAAGTTTTTATCTACCTTTCTGACTTTCACGTCCAATTTTTCCAACAATTGGTACTAAATTTCACTTCCTGCGTCTGATTATTTGGAATCTTAGGTTTCAGTTCTAATTTTATCCACCATAGCGCTAAAGTATCAACATTAAATCGCCATTGACACACCTTGCACACATAGCAAGCCGCCAGTCAAAGTTGTTTGCAAAAAATGAAAAATAACTTTAAATTTTGAATTATTTACTTCCAATATTTTTCTGTCAAAAATGGGTGATCCGTCAGCCGTCATTTTAAGAAAGCAGCACCAATAATTAAAATTTTCCTTTGTTAAATTTGTTTAAATTTGCTACAAGATTTTCGTAAAGTCGATAGTTATGTCAAATCAAGTGGAGAGTGAGTGTTATCAGTGCAGATTGTAATCTAACCTTTTGCCGTACCTTGTATATACAAAATAAAAAAAATAATTCCAAAAACAATGAAAGTGAGAAAGTTAAAAGTAGAAAAATTTCCTGTAATGTTTTCACAAAAATTCGTCAATAATAATAATATCTCATTATTGATGGGGTGAATTATTGACCCCACCTTTAAAATATAATGTCAACAATTTCTTCGACATTTAGATTTCATCGCTGAAATGTCGATGTCGCCCAGTTATTGTTTTTGTTACCTGAACAAATGATTAACTTTCGACTTTGTGCGCAACGCCAATCGATTTTATTATTGCAGTTACAATGCGGGAAAAAACACGTGGGGTTTCGTCTACCCCTTTTAAACAAATAACTAATAGCTTAGGTATGCTCACGTTTCCAAATGTTATTATCACCTTCCCTGTCGAATTATCCGTAACCTAACAAAGCTAATCCAAATTTTCATCAAAAATAGGTAAGTCGACATGATTTTCTTGCTTTTTTATGTATTCGTTTTACAAAACAAAGAGTTAAATTCAAAAAAAGTGTAAGTGAAATCGATTCTCCAAATATGACCTTTAATTTTTTATGGGTTCGTTTTATTGATTGCGTTTTCCTGAAGTCTGAAAAGTCAATAATTTACGTGTTATAACAAATTTTGTTTGTCGTGAACCGCCGAAAAGCAAAGTTTTATTTTTTAATTATTTCCAACAGAAAAAAATGACCGAAATTGAAGATTACGGTCTTATGTCCACCCATTGGGCTTTGGGATCGCTGGTTCTGGTTGGATTGGCATCATCCGAATTCGCCGGAGCTGCTACCATTTTTGCCCTTCCCATTGCAGCTTTAACAATCACACTGGGAAGTAAGACTTTTTATTTAATTCGGTTTTGGTGTTCACTTCTCTTTTCCTTCAGATCTTTGCAAACCAAAATCGCAAAACTCAATTCCAAAAAGAAGGAAAATGTGCGACGTGGTCGAATTTTTGGAAATTTGGATCAACACATTGGAACTTTTAGCTGCCGCAGCCACGTGCGCCCGAATTGCCAGCGCTACGATGGATTACATGAGCAGGGGACGGTTGAGGGATTGGCTGTTTGGGCTGGAGTCGCACTCTTTGGGCGAACCATGGCCCGACGTGCTAGGAGTCACCATCGTCGTGGTCACGATAGCTCTGTTCATGTTGGGTTTAGACGTAAGTTTATTTCTTAACCTGTGAGTGGTGGGGCAAATTTTATAGTAATAAAAAACCGTAAGTTTTGGGGAATCACCAGGAGCTGCAAATGCTATTTGGTCATTACCAAACCTTTTATTTTCAGAAATCGACTTCATTAACAGCTCTGTTGTACATTGGACTCGGCACGAGCTTTATTTTCTTTATCTTGGTTGGAAGTTTCCACACCGACATAATATTTTGGAATTGGGCAGAAGATTTCGACCTGAACAACTGGAAATGCGTAAGCATCAGAATTTATTTCGGTAAAAACGTACCGATTGCTTTTTCCAGATTTTGACAACCGCTGCGATGTGTTCATATGCTTTTCCAAACAACATCCAGAGCACCCAAAACAAAAAAATGTGCCTTAAGTATGGATGCTTTTTGGTGGTTCCGCTACTGTGCTACCTTTTGATTGTGGTCGTCTTCACCTTGATGTCACACTTTAGGTAAGGTAGTATTTGCAGCTGGCAGATAATTTAATGTTTCTAATGTCCACGTTTAGGGAACTTTCTGGTACGGCTATACCATTGGTGCGAGTTTTCGAAGTTCGCGACGTGGATTGGGCCAGACCAGTGATGGCCACGTGCACGATTTTTGTGGGCTGCATAGCTTTAACCGAAATTATTCCGTCCATATGTAACGCAATCATTCGGTTAGCCAGCAAGGAATGGAGAATGCTAATTTCTTCCCTGATGTACCAAAACCCAATCACGGGAGCTCCGGTCCTGGCAATTTTCATCGTTGGTAAGGAACTCACAGGGTAATTCTTTCCGACCTTACTCTTTGATTTTGTAGGTAGTTTAACCTCCATATTGGCCTTTGCATGCCCTTTGTCCTATTTGGTTCATTTATTAAATGTCAGTCCTCTGATAAAATGTGCCCTTAGGTCAAGTAGAGCGCTGTACTCGCTTTACAAATACGAATTTATACACGAAGACCTATCAGGTTCTAAGACAAGACTCGAGATTTTAGCCCACGCTAACTCTCGTCTGATTTTAGTGCAACACAGCAATATACAGTACAGTAGGTTGCAAAAGGGGTCGAAGAAGCCGTCCAAACCTTCACCTACCGACGAATCAAAACAGCTTTCGATATCATGCCCAGATTTTTACGTAAGACTTCGTGTACCACGTCGGGTCACAACGGGGGAAAAGGTAAGAAAGCCGCCTTCGGGGGAATCCAATCCATTTTAATTATTTCTTCATCGTTTTAGAAGACAAGGAGTGCTTACTAATGGACGATTACAGCAGTCAAAACTTTAACAGGGACTTGGAACCCGAGAGCGACTCGGAATACGACGGAAACAACGCCTCACTCGAATGCAGCGACGTGGAAGCCGACAGCAGTTGCAGTTCGACCGACATCGATGCAATCGTGCAAGAATACAAAGAAAAAATTCGAGTTACGACAGTAAACACATTTTCGGACAGTAAATCGCCGACTCGTTTAACTAGCCGTACGGCTCTCACCGCCATCTTTATTATTAACGCATCCGCTGTTACCATTGCCGTCGACTTATTTTACGACATTTCGTATTTAATCTACGCAAGTTTATTAGGTAAGAGGATTGGGTGAAAAATAACGATCGGATGTTTACGTATTCGTTCGTGCTTGTTTGTGAGTCGAACGGTAGCACGTCGAAAACAAAAATGCCGAAAACAAAAACAACCGAAAACAAAAACGCTGAAAACAAAAACACCCATTTTAAATCCTTTTCTTTACTCTTAGTACCTAGTGGTCCTTTCGGTTTTTTGTTTTCGGCATTTTAACTTCGCTGTTTTGTTTTCGTCGTTTTTGTTTAAGCTACTCAAGTTTATTAGATAAGAGGATTACCTGAAAAATAACGATCGGATGTTTACGAATTCATTCGTGCTTGTGTGTGAGTCGAACGGTAGCACGTCGAAAACAAAAATGCCGAAAACAAAACAACCGAAAACAAAAACGCTGAAAACAAAAACACCCATTTTTAAATCCTTTTCTTTACTCTTAGTACCTAGTGGTTCTTTCGGTTTTTTGTTTTCGGTGTTTTGACGTTTTTGTTTTCGGCATTTTAACTTCGCTGTTTTGTTTTCATCGTTTTTGTTTAAGCTACGCAAGTTTATTAGGAAAGAGGATTAGGTGAAAAATAACGATCGGATGTTTACGAATTCACTCGTGCTTGTTTGTGAGTCGAACGGTAGCACGTCGAAAACAAAAATGCCGAAAACAAAAACAACCTAAAACAAAAACGCTGAAAACAATAACGCTGAAAACAAAACAACTATTTTGAAATCCCTTTTTTTACTCTTAGTACCTAGTGGTTATTTCGGTTTTTTGTTTTCGGCATTTTAACTTCGCTGTTTTTGTTTTCGCTGTTTTTGTTTTTCGCCGTTTTGACGTGAAATCGGTGAAATTGACACAGAGCTAACAATTTTTGTTTTTAGTGATTTTGATAAGTGCGATTGCAATGTTTTCAATGCCCCAAAGCAAATTGTTCATCGCGCAAGACTATTCTCTACCCAGAACAATCTTTCCTGTTGCGTCTGTGACGTCAATTGTTTTAAGCGTTATTCTGGCAACCACGATGTTAGCCGAAGTATGGTTTGGTGTGATCGTGTGGATATGTGGTGGTAAGCGTAAGATTACATCCTAATTGCGAGCGAATCACAAATCGACATTATTTTCAGGTCTGCTGTTATTTTGTCGTTGCGATTGCTGCAATTGCGAAGGATTGTGTCCGACTTCGAACGAACGTCTGAGGCTTCAAGGGCCCAGGAAAGATTTCGCGTCGACTTTTGCCAATCAGCAGCCTGATCACATCGACACGGTTCTCATAACAAGATGACACAACTGTTGCGACGAGTACAAATTAATCGAAATAGACGACGACGTGTACGATGCGTACATTTCCGACGAACACGATAATTGTTGAAATTTACAGGTTTCTGTATAGGCAGCAATAATTTGAAATTTGTAACGCTAACGCTGTAAATTACGTGCTTACGATTTTGTAGAAATAAAATTTCTTAAAAATCCTGTAATTACGAAACAAAACAACAGGCGTTTTATTAGTGCTCCTCGACAGATGTAAATCATTGATTTAATCCGGAGTCAACGGATTTAGGGAGTTTCGGCAATTGGCCGCCTTGTGCCCTCTTTTCCAGCATCTGACACGGTATAAAATAATAAATTTTTAATAAAAGGAAAGTCTCTTCTTAGTCGTTAACTCGATTTTGAATGTCATAACCTCTTTCTACAAGAGGGGGGGGGGTAATTACCTTAGTGGTAGCCACTTCCTTTCGAGGAAGATGGTCACAATACATTTTCTACTCCGCCCGGACTCAAACCGGGTATCTCGGTTTGGTATTCGACACACTCAAGTGCCAGACCATGACCGTCTTCAAAAGGAAAGTAGGAAACAAAATTATTTATTTTTAAAAATTAGATAATTTTCACCGATTTGGCAATTTGGTTCCTAGGAAAACACATAAAATTGAACGTTTTATTTCTCGTAAATACACAATAATTGTTGTTTCCGTGATACAAAACAGTTTAAATAACAGGCAAAAAATTGTACGCAAACTAAAGAAAAAATACACAACAATAAATTGATTATTTTCTTACAATAAATAAATAATTAGTTTACAAAACGAGATTCGGTATGGCAATAATAATAATGATTAATTATATCACAATAAAATCACTTTTTAAAAAAATTGCACTAAAAATGTCGGGGAAAATCAAAAATTTACCACATGGACACCTCGGGTATTTTGTTGGGCTGGATTTTTAATCTGGAAAAGTAAAAGGTTATTCAGACATCGTCTGAATGATTACAAACTAAAAGACGTAAAATTTTACCTAGATAAATTTTTGTGGATTGGCGAAATGTTTCTGGCAGTCGTCGTGGCAACAGAACCGGCAGACATGGAGCGAGATATGGAATTGCGATCTTGTCCGGCCGGATACGGATAGCGCCACGTCGATTTTGAATTTTCCAGCTCAAATACTTGGCTGTCGATTCCGTGCTTTTCTCTTTCCTCTTTATTTTTGGAAGACAACCGCCTTGGAGAAAAAATAGCAACAACAAAGTGAAAATTTAAAAACGCTAATGCAGCACATTTGGCGCACAAAACGTGGGGCCATCGCTTACCTCAAAATTCTGGAACCAATTCCCGACGGTTCTTCCAACCTGCTATTATTACTCGACCTCTTCTTTTGAAATCGTCGTCCGTGACTATCTTCGATGATTATGTGTCTGTCGTACGGTGTGTCGTAGTTTACTTCTAAAATCGTGGAAAAACTGTGCGGGAATATCATTTCGACAATTGCAATCACAACTCCGGTGAAAATGCACGCAATTCCTGTAAAAAATACCATAATATTTTGTAATAAACGCAAACTAACGTGCACACGTACCGGCAATAAAAACTAGCCAAAAACACCACCCCAGGTGAAAATGAACGGCGCTACCTTCCAAATAAATAATTAGGGGAGTTTCTGGTAGCAGTCCAAAGTATCCACACGACGTGGCCAGAAGGAATATACCACAAAATGTCATTAAAATTGCGCCGTAACGTGGAACGATGGCGATCATTAAGTTCATTAACAGCCAGGTCGCTAAGGAAGTCCTATCGAGACAAAGACGATTAAACGGTCGGGTAAAATTGGACCAATCGTGCTTACCACAGCATCACAGATGCATAATACCCAGCGGCTCTATATTGACCACCCCACGATAAACCTTCTTGTCCCAGACTAAAATATTCGGCAACCGTTAATATAGGAAACGGCAAACCTCGTTTTACTGCCTCCTTGAACGTGAAGCCCATCTTGTCCGATGATTGCCACAGGATTTGTTCATTAAAATCAATGTCCGACGTTAAGTTTGTACCTGAAATAAAACTGTATTTTAAAATCTTGGATTATATTTTTTCAGATTCGCAAACCTTATGGGAGTTTAGAAGCTTCTAAAACTCCCATAATGTTGACTTATCTGATGCTTTATGAATCTCAAACTACGAAAAAAAAATTTTAAAGTAACTTACTTTGTAAAGTAACGTTCACATGATTAAGTCCAATATAGACACCTAAAGTGGCGTTAAGTTTTTCTTTGGAAAAAGCTCTGTAGGTGCTCGAAATAACCGTGCAACCCACATGCCATCCGGACCCATACATCGCAACTAAAACAAAGTCCAAGTAAAACAATTTCGAAATAAAAACCAAAAAAATTACCGAGTACAGTGGCTCCAACAAATAAACTCAAAGTCACTGTAAAAAAAGTCGTAAATCTCTGAAAAAAAATCGTGGTGAAAATAATTTTTGAATTTTGAAAATTATCTTACCTCTTTTCGTATACCCGGAAAAATAATCAAAAATGCCACGTACAAGGTGCAAAAAATCGTTAAAAAAGTTATCAAAGTGACGTCACCAGTTACGGCAGTCCTGTTGTTGAAATTGTAAAGCGTCGGGCCGCCATCGTTTCGAAACGCATCGAACCACCCCCTCATAGCAAAAACTGAAAATAAAAAAAAACGGAGATTACTATCCGGCACGTTTTGTGGTGTGAACGACTCCTACGGCTTGAATTTGTGTGTCAATGAACTTAAAGGTCAAGGAAGACCTTTGCTTTTATTATTCACGGAGAATTCGACTTGTCACATCGAAACTTGATGATATACGAAGCTAATATTGTTGAGTTTGTTTGTTTATTGCCATTACATTCACTTAATTTTATTATTATTGCAAGAAATGTCGACACGCATCGGCAACCACATCCGTTTTCTTCTCGCATAATATAATAATAATAATCGAGTTCGGGTTCAAGCAATAGTAGGTACGATTTGCCAATCTAAACCGCGATTTCGCTTAATTGATTTAATTTTTGCGAACAATCGACCAAATTGATATTTAACGGGCATTGAGCAAATGTTACTATTATATTGCAACTCTAATAAGCCATTATAGATGTATCAAACTGATAAATGTCAAGATAAAATCTCACGTTGTTGCTAAACACTGCTCGATAACAAAAGCCAGGTGAAATGTATCGATAGGTAAATTAAATCGTGGTGGAATTACGAGGTCCCTTCTAAAAGCTCTCATATCTCCTTTATTCGGTTGCCAATTTTGATTCTCAAAGAATCGTCTTCAAGCTACTGTTTAGCCCTAAAAATGTCGTCTCTTCATCTTTTACTCTAAATGCAATTCCTACTGAGATATTTTCATTTTTAGGTAATAAGTGGAAACCGTCAGCTTTTCCGTCAACCGTCACCGCGTGGTTTAATATTATCAGCTTAAAAATTTAATTTTCTCATAATTTACACTAAAATGTCTTAATGCTTGGGTGTGGTCAAATTTCTAAGTTTACCGTAGAATTCATCAAACCGTCAGTTTTATTGACAGTTATCTTCTCGATTTTCGAATGATGATATATTAAACGCATTTTCAGAACCTAAACTTTGCATCTTCATATAATTTATGTTAAAATTAATAGTTACGAAGATTTTGTTCCATTTTCTTCGATTGTCATGAAATTCATCAAACCGTCAGCATTATTGGTGCCATATTCTTGAATAGATTGTTTTCGTCAACGCAATTTCAGAGCATGAACTTCACATAATTTACAATAAAATTAATGCTTATTTAGATTTTAGCCATTTTACTGCTATTTCGATGAAATTCATCAAACCGTCAGCATTATGGGTGCCATTTTGAATCTCATTTTGTTTTAGTGATCATATTTTAAAAGTATTTTAAGAACCTAAACTTTACATCTGCATATAATGCACAATAAATAAAATTATTATATAATATTTATATTTTATCCAATTTATTTGCGATTTCAATGAAATTCGTCAAACCGTCAGTATTATTTACGATTATCGCTGCCATTTTGAACCGATTTTTGGTTTTTAAGATGCATTTTAGGAGACAAAATTTTATATATAATTAACAATAAAATTAGGGGTTACATAGATTTTATCCAATTTGCAACGATTTCTATCAAATTTGTCAAACCGTCAGCATTCTTACCATTATTAGCCCCAATTTTGGATGGATTTTTGTGTTCGTGGTGGGAATTCAAAGTCATTTTAAGAGCCTATAATTGACATCCTTGCATAATTTACACTAAAATTAACTACAACTTGAATTTTGCGAATTCCATGAAATCCGTCAAACCGTCAGCATATTTACGATTATTAGCCCCATTTTCCGATCGATTTTTGTGTTCGTGGTCGGAATTTAAAATCGTTTTATGTGCATAAAATTAACATCTTTACATAATGTACACTGAAATTAAAGATTACTTGAATTTTGTTCAATTTAATGTGAATTCCATGAAATTCATCAAACCGTCATTATTGGCCTTATTTTTGGATCGATTTTTGTCTTATGGTTCGAATTTAAAGTCATTTTAAGAGCCCAACATTGACATCTTCGCATAATTTACTATAAAATTACTGTTTAATAAAATTTTGTTCAATTTACTGCGAATTCCACGAAATTTGTCAAACCGTCAGCATTATTTACAATTTATTAACCCCATTTTGCAATAGTTTTTTCGTGGTCGGAATTTACAGTCATTTTAAGAATTAAAATTGACATCTTCACATAATTTACTCTAATATAAATTGAATTTAGTCAATTTACTGGGAATTCCACGAAATTCGTCAAATCGTCAGCATATTTCCGATTATTAGCTCCATTTTTAATTGATTTTTGTTTTCGTAACCGGAATTTAAAGTCATTTTAAGGCCCATAAATAGACATCTTCACATAATTTATATTTAAAATAATGATAACTTGAATTTTGTTCAATTTACTGCAAATTCTATGAAATTCGTCAAACCGTCAGCATATTTACAATTATTAGTCCTATTTTTAGATAGATTTTGCTTTCATGGTAGGAACTTAAAGTCATTTTAAGAGTAAAAATGACATTTCCACATAATTTACACTAAAATTAATGATTACTTGAATTTTGTTCAATTTTACCAAGAGTTCCATAGATTTAGCCAAACCGTCAGCATATTTTCGATTATTAGTCCTATTTTGGATCGAATTTTGTTTTCGTGGTCGAATTTAAAGTCATTTTAAGGCCCATAAATAGACATCTTCACATAATTTATATATAAAATAATGATGACTTGAATTTTGTTCAATTTACTACAAATTCCATGAAATTCGTTAAACCCCCAGTAAATTTACGATTATAAGCCCCAATTTTGGATCGAATTTTGTTTTCGTGGTCAGAATTTAAATTCATTTAGTCCTAAAATTGACATTTTCACATAATTTACACCAAATGAATGCTTATTTGAATTTTGTCCAATTTTTTGCAAATTCTATAAAATTCGTCAAACCGTCAGCATATTTACAATTATTAGCCTTATTTTTACATTGATTTTTGTTTCCATGGTAGGAACTTAAAGTCATTTTAAGAGTAAAAATGACATTCCACATAATTTACACTAAAATTAATGATTACTTGAATTTTGTTCAATTTACTGCAAATTCCATGGAATTAGCCAAACCGTCAGCATATTTACGATTAGTAGTCCCATTTCTTGATCGATTTTTGTTTTCGTGGTCGGAATTTCAAGTCATTTTAAGAGTAAAATTGACATTTCCTCATAATTTACACTAAAATTAATGTTTAATTGAATTTTGTTCAATTTACTGCAGATTCCATGGAATTAGTCAAACCGTCAGCATATTTACGATTAGTAGTCCCAGTTCTTGATCGATTTTTGTTTTCGTGGTCGGAATTTCAAGTCATTTTAAGAGTAAAATTGACATTTCCTCATAATTTACACTAAAATTAATGTTTAATTGAATTTTGTTCAATTTACTGCGAATTCCATGAAATTCATCAAACCGTCAGCATATTTACGATTATTAGTCCCATTTTTGATCGATTTGTTATCGTGGTCGGAATTTAAAGTCTTTTTAAGAATAAAATTGACATTCTATATAATTTACACTAAAATTAATGATTACTTGAATTTTGTTTAATTTTACTGCAAATTCCATGGAATTAGCCAAACCGTCAGCATATTTACGATTAGTAGTCCCATTTCTTGATCGATTTTTGTTTTCGTGGTCGGAATTTCAAGTCATTTTAAGAGTAAAATTGACATTTCCTCATAATTTACACTACAATTGATGTTTAATTAAATTTTGTTCAATTTACTGCGAAATTCCATAAAATTCGTCAAACCGTCAGCATATTTACAATTATTAGTCACATTTTTTGATAGATTTGTTATCTTGGTCGGAATTTAAAGTCTTTTTAAGAATAAAATTGACATTCCATATAATTTACAGTAAAATTAATGATTACTTGAATTTTGATTAATTTTTCTGCAAATTCCATGGAATTAGCCAAACCGTCAGCATATTTACGATTGTTAGTCCTATTTCTTGATCGATTTTTGTTTTTGTGGTCGAAATTTTAAGTCATTTTAAGAGTAAAATTGACATTTCCATATAATTTACACTAAAATTAATGCTCACTTGAATTTTGTTCAATTTACTGTGAATTCCTAGAAATTCGTCAAACCGTCAGTGCATTTACGAATATTAGCTCTTATTTTTGATTAATTTTTGTTTTCGTGGTCGAAATTTCAAGTCATTTTAAGAGAAAAATTGACATTTCCACATAATTTACACTAAAATTAATGTTTACTTGAATTTTGTTTAATTTACTACGAATTCTATGAAATTCGTCAATCCGTCAGTGTATTTATGATGGTTAGCTCAATTTTTTATCGCTTTCTGTTGTGGTAGTCGAAATTTAAAGTCATTTTATGAATAAAATTGGCATTTCCATTTAATTTTCACTGAATTTAATGCTTACTTGAATTTTGTTCAATTTACTGCGAATTCCTAGAAATTCGTCAAACCGTCAGTGCATTTACGAATATTAGCTCTTATTTTTGATCAATTTTTGTTTTCGTCGTCGAAATTTCAAGTCATTTTAAGAGAAAAATTGACATTTCCACATAATTTACATTAAAATTAATGCTTACTTGAATTTTGTTTAATTTACTGCGAATTCCTAGAAAATCGTCAAACCGTCAGTGCATTTACGAATATTAGCTCTTATTTTTGATCAATTTTTGTTTTCGTCGTCGAAATTTCAAGTCATTTTAAGAGAAAAATTGACATTTCCACATAATTTACACTAAAATTAATGTTTACTTGAATTTTGTTTAATTTACTGCGAATTCCATGAAATTCGTCAAACCGTCAATGTATTTATGATCGTTAGCTTCATTTTTTGATCGCATTCTGTTTTGGTCGGAATTTAAAGTCATTTTATAAGTAAAATTGATATTTCCACATAATTTACACTAAAACTAATGTTTACTTGAATTTTGTTTAATTAACTGCTAATTCCATAAAATTCTTCAAACCGTCAGTGTATTTATGATCGTTAGCTTAATTTTTTTATCGTTTTTTGTTTTCGTGGTCGAAATTTAAAGTCATTTTAAGAGTAAAATTGACATTTCCACATAATTTACACTAAAATTAAAAATTACTTGAATTTTGTTCAAATTACTGCATATTCCATGAAATTTCTCAAACCGTCAGCATATTTCTGATTATTAGCCCCATTCATTTTAAGTAATTTTAAGAGTTTAAAATAAACATCCACACTTAATTTACATTTAAAATAATGATAACTTGAATTTTGTTCAATTTCACTGCGAATTCCATGAAATTCCTCAAATCGTCAGTGTTTTACGATTACTAGCCCCATCTTTGGAACAATTTTGTTTACATGGTAGGAATTTAAAGTCATTTAGTGCCTAAAATTGATATCAGCACATATTTTACACTCAATGAATGATAACTTGAATTTTGTTCAATTTCACTGCGAATTCCATGAAATTAGCCAAACCGTCAGCATATTTACGATTATTAGCCCCATTTTTTTATCGCTTTTAGTTTACATGGTGGAAATTCAAAGTCATTTTAAGAGCCTAAAATTGATATCTTCACATAATTTGCACTAAAATTAACGATCATTTGAATTTTGTTCAATTTACTGCGAATTCCATTAAATTCGTCAAACCGTCAGCATATTTACGATTATTAGTGCCATTTTTTTTTCTTTCTTGTTTTCGTGGTGGGAACTCAGTAATTTTAAGAACCTAAAATTGACATCTTCACATAATTTACATTAAAATTAATGATTACTTGAATTTGGTTCAGTTTACTGCTATTTCCATAAAATTCGTCAAACCGTCAGTATTATTAATTTAGGATTATCGGTGCCATTTTTGAATAAATTATTTTTTTCTGGTTGTATTTTAAGAGCGTGAAGATTTTCTTCACATAATTTGCAATAAAATTAATAGTTATATAAATTCGTCCAATTTACTGCGATTTCCATAAAATTCGTCGAACCGTCAGCACATTTACGATTAACCCCATTTTTTTAGATCGATTTTTGTTTACAGGGTTGTATTTTAATAGCCTAAAATTTACATCTTTACATAATTTACACTAAAATTAAAATTAATTAAATTTTTTTTCATTTACTGCGAATTCCATGAAACTCGTCAAACCGTCAACATTATTTATGATTATCAATGCAGATTTTAGTTTTTATGGTCGCATTTTAATGCCTCCTTCCACGCAAAACAGTTCCTAATATAATTGTAATATACATGCCTTACAATTAAATGCTCCTAAAATATTATCAAATGTACTAAGTTTATTAAAAACTTCGTCAGCCGTCACTATTGACGATTATCTGCACTATTTTGAAACTTATTTTCATTTTGGTGCATTTTATTAGTTGAAAGAAATGGCTTAACTAAATAATAGTTTTCAATAGTATTTAATATAGTATATATTCCCCAACCGTTAATTTATTATACATCAAGTAGTGCTAAACAATTCCGTTATTTGTGAACCAATTTTTGTTTTTAAAATGTCATTCTGAAGGTATTTTAAAGACGTGTATATTATGTTTGAATATAATTTACCCTAAAGTTAGTGGATCCGCCGATATTGCAATATTTTCAACCGAATTCGTCAAACCGTCAGGATTAGCCGTCATTTTCTCTACATTACAAATATCTCAGTTATTCCCCAGCCGATTTTTATTTTTAAAATCTCAATATGAAGGTATATTAAAGCTCCTCTAGTTATGCTTACATAACTTGTCAGAAATTCGATTATATAAACTAAAAACCGTTTAAACTGAATGCTTTTGCGTTAAATCGAGTGGGTGATGTCATTTAAATCAAAAAGATTGCTGTATTACCTTTAATGGATAATTATAAATTTTTTCGAACACGCTAAGTGTAAAAACATTAACATTCATAGCAATTCAAGAAGAACAAAATATCGATCGGGTTTGTGTGCTATTACGGCATTGAAATCGCCCGAGCGTGAAAATTTAAATGCTTCGATAATTTCATAAAGGCAGCATTTCGTAAGACATAATCTCGAGGAAAATATGGGGGGCTTAAGAAAAAAGGAAAACTTTTTGCTTTTGTAAGAAAGGGGTTAAACGGCACGGCGAAAAAACGCAACTTCCTAATACGTAATTGTCCTTGTTTTCAATTTTCTAGTAAATAATTTAGATATTATCTGTCATACTCCATTTACATTCGACTTGTCCTTCCACAACTTTTCTTGTATCCATTATGAGCAAATTTGAAAGTTAAATTCCGTACATTTATTATTAAAATGCGGTGGCGTTTGTTATTTTATACGTTAAATTGTTTCCTTGGATTTCAAGTGTTGACGAAATAACCGCTCGGTGTTGTATTACCACCGGATTAGCATACGGCAAAACGAAAACAAAATTATACAGCTATTTCGATTGTCCTCGTACTTGAAGATGCTAAAATCCCTCAAAAATTGTGAACACCTTGATCCGCATATTTACAAAAATTTGTGCAAGAGAATTTGCATTGCATAAAATTAAAACTCGGCTAGGTATTTTTGATTGTCGGCAGAAATTTTATGACGTACGAGGTGGGATCAAATAAACCTTGAATATTTTTTCAGTTTTGAATCGAATACGAAAATTCCGGTAGAAAATGCAGAAAAGTTAGGTATCAATTTTCTTCTTCTCACTAAGTTTTTCCCCTTTCAAAAAGAAATTTCGACTATCAGATTCCTTTCAAGCAAGTTTATTGTTCCAAGTCTTGGAAGAAATTGAGGCGGCAATCTCCTGCTATGACACTCACAAAATCGAGTTTGTATTCCAAGATGGAGTTTGCATCCATGGCTGAAGAAAATGGAGAAAATTTTCTTTTAAATTCCAAGTTCTTTGAAGAAACTGCAAGAAATCATTTGAATTTCGCCCAGTAAGTTGCTTCCATGGCTTCGAAGTAACCAAGATTTTCTTCCGTTTCATTTTTGATCCACCGCTTCAGTCATCAAAAATAAGTGAATTTAAAATCATCTACCCAAGTGGTAACTTTGGTAATCTAGTTAATATATGGTGCAGCTAAGAAAATTTTTGTTGAAATTCAAATTCATAAAGGAATATTTTTAATTTCTAACTTAAAATGGCTATAACTCTTGAACTATTCATTTTTGGAATAAACGGTTAAGTACTTTTTTAAAGAACGCGAAATTATTTATAAACTCAATTATAACCTTTTATTGTCTAAAATCAATGATTTTCGAGTTATCGACTAAATTAAGTAAAAAAATGTTGAAAATACTTATCTTCCTTTTGTTTTTAAACCAAGCATTTTTCAAACGATGGGTTTCAGAAAACATATTAAATTTCTTTTTCGGATGGCAAATTTAACTGGCTACAACTTTAGTTTAATAATTTTTTCCAAAAACCATTTAATTTTATAGAAATTCCCAAAATAGGCAACAATTAGGTAAAAGATACAAAACAAAAATGAACAAAATTTAGTTTTATTAAATAAAATTAAAGTTGAACTTTTGTTCCAGTCATCTCTAACCAACGGTTTATTTCCAATTTTTTAAAATTTACAAAAATAAATTATAAGTTTAATTAATCGAATTCAATAAAAATTATCTATGGTAAGTTTTTGACATTTTTGTTTTGCTGCGTTGATTATTTTCGGTTTCCGTTGAATGGGTCGATTTTACAAAAAAAATTAGTAGACTAAAGTTATAGACCGTTAAATTTTATATTCAAAATGTGGCTTCTGTTTTTGGAAAAATATTTGGTTTAGAAGATATGCGGTTTTCAAGAAAAAAACGATAAAAATTGCGAATTTTTCACATTTCTTTACTTAAGTTAATACATAACTCAAAAACCGTTGATTTTAAACAAAAATGGTTATAACCTAATTTGTATATAATTTCATTCTCTTCAAAAGAGCATTGATGTGTTAACACCAAAAATCGATAATTTTAGTGCTATAGCCGTTTGAAGATAGATATTGAAAAGATTGCTGGAGATAGTTGTAAAATTAGCTCCCCTTGGAAAATTTATATTTACACAAAAATTTTAGATAAATACATGCTAAGAAAGGCGTCCCATCAGTGCGGCCTTCAGGCCGCACAACTTTGGCAATTTAATATTAAAATTATTATTTTAGATTTTTTCCTTTTTATTTAACCGGGCAACTTGACGTACAGGTAAGAACGTCAATATTTTTTGGTAGTTTATTAGTTACGCCACTGCATTTTAGAAATTCAGGCCTAATAATTATATAGTAACGCACAA
Organism: Lycocerus yunnanus; assembly: GCA_036346125.1. NCBI lineage: Eukaryota > Metazoa > Arthropoda > Insecta > Coleoptera > Cantharidae > Lycocerus > Lycocerus yunnanus. The sequence continues at coordinate 1,731,440 of JARFIX010000073.1, read as the reverse complement.
CGTAACCAAACGGGGGTTTACCTTATTATATCATTCTGGTTGGCTTTGATACAACGAGAAAAACGAACTAAAGTTTGTAAATTTTAATCAGCTCTTGAAAGCCCCCCCCCGCCGCGTAATTAACTGTTTTTGAAATATAGCCATAAAATATTGGAAATTTTTACATTTCAGCAAGTAAAAAAGGTCTTTACTTCCTCCTAGATAAAATCTTTGTTAAGGCATTGATTTTAAAGCAGGTGAGCTTCCTTGAAGTGCCGGTTCTGCTCCAAGTCTTTGCAACCAGGATTTCCGCTTTCAATCGGTCGGTGTACATATTATTATTTTCTATACATTTTTTAAAATTCTCCTAGCAAGCTGCGTTCAATGTTTATCGGGGATTCAAGCCTAGAAATCCCCCCACCAGTTACGCTATTGTTTTCATGGTAGCACATCAAAATGCCATTTTTGGTTTTTGTTTTCCACAACAAGAACGCCGTTTTTGGTTTTTGTTTACTGCAACAAAAACGTCATTTTTTGTTTTCGGCATTTCAAGTTCGGTGTTTTTGTTTTCAGTGTTTTGGTTTTTCGGTGTTTTTGTTTTCGACGTTATGACTTCGATATTTTTGTTTCAGATGTTTTTTTTTCGGCATTTCAACTTCGGTGTTTTTGTTTTCGACGTTATGACTTCGATATTTTTGTTTCCGATGTTTTTGTTTTCGGCATTTCAACTTCGGTGTTTTTGTTTTCGGTGTTTTTGTTTTCGGCGTTATGACTTCGATATTTTTGTTTCCGATGTTTTACTTCATGGAAACTGAATTAAAAATTATGATTTGATCCCGAAGAGTTTTTTTCTTCTACATTAATGCGATTGCGGTAAATTTTCATTTTCATCGTAGAAAACAATTTATCGACCAAGTCGTTCGCATTGGATTATCACGATAACCTCAATCCCAAAAATCCTTGTATAATTTGCGAGGCTTAACGATCCATTGTTATTTATGATATCGACGTAAATTCCATAAAATTATCAATATTTTCCGATTATACAATTTTTGAAGGACAATCCTTGGACGCCACTTGTCCTGCTTCTCGGTTCGAGCTTCATTCGGACCTATTCTCCTCGCTCCCTTTCATTGGTGCATTCCCACGAGATTTCGTTCTAAATTTCTCACAGTGTTTACAAATCACAGATTCGGTTTTCAAAAATTTCCAGTGGTACCGCACAGGTGGACTACGTGATTAATTAACCGACCATTTGTTCCGTAAAAAGAAAACAAAATATTTTACCCGTTTTAGTTGCACTCGAAATGGGTGAAGGATTCGTTCAACACAACCATAGACAAGGTTAGTTACATACGTGGTGGACTTGAACAATAACAATTAAGTACCTATACTACGAATTATTTTCGGTTAATTAAATTTCATTATTTTAAAATAAATCGAATTTTGCAATGGAAGAATTTTCACGGTAATATTATGATTATTATGAATAGCTTGAGTCGTTTCCAAGATAACCTTGTTTAATAATGCGTAAAAGGTGCGAAACTTATAATTGTGAGAAAACATTTGATTTCGCATTAATTTTTGATTGGCCCTCGGGAGCGAGAGTAATTTTTGCAATAAACACGTCTTAATTACTAAATCAGTAAAATTACAATTTTTTTTTTTTTTGAAAATCAACCACATTTTACCGATTGCCTTATTCTTAAACATGAAGTTATACAAAAATTCGACGTGAGGGATTTTTCGTCAAATTGCAAAGTGGACGCCCCTCTTAACATCAATTTGCATGTTTTAAGTGACCTAAATTAGCGATGTCGTGAACCTTGATAAGCAAATGAATGAAAAGTTAAAATTAGAATTTGTCGACATCTTGAATGATTAACGTGGGTTTGCATAGAATTGAAAAAATTAAATTATGAAGTTGTGCGTTTGTGATAAGCGATAAGCGTTTATCGCTTGCTCAGAAATGTTCGATTGAACAAAATTTCGAATTAAATAGAGATGGGTTATACCTCTTTGCGATTGTTTAATCCTTTAATCCTTATCGTAGTGACACACACACGCACGCACAAACAGAAGATACGAAACAATAAAACATTGACGGAGCGCACCGCACGAAATATTTTAAAATTTTTGTTTACTTAGAATTTTAAACCGCATTCCGAGTCGAATCAACTTAAGAATTGAGAACCTACGACGATAACGACCGTGAGTTCACAGGAAGGAAGGCTTAAGAAGGGAGAGCTCGCGGCAAGGTCTCACTTGGACACTTTCCGTGATGACCTTGTCTCCATGGCTATCAATGCGGAATCTTGCCTCCATCGATAAGTTAACAACACTTGTTATAAATAATTAAACTTCCAATAGCAAAAGGTCAATGAGAAAAAGGTTTTTCTTTGAGTCACTTGACACAATTTTACCATGTCGATAAATAATGTAAACTGCAAACGCCAAGCCGGATTCTAGTTCAAGGTGCAGTATGGTCTTTTCAAATCAGGAAGTAACCTTTTGCATAGAGAAAGTCAAAATACTTGTTCAAACAAAAGAAAATCTGTTAAGGTGTTTTATAGACACGATTGTTCTCCTTTGCGCTCACGTTGCTCAACATTCAGAAATTCACTTTTTCAAAAAGTCGATTTTGGATTAACCGATCTAAGAAAACTTGATAAGCGACATCCTCCCTGCCGAAGATTTTCATTTCTACAGGCAAGAAAGATTGATGGAAGTTGAAGAAAGTAGCTCCCTGACTACATTTAAAAAAAAATTGTAGGAATTACTCCTCGAGAGCCACGACACTCAAAATCGAGTTAACGATTTAGAAGAAGGCTGAAGGTCGTATAATTACAAAATTACCCCCTCTCGGTCACCGAAACTATGCTTTTAATAAATCTGACTTGTTAAATTTAAACTTGGCACCTACGTCACCGCCCGTAAGCACTGCCATTGGCTGTCAGCTACCGTCATGAGGTTAGTATAACGTGAGGGCCAAGTTAAAAAAATCTTGATATAATAATTTTTTTATTTAAACAATAAGTTGCGAAAAAACAAAATAATATCATTTAAACAGGTACCTGTACCTGCAGAGGTTACAGTTTAGGTGACCAATTGTTTTTTCAATAAAAACGAATGTTTTTCGGTGAAAACAAAGGTTTTTTAATGAAAACAAATGTTTTTCAGTGAAAACAAATGTTTTTCAGTGAAAACAAATGTTTTGCAGTAAAAACAATTGTTTTTCAGTGAAAACAGATGCTTTCACTTGTTTTACAGTGAAAACGAATGTTTTTCAGTAAAAACAAATGAAATCTTTCAAAATTGAATCATAATTTAGGTACACAGTTTCTAGTGAATGCGAAATCCCCGTTGCCTTAAAAAACAGTGACTTCTATTCGGCTTTCACCCATGGACAACCATGCACCCCCGGACAACCAAAAAAATCAGTGATATTGATTTTCAACATCAATCCCCCATTCTTAATGAAGAAACATTTCCAAATTCTTGATAAACCCAAAACACACAAAATTCAAAAATATTACATGATTCCTTAATTGCTCATAAAAGTAACAATGCGTTTTAGAAGACGATCCTGATGTTTGCCCATCCTTTCTGAAGACCTTCCATAATCCACCAATAAGCGTACATTGTTCCATTTTTGGAGAATCGCCGCCTTTTGCTATTAAATACTCATCTTGATGACAAGGTTGAATATAAAACTTTTACTGTTTATCAAGGAAGGGTTTCCATGAGATTTAAATAATTTGAATGGCCATTTCTCCGCCGCCACTATTCCGTCGCCACCGAACCATCGGACACTTCGCCGTTTATTATTATTTATTTAAATATAAAATTTTAGTCAATCCCACCGCCCGACCAAAATCCTATCAATGATTCTGCTAACGTCGAATAATTAAATATTGTATTGATTTGGCGAAGGAAAAATGCACCTCGCCGTCGCCATCTTGCTATAAAACTTGATAGTTCACCTCTAAAGTCAAATGTTCTACCATTGGGTTTAGCATTGTGGTACGGCACCCCGATTATTCAAAAAAGTAGAATAAGTAATAGCTATTTACGACACTAGTAAGGGACAGTTGATTTTTTCCGACGTTGTCGTAACTCTTTTTTCAAGGTCAACCCAAAATGCTTTCCACTGCATTTCCGTTTATACAACACCCCTCGGAAGCAGCGATGGAATTTGCGTGGAACACGATGAGGGCGGACTGGCTTGTTGGAAACTTTCCAAGTTCTCCCCGTACGCTTGGAAACCGAATAACGAAAGTTGTCTAACAAAGCGAATGTTGTATAATAATGCGGTGATTGTCGTTAACATTCAAAATAGACGAAAAAAATGACTAACTTTCTTGTAACATCTGCCTGTCTAACATTATTGTAATGTTTATTTAATATCGACTCAGGTAATATTGCGTCATAAATAATGAAATATAAAATTAAATCGGGCAACAACAACTATGCACACAATTAGGTTGCTTAACAAGACAATGGAATGACGATCGTGAGTTTACATTTTGAGATTAAATTGCAAGAAAATTAACAAAACCTAAGCGTAAAATCGGTTCTGGTTCGATCCTCGTTGGGTCCTAATTTTTCAATTCAATTCAAAAACTGGTTCGTAATTATTTGCACTTAAAATTGTTACATAAAATTTAATTACCCGCATAACAACCAAATTAGCTAATTATACGACGAAAATTTTGTTTTATGCAAAACTCGGAAAAACAATTTTTTTAATTAGAAATTGCACGTAATTATCGATGTCGCAACTCCCGTAATTTGTTATTATGGGTAATTAAAAAAATTAAATTACTTAATTTCTAGTGCTAATTATCTCGCTTACGCAATTAAAAAATCGATATCGGTTAAAAAATTGATCGAACAAAAAAATTGATTGTTCTAGAAGCCTGGTGCGTAATTAACGAATCACGGCAATCAGTAATTGGGTCAAGAGACTACTAAATTAAGTCGTAAGTGCTTGTTTAGGTTTATGTTAATCAAAAAAACGTGTTAACAATACTGCAATAATGTCGCTGTGCGACCGGCCGTCCGTGGGTCCGGAACGTAACAGCTTCATGTTCAAATTACTTTTAAATAGCTTTTCCAAAAAGTACAAAATCCCTCGTGCGACTTGTTTGGTAGAATTTCAAAACGCCGAAAATAAAAATACCGAAAACAAATACGCTGCGGTCAGAACGCCGAAAACAAAAACACCGAAAAACAAAAACACGGAAAAACAAAACTAAGCTAAAGACCGAAAACAAAACGCCGATTTTTCAAAACAAAAGAACAGGGTATAAACAAACTCAGGATACAAGAATATATCAGTAGCCAATAACCGACCACAGAGGGAAGAATATCGCGATTTTCAGTATTTTGACTTCGGTGTTTTTGTTTTTCGGTGTATTTGTTTTCGGTGCTTTTGTTTTCGGCGTTTTGACGTAAAATCATGTCTGTTCAGTTATTGTGTGAGTTCTTGCCAAAACAATTGAAGCCAAATATGTGATGTCGTGGATTTTTTTGTAGGAAATTAAATTCTGCTGTCTGTGAAAGTTTGAAAACTAAAATATTAAAATTTTGATCCCGTTACATGTTGGGTTTTACACCGTTACATTATTCTTAAGAGAGGAAGAGTATCTATGCAACCATGACTTGAATAAGATGGAAATTTACGGGATTGGGGTAATCTAATTGTATTTTAGAAAATTTTGCAGAGTTCAATTGGGAATAATAATTAAAGAAAGCAAGCACCACAAATCTATACAATCCGGGGATCTGGGGAAAATTTCGCGATTTTCCAAAATTTTACGTTATAGTTCGGTTAATCATTAGATTCTGCACCTCCAAGACCTGAGCAGTTACGAGGATCCATCATTGACCATCATCTAAACCTACAGTTTAGAATTGCAAATGCTTACCTCTTGTCCTCTTGTCTTACGCCACTAAAAATTAGTATAGAATTATACAGATTTATAATGTAAATTTACATTACGAATGCAACTTCGGGGTCAGTTAAACGTTACCTGGCAACGTAACGATTTGTCAAATCTTCAATTCACTTCTGGTAAAATAAACTAAATAATCCGGGGTCTGGGGTGGAACACCCTCCAGTGCATCTGCAACGAGAGAGGGCAATTCTCCCTGCAGTCGTCAATTCAATTTCACAAAATTGTTACTGCTTTGTTCACTTAGTGCTAATGAACAGAAGTTTGCAAATTATGCAGCAACCTTTAACGTTGTTATCCAATTCAATATTGCATTGCCCATATCTAGCGGAGGGTATCCCACATCACCATAGTAACGGCCAAACGAGTTTGTCAAAATCTTCAATTCATTTCGGATAAAAAACTACGTAATCCGGGGGTCTGGGGTGTGGAACACCCTCCAGGCAATTCTTCTCTGCAGCCGTCAATCCAACTGAAGATTTCGACAAGTATGCTTAGTCGTGCAGGCTACCCTCCGGCAGTTATAAACAATGCAATATTGCAATAATTGGATAAAACGGTAAAGTACGAAAAACGAAGGTTTCATTCCCCCCCCCCGCATACTCTTAAAAAGACTTGACTACCTGATGTAAGGTTTTCATGAAAAAATAAGATTAAACTGAAATTTTTAACATTTTTTTACTTAATTTAATCCATAACTCAAAAACTGTTAATTTTAGACAAAAATGAGTTATAATTTAATTTATAGAAAATTTCGCCCTGTTCAAAAGAGTTCTGATGTATTAACACTAAAAATCGATAATTTCCGTGATGTGGCCATTTGAAGGTAGATATTAAAATTATTGCTTGGGATTGCTATGAAATCCCCCCCCCCCCGAAAATTTGGATTTTGTCTAAAATTATTGGCGTATTATTTTTATGGTCGTGCCTTAGCCACATTTACACTAAGGGCGTACCGCCACTGATAATTTCCAAGAAAAGCTTCATTAAACATTTTTTAAAGTTCTACATTCCGGTACTGATGCACTGAGGTGTTCCACACCCCAGACCCCCGGTCTGTAGGGTTTACGGTAGGGTTTAGTAATGCATTGAGTCTTCAAAACAATCAATGAATAATAGAAAACCTATCATAATTTTGAAAACTTTATCTCTTTCAGAGAAAACAGAACATAGTGACCACTTCATTTTTAGAAGAATTCTTTTGACTTTGCTGGTTTGCAATTGCTTGTTAAGCTAATAGAAATCAAATCTACGCCCCTGACCTCGCGTTGAACAGGAGATCCCCTATATAGGTGTATCTCGGACGTGGGTTAAAGAAAATGGCGATTTTTTTAGAAAAGTGATACAATTAAATTTTTAGCATTTCTTTACTTAATTTGATGCATAACTCTAAAACTGTTGATTTTAGACCAAAGTGGATTATAATATAATTTGTAGATAATTTCACCCTCTTTGAAAAAGTACTGATCTATTAACACTGAAAAATCGATAATTTCGGTGTTGTGGTCATTTGAAGGTAGATATTAAAATTATTGAAAAGAAAATATAGTTGAGGTGATAGACCAATGAAAATCTAACAAGTAGACCCCTTTTTTCACAACACATTACCAACGTAAACATTCAAAAAGCAGAGTCGCATTCAACAACATCGTCGAATGAAAAAATAGCAAACAAAATTTATAATTTCCACAACTTACTGGATGACCTAAGGTTTAATTAATTTTTCTAATTTCTCCAAATTCAAATTTTGGCGCTGCTAACTATTAAAATTATTGTTTGGGATTACTTTAAAGTGCCCCCGGTGATTTGGATGTAGTCAAAAATAATTGCGGTATTACTTTTGTGGTTGTGCTTTAAACACATTGACACTATAGGGCGTGCCGCCACTGATAATTTCCAAGAAAAGCCAATTTTTACAGATCTACATTCCGGTACTGGTGCACTGGAGGGTGTTCCACACCCCCCAGACCCCCCGGTCTGTAGGGTTTGCTTTCTTCAATAGTGCATTAAATATTTCGAAAATCATCAATAAATAATAGAAAACCTATCATAATATTGAAAACTTTTTCCCTTTCAGAGAGAACGGAATATTTTTTTCCACTTCGTTTTTTAGAACAATTCTTTTGACTTGGATGGTTTGCAATTGAAAATAGAAATCAAACCTACGTCCGTGACCTTGCGTTGAACAGTAGGTCCCCTATGTAGACGTGGGCTAAAGAGAAATGGGAATACAAGATTTTTTAGAAAAAAAAATTAAAATTAAATTTTTTAGCATTTCTATACTTAATTTAATACATAATTCGAAAACCAGCCCCACCAAATAATAATAAATAATAAAAAAATAATAGTAAAATAAATCTTTTGAAATTAAAAATTTGAATGTTGAAAATAAAATAGGTGTGGGTATTTTCAAGTTCAAAAATTTTTACAAGTGCTCCCAATGAAATCCTGGCTATGGGCTTGTCGAAAATTTTAATTTTAGACAAAAATAAGTTATAATCTTTAATTTATAGATAATTCCACCCATTTAAAAAGTACTAATGTATTAACATTGAAAAATTGATCATTTCGGTGTTTTGGCCATTTGACTGTAGATATTAAAATTATTGCTTGGGATTGCTGTGAAATTGCCCCCTCCCGAAGATTTAAATTTAATAAAAATTATTGACGTAATATTTTTATAGTTGTGCCTTGGACACGTTGGTACTATAGGGCGTGCTGCCACTGATAATTTTCAAGAAACGTATCTTTAAAAAAATTTTTAAGTTCTACATTTCAGTACCGGTGCACACAGACCCCGGTCTATACGGTTTGCCTTCTTTAGTCTGAACATAACTTTATTTTTTAGAAGAATTTTTTTGACGCTTCACCTTGGTGGTTTGCGATTACTTCCCAAAGGAAGACGGGCAGTGGCAAATTCCTCACCTCACGTTGAACAGTAGGTCCCCTATAATATAGGGGCTTTTAGAAAAAATGGTAAATTGAAATTTTATTGCATTTCTTTACCTAATTTGATTCATAACTCGAAAACTGTCGATTTGAGATAAAAATGGGTTATAATCTAGTTTGTAGATAATTTTCCGCTTTTGAAAAAAGCACCGATGTATTAACATTAAAAAAGCAGTGGTGTAGGTGCTATGGCCATTTTAAGGTAGAAATGAACAAAAAATGCTTTCTACAGACAACATTTTTCAAACTGAGAACTAATAATTTAAATCTCAAATCATGACCGATAGGGGAAATTAGAACATGCCTCCCCCCCTTTAAAACGTTTTTGAAATACCACTGTAAACGCTATAATTACATTTTTAATCTAAATTTACATAGAAAATCTGTAAAAAGGTACAAATTGGCAGGTAAAACTTCATAAAATTATGTAATAGAATTAAATCAAATTAACATTTTTCGGGGGGCGAGGGACAACCTTGATTTGCAAAGTATTTTTTGCCAAATGTTTTTTATTTTTGTGAACTTTTCTTTTGGCTTATATGCTAATCCTTTTGGTGGTGCATTCAAAGTGTGAATCACAATTAGAAAAATTCTCAACTCAAACTCGTACAAACCGGGTGTGTGTGGGGGGGGGGGTATAATATATCTCCAGGTCCATAAAAGCTATATAGGTTTTATTAAGCTTCTATTCTGCTTTCCGATACCTGGAGAGTATTCCATACCCCTAGACTCCCGATCCGTAGAATTTATTTTTATTATACGCGAATTAAAGATATCAGCATATCTGCTCGACTCTTGAGGTGGTCATGTGACTTCAATGAATAATAGAATTCTTGGGTAAAAAAATGACTTACAAATGACAAAACGGCGTACATCCCAAATGTAGTAAGTGAGAGAGTCATCAAGCTAATAACAGGTCTGAGAAGTAGTTCAAGATGAAATCTCGCTACGCTCGACTTAAATTCGTTTTAGAATTTAGTAGTAAGATTCGTCAAGTGTGGACAGATTTAAACCTAAAAGTAAACATTTAAAAAATCTGTTTACAAAGCTTAACACTTAGCACCATGGAGAGTGTAACTTTCTTAGCTTTGGAGGGCACGTAATGTCGGCGGTCCCCGGTATTGATCGAGGTAATGTTGTCCTGGAGAAAGAAGCAGTGGAAAAAAGGCTGAAGATCATGACTAGCACATATAGAGAAATAAAATGGAGACGAACAAAATTTTTACGGTGCATCCTTTCGTGGCACCCGCTTCTGCATTATTAACCGTTGTATGGTTTTGTAATTTTAAGAAGAACCCGAAGCATATAAAAAGAAATCGAGCCGAAGAAAGCAGCACGATGTGCGAACTCTTCCACGCTAAAATTAAAGGTATCATTAATTAATAAGTGTTACGTGCGCAAGCGATTACAAATAAATCAAATATTTAATAAAAGTCTTAGTATTTGTTGTTAAATAAAACGTAAACTGTGATTAATGTCTTAAGTTGCTTACAGAATAATCAACAAGTCGAATGCAAGCATTGTTACCTACTATCGCTCGGTGTTGGTCAAGAGGTCATGGGTCGCGTGTTTCGCGCATTATGCGGGATTGTAAAGGTGCATTACAACATAAAATATCATTTTTATGTGCAAAATGTTGCGAAAAAAACACATCAATTATTACCAATAACAAATGACAATCGACTTTTTAATTTAACACATTTTTCGCCCCACCCTGTCAACGAGGGGCTGATCGAAAACGATTTTGGAGGGGACAAAATTGGGGGACCGCGTTATACTTTTTGAGTTCGGACCCGTAGGTACAGGGTGAGTCGTCGGAAGTCACACACGGAATGGATTTTAATTAAAATTAATAGCTTATTTTATACAACGAATTTGTTAAATAACCATTAATTGTTAATGTTAAAATTAATTGCACGGCAAATTCCATGGGAGAGTAGTACGTAATTTTTATTTATTTGAATATAATAAATTAATGTCGTAACGAATGGATTTTCAAACAAAGATCCGACTGAAAATTAAAATTTTTTAATTACCACACCAATTCCGCTTATTTGAAGTCCTCTTAAGTTAAATTGGAAAGTTTACCTAGAAATATCTCCTTGTTTCTCTTGTATTCATGTCTTCTTATTTAAACAAATTGACGTCATCACAAATTTTTCGAAGAAAAATATTTCTCCATTCACTTAAAATTTTAATCACTTAATTACGCGATTAATTTTATTACTTGAGCGAATAAAATTTAGGCGAAAGTTAAAAAAGGTGTCCGGAGGAGCGCAACGTGCGGTTTTAGAAACGCGTCACTAATTTCTTCTTTTTTTCCGAAATTTATTAGTCGTTTTTGCAGATCAAGTACACTCGAGAAAAACCTTGAAATAAAAACACAATTAATTCGCGATCATCACCTCGCTTCCACCTGGTGAAACCGCGCTCACAACTAAGAAAAGCGTGCGCTATCGGTGAAAGTTGCCGTGCATGTGAATTCTTTAACAAAATTCTAAATGTTTACATTGTTAAGTACCTACAAGGTAAAAAACGCTGTCTAATTGTTGCTTGAGCAAGTTGTGTAAAAAAATTATCACAAATTATTTCAAAGCAATCGGAGAGGTGCGCATCACACGAGCGGCAAAAACTTTTTTGAAACTGATTTCATTTGGAATGAGCGCAAAAAATACCTACAAAAAGAACATTCAAAAATATTTTTCGTTGTTTTCATTATTTTACAGAAAGCCCTCCCCCTCTTCATATAATTAGCCCTGTTTCTGCAATACCTAGTACTGTTCTGGGATGGGAAAAAAATTTTCGCCTTTCCAGTTCGGAATTTTCGACTATTGTTTTTGAACCAGGAAAAGGCAAAAACAAAATATTAAGAGAAGATACAAAACAAAATCCTGAAGAAAGGGAAAGAGCAACATGAATTTAAGCATATTTTCGTAGAAATGAAGAAAATTGAAAAAAAAATGTTTTGTCTTCTTCTTCGGAGTATTTTCGCAATGAACGTTGATTATGACCAACATGACTTCTTCGAAAAATTTATTTCTTAGTTTTCCCCATAGCCTACAGATCAATGCTGAACTTTTGGATCGCAGCAGTATATCCCGTGCGACCAGGCCTAGAACCAACCCAAAGAATGCGGGAAGAAAGAATTTGACGAAGATCGCAAAACCTAAGAAGGAAGGACGGTAATGAACGGAAGATGACCAAAAGATGTAACGGAAAACAAAAAAGACATTTGGCAATGAAAGTCTGAAGGGGGGAATGGGAGCTGACGAAAAAGAACTGTACTACACTTTAAGTAACAAATCCTTAAAATTAAACTAGAAAATAGATTTTAGAGATCGGGGAGTCTGAGCCCCGGTCATCGTTCCCGAAAAATTAAAGCGGTATCAAAAGCATTACTTTAAATAATTTGTAAACATTTAATGTTTTGCTTCAAGATATTGCCCCCTTCTACACAACTTATTTGTATCAATATTGAATCGTATCTATATCGAATTGAATGTTTTAACATATTGGCCGTTGCTATGGCTGCGACAGGCCATTTAATTTTTTATAATTTTAAAAAGTTGACCCACCAACTCTTCGTCAAGGAGCAGCATGTGAGGAATCGAACCCACGCTGGAATACCCCAGGCAATTTTTCTCTGCAGTCGTCAATCCAATTTCACAAAATTGTTACTGAATTGTTCAGTTAGTACTGATGAACAGAAGTTTGCAAATGATGCAACAACCATTAACGTTGTCATCCAATTGCAATATTGAATTGCCCATATCTGCCGGAGGGTATCCCACATCACCATAGCAACGGCCAAGTGAATTTGGCAAAATCTTCAATTCATTTCTGATAAAAACAACTGCGTAATCCGGGGGTCTGGGGTGTGGAACACCCTCCAGGCAATTCTTCTCTGCAGCTGTCAATCCAATTAAAGATCTCGACAACAATACGTTTAGCCGTTGCTATGGTGATGTGGGATACCCTCCGGCAGATATCGGCAATGCTATATTGAAATTGGATGACAACGTTAAAAGTTGCTGCACCATTTGCTAACTTCTGTCTATCAGCAGGTACTATAAGTGAATAATTTCGTAACAATTTTGTAAAACTGAGTTAACGATTACACAGAAGGATTGCCTGGGGTATTCCATACCCCCAGACCCCCCGGATTATTCGGTTTATTTTTACCAGAAGTGAATTAAAGATTTTGACAAATCCGATTGGCCGTCGCCATGGCAACGTTGAAATAAAAAAACCGATTTTAAAGATTACCCATTCCCGTAGCCAAGGGGGGGGGTGAAGTCACGTGTTCAACTCCCTACCAAGAATTTACTGAAAAAGTTTTGAAAAATTGGATTAACGTATTGCACAGAAGGATTTCCTATGGGGTATTCCATACCCCCCTACCACCCGGATTATTCGGTTTATTTTTTCCAGAAGTGAATTGAAGATTTTGACATATACGCTTGGCCGTTGTTATGGTGATGTTGGATGCCCTCCAGGCAGATAATTATGGGCAATGCAATATTGCAATTGGATGACAACATTAAAGGTTGCTGCATCATAATTGCAAACTTCTGTTCATCAGTGCTAAGTGAACAATTCAGTTTACGGGGGGCATGGCCCTGGTTTTTGAGTTATGTATCAAATTAAGTAAAGAAATGCTAAAAAATTTAATTATTTTTTTTTCTAAAAAACCTTGTATCGCCATTTCTCTTTAACCCACGTCTGAGATACACCTACATAGGGGACCTACTGTTCAACGCCAGGTCAGGGCGTAGGTGCTTGACAAGCAATTACAAACCACCAAAGTCAAAAGAATTCTTCTAAAAAATGAAATGGAAAAAAATATTCTGTTCTTTCTGAAAGGAAAAAGTTTTCAAAATTATGAAAGGTTTTCTATAATTCATTGATTGTTTTTGAAGTCTCCAATGCACTACTAAAGAAAGTAAACCCTACAGACCGGGGGGTCTGGGGGGTGTGGAACACCCTCCAGTGCACCAGTACCGGAATGTACACCCTTAAAAAATGCTTAACGAAGCTTTTCTTGGAAATGATCAGTGGTGGTACGTCTTAGTGCCAAATATCACCGAAATTATCGATTTTTCAGCGTTAATACATAAGTACTCTTTTAAAGAGGGCGAAATTATCTATAAATTAGATTATAACCCATTTTGTCTAAAATTAACAGTTTTGGAGTTATGGATTAAATTAAGTAAAGAAATGTTAAAAATTTCAGTTCGATCTTATTTTTTTAGAAAACCTTACATCAGGTAGTTAAGTCTTTTTAGGGTCGTGTGGGGGGTATGAAAACTTTTTTTACTCGCTGGGATGATAAAAATATAAAAAAATTCGTACTTCACCGTTTTATCAAATTTCAATATTGCATTGTTTATATCTGCCGGAGGGTATCCCACACCACCATAGCAACGGCTAAACGTATTTGTTGAAATCTTCAATTGGATTGACGGCTGCAGAGAAAAATTGCCTGGAGGGTGTTCCACACCCCCCAGACCCCCCGGATTATTCAGTTTATTTTTATCAGAAATAAATTGAAGATTTTGTCAAATTCACTTGGCCGTTGCTATGATGATGTGGGATACCCTCCGGCAGATATCGGCAATGCTATATTGCAATTGGATGACAACGTTAATGGTTGTTGTGTAATTACCCACGCCCCAAAAACCTGTGCCGTTTGTTTCTTTAACAGAAGAAAATTGAAGATTTTTGCACATCCGTTTGACCGTTGCCATGGCAACTTTAAAATTAAAAAAGTTTTAAAAAGGGCCCAGTCCCGTAGCCAAGGGAAGCCTCTCTACCAAGAAGTTGCATGCTGTAATGTAAATTTACATAATAACTCTGTGTAATTCTACACTAATTCTTAGTGGCGTAAGACAAAAGTGGTGGTGACTCCTCCTACCTTCCTCTACCCTCAAAGATGGTGACAGAATTTCTGGAGTTAAAAAAATGAAAATATGTTCCAATTAAAACAGAAGGTTTGCTCGCTGCGCTCGCAGCGGCTTAAGAAGTAATATTGAAGAATTTCTTGTTTCTAGTTTTGCGAAAACAATGGAGGCTCTTCGTAACTCTGCTCAAGTCGTGGAGGTGCAGGATCTAAGAATTAACTAAATTACAACGTAAAATTTTCAAAAAATCGCCGAAATTTTCCCAAAATTCACTAATTTTAATTTTTCGCCGTTGGCAGTCAAAGTATAATTATTATAAAATTTAGTTTTACAAAAATCAAGGAAAACCCCGTAATTACGCTAAGGTCTTGCAGGATCTAAGGATTAATCGAATCATATGGTAAATTTTTCAAAAAATCGCCGAAATTTTCTCAAAATTCTCCAATTTTAATTTTTCAGGAATTTTCACTGTTAGCAGTTCAAAGTATAATTATTATTTTAAAATATTTTTGGCTTCTTACGGAAACACCACTGTCGAAAGCTTATATAATTTAATTTAAATTTTATTGCAGTAATTTGTTAATTCTTAATTTAATAATTTCCGTAAGCAAACAATTATTATTCCATGTTTTGGCAAATTAATGCATCGAAAATTATGCAATATTTACCAAATTCTAAAAGTTAAATTAATTTAAAAATTGATCGTTAAATAAAAGCGTTCTGGTTGGAAAAATATTTTCTTATCGCACCCCCAGAATGCGCGCAAAAAGTCACCGCAATTTAATTGAAATTAAAAAATGAGGAAATAATAAAAACGGCAAATTACGCGTCGCCTCATAAATCATAATCGTGGGCTTTCACTTTAATAAAAATGAAAAAAACAAAAAATTTCTCCATAAAAATTTATTTTTATATCTAAAAATAATTGAGCTACTACAAAAATTTATCACGTTTCATTTAAATTAGATATAAAAAATACAATTGCAATAAATATTTACAAATTTAATGTAAAGGATTGAAATAAATAATTTGACTAAATTTTAATAATTATCTACCCGAAGTTTTCGAAATGGTGAATGAAGTATGGGTATTTGCGGCTCTTGTTGACGTCGTCGCAAGCGGACATCACACTTTTTGTTAATGGACGTGGGCCACAACTAAACACACCAATTTTGCTGACCTAGAAATAAATGTTGTTAATTTAATAAATTAGCAAGTGATACATTGCTTCCTTTCAAGAAATATGGTGCCGACGCAAATTCTAAATTTCAAGACTAAAAAACTGTTATAACATTTTACAAGTAATCTGTTCTGTGTATGAGGTTAACCGTATTTAATGCGACGAGTCCTGGTTATCAGATATCATATTTACAACTGTAAGCAAGCAAGCACGCACAATGGTAGATGTCTACTGTTAGGCAATTCTTGCTTACTTCCTTACGATAATTCCTTAAGATAATTTTTATCAACTCGAAACAAAGCAACTCAAATATCCTGGAATCTAATCTGAAATTTAAATCAGGAAAGTCCTGATTTAAAAACAACTTTTCTACATGAAGAAGAAACGTCAGCTCAATTTTACTTATTCTTGAGTTCACTTACGTAGCTGTGCTTTTTTTGTACAAATTTCAAAAAGGACGTCATATCAGGCCTTCCGAAATGGTTTACGGCTTTCAAACTGGTAAACATGGACGTCTTGGACAATCTTTGAAAATGATTCTCGCAGATGTACTGAAACCAAAATTATCACACCTGGCAATTTATCTCAACCGTTTATCTTCTTACCAGCATCGTCGTCCTCAAATCAAACTTGTGGAAAAATTGCGTTATGAAAATATGTATTTCCAAAACGCTGGTGACGTCCTTCTTCTCCACGTCGCGCAAAACATCAATGAACCATTCGAAGTGCTTGTGAGACGGACAAATCCACAAGAAGTAAACCTGTAAATTGAAACATACATTTGGACGTTTTCATCGCTTGGTGTTGGTGTGACGTACCTTTTTACAGGCAACTCCCGAGTAGCGGTTAGTGGACGTTCCAAAAACCAAATCGTTTAAAATGGAGGCGTAGGGAGTAACTCCAATTCCACCGCCAACCATCACGGCTACTTCGAATTTGTACCAATCTTGATTTCCGCCACCAAACGGTCCCTCCAATAAGATTTTGGGGTTGTTTTCGGGGATGTAATTGCAGGGGTCAAAATAGTTTCGCAACTTCCACGTCCAAGGACCTTGAGCTTTGATGTGGCAGGACAGGAAGTTTTCGTGTGGTGCGGATGTTAGGGTGAAGGAGTGAAACTCCTGGGGTTTGAAAGCCGTGCAAGCTAAACGAACCCATTGGCCGGAGAGGTATTTTAGATTTGGGGGACGGTAAAATTTGATTTTGATGACGTCCGAAGGTAAAAGTTCCGTTTCGATCACGTCGAGCGGAATATACCGCGTTCTGAAACTGACAACCTGAAAAACACATTAATGCAAGTTATATTTGGAAACAAAGAAAAAATTACCTTATCCAAAATGTACAGCGTTCCAGGGCCCATGAAAAAGATCCAGAATCGCGGTTCGCCTGTTAGTTTGGCCAGACCGTGAACCAAACAGAGGAGATAAAGTGGTATATATAAGGAATGAGTTGCCCAAAAAAATTTGTACGCTTTCTTCCGGATCACTGGATGAGCGAAAATCACAATGATGCACATGATCACGAAGAGAAGAATTCCGGTGACACCTGGCGAAGGACATAAAAAGTAGAAACGTGTGGAAGAAAGAGTCGATAACTTACCCGTGATGGTTTGGAATAACCAAAAGTTGATTCCAGGTTTGTAGTCGGAAGGAAATCTGACCTCGCTGGTAAGGCATCTTAGATTTTCGACCGGCTGAGTTGACAGATGGTAAAAATTAACTATGTGACCCACGGTGTGCAATAGGGAAAAGAAAAGAGCCGTACAAGCAGCAATTTTATGGAACTGTATGTGGGAATCCAAAGGAATGTATTGCTGAATTGAAAATTCCTTCAGCTTGGTCAAGAAGTTCCTCGACATAGTTAACAAAAGCATGCAGTAGCAAAACGATAGAGAAGCAGCCGAACCTCTGGTGATCGCAATACCGACGCCCATGATATGGCGCAAATCCGTGTGTTCGGTCATGAAGGAATAATCTGAAAATTATTTATAAGAAAGTTTCTCTTTGGTAAGAAAAAAGGTACTCACGAATGAATCTTTCCACGAACAGTGCAATCGTGAGGACATAGAATATAAACAAATAGAAAATATTCTGGCGATTTTCTTCCAAAAATGTTGTAAGGCTGTCCCATTTTAATTGCACATAATTCCGTTCTTTTCGGTGTAGGGTTCGATGTGAAAGCTGGTCATTCTGAAACAAAAGAATAATCAAACAAAATAATCATGAACTTCGTGAATCATGTAACGGAAACTATCCTGACCGTCACGTAGTGCACCAAAAACTTTACAGTCGGAGCATGCGGGAGAATTAGTGCTGCGCATTACAGTGATTTTATAGTTCCTACGCCCCCTTTTTTAAGCAAAACGACCACATTCGCCCCACGTTGAGGCAAATTTAACAAACAATTGTTTACCTGGCAACGTTTGTAGAAGTGTCCAAAAAGTTTTGTTTTGCCCCTTTACAGTCCAATCCGATCGCAACAAAATCTCCCTTGTACTCTTTCATCATTTCCTTAAAGTCGTCGTAGGTCAAAAAGTTTTTATGCTGTAAGCCCGCATCCTAGAAATAGGATTTTTTATCAAAACATAATAATAAAAACAAAATTCAAGACAAACCTGAAACATTCCTTCAATGAGTTCCGTTACGTGTTCATCAGATAAGCTAGTAGTTCTTGCAATTTCCACAAGAGATCGTAACATTTCCGACAATTCACCTTTATCAATAACACCGTTGCTGTCGTTGTCACACATATCGAAGATGATGCGTAATTTATCTTCGGTTTTTCCACGAGAAAATAGCACAACGGTGTCGAGAAATTCCTAAAACAGAATGAAAATGTAAATCGAGTGGCGCTCGAGAACAAAAACCAACCTGAAATGATATTCGACCATCGCCATCTTTATCGACGATATTGAACATTTTGCGTACAAAAACTGCGTCGGATTTCATTCCCAAAGCACTTGCAAATTCGCTCTTGGAGAGAGATGTCCTCATTACGGTCACCACTTCTTCATCCACGCTGGCATTGGAGCGCCGTCGTTTCTCTCCTGGTCTTAGGCCAAACGTTAAAGCGTACGCTTCCTTAAAAAAGTGTTCCAATTTTCGTTGACGACGCTCGCGTGTTTCAGCTTTTGCCAACATGATCTCCCGAGCCACCTACATTTCGGACAAAAGTCAAAAAATTTGTTACATTAGCGAAAAACAACAAAATTACCTGAGTACAAATCAGAGTTTTCTTGTGGGACACTAAAAATATTTCCAATTTTCCAATAAATTTCTTCCGCGAGCCAATGGAATCAAATTCTAGAACAAGATCGTAATCCCTTGGGAATCGAACGAGAACGAATGGCTTCCGTTTTCCTCTCGTTTCATCGTGGGATTCCTCCACGGTTATGGTATCGATGTACTTCAGATCGATTGTCCTCAATTTTTCTCCTTTTCGGCAAACAATGTACAGAGCGCTGTCCGGTCCAAATTTAATTTTGATTAAACGCTTGTGGTTCGCATGCAGCCACTCCTGAACGATCATGTTGTCGTAGTGAACTTTTCCATCCGTGTTTTGTTTCAATTCTTCTTGCTTAATTTTCAAGCGTCTCCTTCGTTTATTTTGAAGTTTAACCACTCCATAACCAGCAGCAGCGCACAGAATGGGAACAAATCCCAAAAAAATGCAAGAGTAAATGTAGACCAACTCGTTGCCCTAAAAAAACTATATGTAAGCTTGATCCTGCGTTTGTCCTATGGGGTTTTTCCCAAAAATACAAACCTCAAAATAATCATAGTCCACGTTGTGCCTACAAGGCTCCAAAATCGAAGTATTGAGCTGTAGGGGCTGAGGACACGGATCGTTTTTCACCCAAAAGAAGACATCCTTTTGGATATCGCCCGGTTTGATCGCGGTACTGTTAACGATGATGTCCCACAAGGTTATTTTTCGGATCTCTGCTATTTCCTCCTCGGTGAACATTCTGGAAGCAGATCTCGCGTTACCGAAAAAACTTAATCACGAAGCTCTACTAACTCATTCTCGACGTTCTCGAACCAAAACCGGTCGGCCGCTCGAATTCGAACGAACTGCTCCTTAATTATCGCTTTGAACAATTCGCCAGGTCCACCGTAGCTCTCCAACATTCCACCCACGTACAAATCCACGTTATCCAACTTGTTGGAGTAAGCACCAACGAGGAGATTGAGAAGTTCCGGTTTGTCTTGAAACAGTTTCGGATTTATTTCCTTCCAATCCGTCAACTTCTTGAGTTTGTAGTGAGCCCTGACGGTGTTGTAATCCGGCACTCCATTATCTCGTCCTCTCATAATATTGAGCGCACCTAAATCCCTACGCGAGAACTCCATCGGTCCAAACAGTTTGTCCCGCACGTCCGAACAAAGAACGGAATCTTCGCGTTCCGACAGCTGCGAACTCATGCCCATCAGTAACTCTTCCAACGGATTACTGGACAACACATCCTAAACATTAAAGTTTGAAGAAAAAAATAGTTTGAAAAGTTTCGTTCAACTTACATTAGAGTCCCACCACGTGGAGCACAGCCTCAGAGCGGGGTGACCAAAAAGGGTGCGTCGGAAGTTGCACTTGGAATCGCGTCTATACAAACCAGGAGGTATTAGAGAATGTCCATAACGGAAGGCGGCACTTTGGAACGCATGCGTTATTCCAGGATGCAAGTCTTCTTTGTAACCGTCGTATTCGGGAAAGTCTTCGCCGAGAAAAGCAGGAAGATATTCGTAATAAATTATATTCTGAAAAAACAACCCTGCAAAAATCTGTAAATGTCAATAGTGGAAGTTTACCTGCAGGCTAGCAATCACTATTCTTCTCGATCTTTGAAAAACATCCTCATCGTTCCAATCTGGATGAACATTTTGGACTCGATTTGCCACCACGTTGTGCCACAAGAAGAAAAGAATACTGAAGGTTAGCAGTGCAGGATTTTGATTCGTTCTTGGATCTCCTAAAACTAAAACTGCGTTATTGCAACCGAGATCTTCGGTTTTGGATTGCTTACGAAAAAGTCTTTCAGGGCTGAGCATCTTCATCATCTGTGGAACGGGATTATTGAATAACGGAACCCGCATGGAGTTTTTCACCGGCATCTTGCCGGACTGATCGGATATTAAGGAGCCATTTTGGAAAGATCTCATGGTGTTTAACCAAGGCTCGCTCGTACTGTACACGAAACTGCCGTCGATCCAGCTCGTCACTTGGTTCAACTACAAAAATATCGTAACGAAAAACCTCTGGACAAGTCAATTCCGGACCTACCTGCTCTCTTGGACTGTTTGGACTTTGTCCAGTCTTGTGATCGTAACCGGCCCGATGAAACGGAATGTATTTGTTGCCTTGGCAGTCTTTGTCGTACACTTCGTCGCACTTTTCAATTTCGATGTGGTGCATCTCTATGGGACAACCGCTTTCGCTGGCCATTACAATTTCAGAAGTGACCAATTGGCCAAAGAATGCGAGCATGGCCGTGCGATTGCTCATCGAACCCAGCCCCGTCCAAACCCTTCATGAACAGTTGGCTTAATTTCCTCGGACTGGGTCGGTTTTGTCCGGCCAACATGTAGACGCCATCGGAATACGCGGCAGGAGCTTTTCTCACCAAGTGGCTGTCTAAAAATTGAGGTTAAACCATATTATTGTGAATAAACACAATCATTATCCCCTCGTCGAATAATATACTATTAACAATCTGATTTGTAATTGGCGTGATTGTTACGCCTTCTGCCTCAAGGCATTTAACTTGATATAATAATTTCTTTTTACGTTTAACATTTCGCATTCAATATCTTTGGTCTGGGCCCATAACCTGTTGTTCTGAGCCTCTACATGTGGAAGAAGTTTATGTCCGGCAGTGACCATAAGAGGGCTAGCCAATGATAACTTAGATTATAGTAAATTATTAGCAATTTTAATTTATCGAGTATTATGATAATCTTTTGAACTACGTCAGATGTTTCCATAAGGCGTACCCATCTGATGCTACATAATCAAACCTTTTAATAAAAACGCTTTAAATTTTTTTAATTAATGCGCTCTAATTCCCAAGTTTGAAGATTTATCTTTCAGTCGGCTACTCCTAAATTATTTGTGCCGTGGTTTAGGTTCCGCGTTTTTAAATTAGTAATTTTGATGTCAACAATTAATAATAATTATTAAATTACTTATGATTAATTAATTAAATAGTTTTAAGAGCTAGATTAGTACGGTTGTGCGGCCTGAAGGCCGCACTGCAATATATTGATTAATGCCAATTTGACATTACATCATTTACTGTGTCGGCACTTTACTTATTTAATTAAATTGAATTCTGTTCTAACTCTCTCCTGCCATCTCACGATGGCAAAATATAGAAGCATTTTTAACAGTTACTCAAAATTTCACCCTTCAAGAGACACAACGTGGGGTGAACAGAATAAAATTATTGACATGATTGAAAAAGCTCCTAGCTTTTAAAAGAGATGAAAATTGAGAAATTCAATATGGCGCCTCCAATATGGCGCCCTAAAATTCTGACAGTTTGATTCGAATAGTTTGGTTTTTGTTTTATAAAAACGAGGGGCCGAAATGGCTAATTATTTCCATTTTTAGCACAGGAAATCTTCAAGAAAATTATGAAAATTAAAATGACGACTGCAGTAATATTGAGAAATTCAAAATGGCGCCTCCAATATGGCGCCCTAAAGTTCTGACAGTTTGATTAGAATAGTTCGGTTTTGCTTTTATAAAAACGAGGGGCCGAAATGGCAAATTATTTGCATTTTTAGCACAGGAAATCTTCAAGAAAATTATGAAAATTAAAAATGACGACTGCAGTAATATGGCGCGCACTTCTATGTTATAAAAAAAATGATTGATGGACATTATTATTTGAATACATCTGTTTAGGGGAAACCGAGGTCGAAAGGCCCCCTTACAAATGTTTACCATTTTTACCACGGAAAACCGTTGAGTGCATGATCCACAATTTACCTGAAAGAGTTAATAAAAGTTACGAAAATTACAAATGGCGGTTCCAATAATAAGCAACCTACAGGTTTATTGGTAAATTATGTTTGTTTTCACATTTCTACAAGAAAAATTTTTATAAGCTAAAATTTGTACAGATAGGCATTTTTAAAAAAACAATGTCATCCCGAGTTAAAAAAAAACAAGCTTAGGGGAAATCGGGGTCAAGATGAGTTCGGAAATGAAAGGTCCCTATATCAATGTTATCTATTTTTACTACGGAAAACCGTTGAGTGCGTGATCTACAAGAATCTACAATAACCGAAAGGAGCAAAGCATTCATAGAAATTACAAAAATTACAAATGGCGGCTCTAATAATAGAGCAACAAGGTTTATTGATAAATTATGATTATTTTAGGTTTCCACAAGAAAAAAGTTATGAAATGCAATTATTTGTATAGATAGGCATTTGTTTTATAAAATCGCGCATCACGGGTCGAAGAGAAACCGAGCTAGGGGAAACCGGGGTAGAAATGAGACCAGGATCGATAGTTTCTTTACTTTTACTGAAGGAAACCTTTGAATGCGTGATGTACAATCAACCTCAAAGGAACGAATTCATAAAAATTACGAAAATTACAAATGGCGGCTCCGATAATAGGGAGAAAGATTTATTCATAAATTATGATTTTTTTTACATTTTCACAAGAAAATCGTTGTTAAATGGCATTTATTTAAACGAAGAGGCATTTGTTTTATAAAACTTGCACATCCCGAGTCGAAGAAAAACCGATCTAAGGGGAAACCGGAGTAAAAATAAAACAGAGATCGAAAGTTTCCTATATAAATGTTTTGTATTTTTACTGCGGAAAATGGTTGAGCGCGTGATGTACAATCAACCTCAAAAGAACAGACCATTCATAAAAATTTCGTAAATTGCAAATGGCGGCTCCGATAATAGAACAACAAGATTTACTCATAAATTATGATTTTTTTTTACATTTTCACAAGAAAATCGTTGTTAAATGACAATTATTTAAACGGAGAGGCATTTGTTTTATAAAACTCGTACATACCAAGTCAAAAAAAAGTCGAGCTAAGGGAAACCGGGGTAAAGATGAGACAAGAATCGAAAGTTTCCTATATAAATGTTTTCTACTTTTAGTCCGGAAACCGTTAAGTGCTTGATGTACAATCAACCTCAAAGAAACGAACCATTCATAAAATTACGAAAATTACAAATGGCGGCTCCGATAATAGGACAACAAGATTTATTCATAAATTATGATTTTTTTTACATTTTCACAAGAAAAACGAAGTTAAATGGCATTTATTTAAACGGAGAGGCATTTGTTTTATAAAACTCGCACATCCCTAGTCGAAAAAAACCTAGCTAAGGGGAAACCGGGATAAAGATGAGACAGAGATCGAAAGGTCCCCATATAAATGTTTTCTACTTTTACTACCGGAAACCGTTGAGTGAGTGATCGAGAGAGGATCTACAATTTACTTGAAAGGGCAGAACCTTTCATAAGAATTACGAAAATTACAAATGGCGGCTTCAATGGTAGAGCAACAAGGTTTTCGATAAATTATAATTTCTTTTAGATTTCCACAAGAAAAAAGTTGTTAAATGGCAATTATTTGTATGAGTAGGCATTTGTTTTATAAAATCTCGCATTACATGTTGAAGAAAGACAAGGGAAACCGGGGTCAAGATGAAACCCGAAACGATAGTTCCGTTATAAATGTTTTCTATTGTTACTATAGGAAACCGTTGAGTGCGTGATTTACAGAAGAACTACAACCTCAACAAAAGAAATGAACTTTAATGATGAAAATTAAAAATGGCGGCTGTAACAATATGGCGGCATTGGCAAATTACAAGTTTTAGCATTTCTACGGGAAGAAAATTTGAAATGGCAATTGTTTGAACAGATTGGTTTTTGTATGTTTTATAAAAATCACGCACCAGAAGCCGGGGTCGGAGAAAGACCGGGGTCTGAAGGAAACTGAAATATTAATTTTAGGGACTTCCGCAAGAGAAAAATGGTCATTATTTGAATTCATTACTTTTTGATTTATATATGTCGCGGATTCCGGGATCAAGTACGACCGGAAGACTTAAGGAAAGACTGGGAAATCTAGGGGAGACCGGAACATAAAAGAAAAACCGAGATATTAAGGAGAGACTGGGGATCGAAGAGCATCAACACAATTTTTTAATTTTCACCGCGGAGAACCTCCAGAAAAATTTAAAATGGCAGTTCCAATAATATTCCATATGAGTCCAGTTGGAGTAATCGTCGCCCCTTTACAGTGAATCACGATCCGCCACTGGTACTAAATATTGCTTTAAGCGCTTTTTAAGAAATATAGCTTACACCGGATAAGTTATAGATTTTGAAATTTAATTCGGTTATGTCACTCCTCATACAATAAAAAAATTTCACTTCGCTCGGAGCGTCAAAAGCGTTGAACCCCCGCTGGTACTCTTGAAAAATTCCTTTATTTGCCCTCCCCCCCCTCTTTGTATCTCATGCAAAATTACCATTGTTGTATTTGACCTAGCTGGAGGTGCGACACAAAAAAAATAATTAATTATTTTTTTAAATACCGAAATGTTAAACAAATTAAGCTGACCTTGATTTTATCATTATTTAACAACTACATGGACTGGTTTAAAAAAAATGCTGCAATATAATAAATTATTTCAAAATCTGGATCACTTAGCGCAAGAAGTCGATTTGGATATTAGTAAATTTTTGTAGGTAACATCCGAGCAAACGTTATCCACGTCCCACGATAACAAGAAGAAGATGGTCTATTATTATGAATCATAAATTGAAAATAAACAGTGTGATTCAACCCGATCAGACGCGGTTGGGTGACGTAAGCATCAACAAAAAACTTATTACCTACGGATCCCCATTCTGGATGCGCCAAGTTGTTGAACCATCCATCGTATCTTTGTCTCTCGTACCGGCTGTAGCTCTGATCTGCAAAAAATTATAATACTTAAGTTGTCATATTCCAAGATTAATGTTAGATGTAACTTAAACCGGCCTTGTCCCGTACCCAAAACCCAAACTAGAATTTAGCATGTCGGTGGCCCGACAAATCCTGTTCGCGACATGCAAATCAGCCTTGGTGCGAGACAATTCCGGTTGCATTTTAAAAGCTCATTTTTGTATGTTTTGTTTCGCAAATGACAAACCATCGCGTTTTTCTGCGCAACTTCTCATCCAAGTAGTGTAACCTACTTTCGATGCACTTTCTCTGCCTAACTATAAAATAATTATTACAGGGTCAAGTTAGAAGAAGGAAAATACCTTAAACGGTTTATATAATTGATTCAAATTCATCTCGCCCCCCCGCCGCGTTAGAAAATCGTGCGTACGCGCTTCCCAGAGCCGCAAAATTATGTAAATTTTCATACAAAACAATCCGACACTTCTTATTGTAATAACCTTTCCTTTATTTCGTAACTAAATTTTTTGTGACTGTCCCTCGTAATCAAATTTAATTTTTAGTTCGAATTCGGTTCAGAGTTTAAATTACAGCAGAAACTTACCTGCTTTGATAAGATAAATAAGGGCAATGACACACGTGCATCCGAGCAATTGCATGGTCGCTGTGATGATAATCGGATTAAGTCACAATTGAAAGGAAATATTAAAAAAATTAAAAAAAGACTACATTTTCTAACAAAACACGACTGGAATTGAAACGCTACCGATTAGTTTGTTATAACAAAGAAGATGAACAACACGAAACACTTGTGATAACAAACCCACAACTGCACATTTCTTCCGATAACAATTTTTACGAAACAAATTTTTAAATATCGCACGGCACACTAAACTTGTGTTCACCAAAACTGTGATTAATAAAAGTTAATTCTCGCGAATGGTAAAGAGAAAGTAGAATTCTAGACATTGATCCCCACCAAATGCATACATATGTCTTTACCCACATTTAGAAGTACAATTAAGTGGATGATGGATAAGAAAATAAACCGCACACAGTTTATCAAGGCCCACAATTTTTAATTTTTGAAAACCCCAAAAAAAATTTCGCAATTTTGAGAACCACTGTTTTGAATTTGGCGCGAAAAAATTAAATATCAGGTCACGTTAAGGATCGAACTCAAAAGATCAGATGAGATTTTACTTCAAATTTTCGGTTGATGCTTACAGCAAATGCGTTTAATCTAAGAAAAATCGTTAGTAACATGAAAATAACTAAACAATTCGAAGTGTAACAATGTATAGAGAGGGGGGGGATAGCTTAAACTTTTGTCCTTTTTGATATTTTGAGATAGGCGGTCGATGTTGTTTTAGTATAAAGTCAGTCGCTTTTTTGGCCTTAATGGATTAAGCGGTTTAATCGCTTCAAAAGGGGGGGGGATAATTGAGAATGAGGATCGTATCCTACCAAGCAGGTTGTCATGGAACAAGCATGAATCATCATAGACGGAGATTTTAATGTGAAGTCTCCCCCGTGGGTTTTCCACTAACAGACGGAAGGGGAAGACACTTATGGAATCCTTATGAGCCGCAACGAAAGCTGTGCCCCCACGTTCCAGAAAAGAGCGTCCAAGTCCATCTTGGAGCAAATGGAAAAACATCTCCAGGGCCCTGACACAGAGGAAGAATATAGGCTGGCCGAAAGAAAATTTGCAAGAAAGCCAGAGAACATGCTTGGAGGAGCTTCTACAGCTACTACATGACGACCCACGGGAAAAGGCATACAAAAACTGACAGAGCGTATACCAATCACTCACGCCAGCAAGAGTACAACCAACGGTATCCTTTCCGAGTTACCCGAAACTTGTAGAATCACGACTATTAAATTCACCAGAGAGGAGCTCCAATCAGTGGTAACCACCTTCCCTACAGACAAAGCTTCGGATGCGGAACTTAAAGCCTTGACCTTCGAATTTGTGAACATTTTCCTCATAGCCACCTTCAAAAACTGCTTCGAGTAGGACAGTTTCTCCAGCGAGGGAATCGTCCTCGTTCGGAAAAGCACCTCACCCCTAGAAGAGCCATTTCTGGAAAGGAGAGAAATTTCTGGAAAATATCTAATTTAATACAATTTGAATTCAACTGTTTTTAACATAAACTCATAACGGCATTCATAAACCGCCAATGCCCCTCACCCCAAATAAATTTGATTACGGTGCTGGGCTGGCGGATAGACTCTCCCTTGTTTTAACAAGTTTGGGTCCAAGTTTTTCTTTGCTTTATTGATTTGCAAAGTGCAAGTGGTCAATAGAAAAATCTTTTAAACAATGCAACAAAGATGGCAAAAAACAAAGGGCAAAGTAAAATTTAACTCAAAAGAGCAAACTATAAATCACAGTTTAAGAGACCGGGGGTCTCTATACTCAAATCGTAAAAGAAAAATTTGCAAATTTATGGGCTTTAGTTGTTATCAATAAAATCAATTAAGTTGTCACCATCGAATACACCGAAGAAATAAAAATGGCGATTCGTAAAATTGAACATAAAACATTTATTTCTTATTACAAAAAGTCTTTTATAACATCACACAGTTTGACATTGGAATGTATACAATACTACTTAACGCTATCGTTTACTTAAACGGTAACAGTCATTTGTACAATTCAAAAATAAATACAAAAAAGAAACAACTTTGGCACATAAAACAACAACAAAACAACTTATAATAAAACTATTGCATGATCTCGCTCCAGACGGCGTTTGGCCTTTAGAGACACAGTGGCCATAGCATCTACGGGCGTAGGTAAACCTGCAGCACTTGGAGCATTTTGCTGGTAAAAAACTTCCGTTTCACCACAATGGTGACCGTACATCACGCTTTCGTGACTTCTGCAATAAAAAACACAACAAATAAAATCACATTTTACCCTAAAAATCTCAAAATAATTACCAAATCTCGTATACGGATACTCGGTCGACATTTCAATTTGGTCTACCTTTTTAACATTAATGTGAAACAGTTGGGCCCAATACCAACAACCTAACACGAAAATGACAACGTAAGCAACTAAGCAAATGTACCACAGAGCGTGAACAAAGTACGCATACACTGTGGTAAACTTTAAATAATCTGGATCCACCACCGAATTGTATATGAACATCACCGTAAGAAAGAACGCGAAAAAATTTGCGATTATAAACGGCGGCAATAATTCTTGTGCCGAAAAGTGTATGCCGACCAAAAACGGCAAACACGTGAATGACATCAGAACTTGGAAACAAAAATATACGTAACTTCCCCTCACCACGTTTTCGACGCTCAAAATGCTCAAAAAAGAGAAGATGTTCATCACGGTGAGTCCCAAAAATAAGAATCCTATTCCGTAACCGACTATTTTGCTCAATTTATGAGTGGGATTGAAAGGCATAGGCATTTTGCGGCAAATATTTTGACGTTACATAGGAGGCCGTTGCTAGGAGACTGTAAAACTTGTAATCGACTAATGCCCGATTTCTTCATTCATAGTTATCTTGAAGTTAGCAAACTTCAGGTTAAATTGACGAAATAACTAATGAGATGATTCATTTACTTGTTTTGTTGTCGTCTGATTGGTTATTTCGTCAATTTAAACTGAAGTTCGCTAACTTGAAGATAACTAGAGTGAAGAAATTGGGCATAAATGTATGACCACGAGACGAGGTGCCCGATTTATTCTGAGCATTTTCCCTCAACAGGCAGTGGTAAACCACCAACGTCAAAACGTTTCTTGAAATGAAGTATATTAGATTAGGTAAGCAGTAGGTCCTCTTACCTATATTGTAGAGTGATTTGCCCTGCATATGAGGGTAACGGAATTACATGCGATAAGTCTTGATTTATGAGAATCTAATAAATCTGATATAAACAGGTCTAAAGAGAGGTTTGAATAATAGTAATTTAATTATCTTAATTAAAATATTCATTTAATTAGCATATTAAGAATGAAAAATTAATCAAAGGATTCCACCGAACAATTCAATCAAATGAAATCACAAATTAATCTGCAGACTAACCTTAACCAAATTTGGACTTTTCATCATTTGCCTGTTTTCAATTAGAAAAATGCCAGTTCAATCAGAGCAAAGCCCATCCCAGTTCATGGGAAGTACACAGCTTACAGTCACTTCAATAACTTACCTTAGTAAAATTTCTGTCAAATTGCTTGTATTAATAAAATCTCGATGCAGATGTGTAAGTGCGCCCAAATCAGTACTGCTCCAAGGACCACCACGTTGAATAGTATCCCACTGAGGATCCAAGCACAAATAACTATAGGGCTCGCTAGTTTCGCTCTGTGAACTACCGCCAGAATAAGTTTCCATGCAGTGGCGTAAATTTTTCTCCAATTTTCCCAACGATTCCGTGCACATTTCCCACTTGAAAAAAATATTACGTCAGCGACACAATTTCGCGTCCAACTCCAAAGCATATTACTTACCAATTGACTTACAACGTCAGAAAATCCGGTAACGCCGTTCTCGAGCAACAAGCACATGACCATATCCTGTTGTCCGCACACAAAGAGTACCGCCTCGTTCCTACCATCGTTTGTTTTGTTGTTATTTTCGGACGGGCTCTTAAAGCACGTAAAATTTGTCTGATTGAAGTCTTTATAGTCGCACGGTGTGGCGTCTTTGCTGCAAAAACCGCTCGATTTTTCTTCTAGCGTCAAACTGCTCAATTTCGACATCAAAGGTGTCAATAAAACGCCTGGACGTTGACTCACTGGGGTGACAAAATCACTGGACTGATCCATGCTTAAAGATTTTAGCGGAAGCGTGAGCGACTTGCGACGCTCTTTTATTTCAGATGACGGCTGATTGGCGGTGGTCGTTCCGTTCGTGTTCTTGATCGCTTTCAGTTCCAATTCTTGCGGCAGTTTCAAATTTTTCGTAAACGTTTCTTGAGTGATAAAATTTACGTTCCTGCTCATACTGAAATCGAGATCCAAATCCAAAAAGTCTAAAGGTCCGTTCAAAAACTCTTCGTGCAGGGAATTCGAAACTGCGAAACCGTTGGCTTTAAAAAACGGATAGAGCGGATCGGAAATCGTTTGATATGCAATTTCTTTTGGCAAATTGTTCAACTCCAGGTTTGAATTCGATAACTGATTGTACCGCTTCATGATTTTATTTTTGTAAGTTTTCAATTTTTCCCGAAATTCGACCATACTGGCGCTTTTGGTTTTGTCTGAAAATGTTCCGCTTTCGGTGATGACGTTGTTGTTTTCAGTTTTGTTCAGTTTTCGCGCGGAATTCCTTAAATTTTCTTGTACGGTCGGATCGTCGGAGTTCACGCAAATTGACAGGATGTTCTGGTGCAGAACTTTGTTCAAATCGCTGATGGGTGTCGAGCACACGCGGTAAGGCGTTCCCAAACTCGGCCTGTCATTTTTTATTTCATACTTGTGATCCGTGGTTTTATTCTTTAAGTTTAAAAATTTTGGCCGATCGGGCGACTTTACGTTTGCAATTTTATCTTCTAAAACGTGTTCGGTCTCTTCTTCGGGTACGGTGGTGAATATTATGGATTGATCACGTTTAATTGAAGACAGCATGGGTATGGAATTCTGTGGATGAAAAATTATGTTATACGAGTCGATCATACGGAAAAGATAGCTTCCTTCTTTTTTTTGTGTCGTATCCAGAAACGGAAGCCAAGATAAGTGTAATTAAGAGTGTAGGTAGTAAAAAAAAAGAATTGCGGTAAAGGAAGAGGTAGGTAAAACTTTCAATTGGAAAAAACTTGTCTATCTAATTTATTACGGTGTTTCGTCTGGGAGTCCATAGACCGGGTTATATAAAAACAGACAAAAACCGCCCATACTGCCGATATTTTAAACATGAAGGAAGCTATCACAGAAGTCATGCTATAGATTGGTCTGTGCATAGGTGTGGCGACCGAAACAAATTATAAACTTACTTTTTTTGTTTGTCTTTTACTGAAATATTGCGAGATTGATCGAAATTTGCTGGCGTCTTCTTGCAAAAGCGAATATTCGTCTTTTCCAATGTAAATTTGCAACAACTGGACACTGGTGGGTAACGAAAAATTTACGGCAAAAATTTCGGCTGGAGATTTGATACGATAAGGGTCCGTCAACACCAACAATTTAGTCAAATCTGAACTTAATTGGGTCGTCACCACTCTGAGAAACAAAAAATTAGGTTAAACATAAGCAGCATCGTCTTAAGCATATCCTGAACCCCATTCCCAAATATTTTGGTATTTACAACCCGAGATTTCATGCAATTTTATTAACTCAAAATCCTGGGATCACATAAAAAATATTAAATAAATTTGTAAAAATCCCTAGCAGAAACAAATGAAATTCAAATTTAGAAACAAAAAACATTAAGTTGTCAGTTTTATTTCAATAAAATAATGCTTTATTAACAAAAATGTTGTTTTTTCCGTTATTTTTTTTCAGAATAACCCGAGTAAAAAAATCAGTATAAACATCACTTTATTGAATTACAAACTGAATTTTTCCTTATTCATTTAGAAGTAGGATGCCCAATATTCGGCTTTACATTTTACCAGATATGCAAAAACCGCCAGTGCAGTGGCAGCTCGGAAAGAGAAATATTTCAAAAACCACTTACTTGTTGTGATATAAAATTGTGCCCCCCAAAACGTGATTCAGTTGTTGGCAGCACTCCAATAATTGAACAGCTTCCAAAAATACCTGGCTGACGCTCTAGAATTATACGGTTCACAAAAATTCAAAAAAAGTTATCATTTTCCACACCTTAGGTAAATGCATGGTAGGAATGTTAAAAAACATGTGACCCCGGTACATCAAAATCTTCAAGTACGTTTCAAACATGTGATACAGTTTTGCCGAAAAAATTCGGTTGTCTTTGTACAATTCTGCCATTTTTTCGAGATCCAAATGAAAGAGACTGATGAGTGATGTTAAAGTTTCCGCTCGATGCTCCAGTAGCCAATCCGCAATGTTACGATCCGTTCCAATAGCCTAGAAAAAAGTTTACAGTTGGCAGTACAAAAAGTGAAGAAGAAGAAGCTTCGGCTTACCAAAATGTAACGACCGTAAGTTCGTATCGAAAATTTTCCACTCTGCAAAGCGAATATTCGAGGACTTTTAAAAACTGTTTTTAAAAAGTGCCAGGTGCCGATGATCTGACCGCACAGCGAGGTGCGTTGCTGATCGGATACCCAGCCCGGATAAAAGTATAAAATTGCGTCGGCCGGATCGTCCTCTTCCTTTTGAAGGAGCTTCGTGTCATACACAAAAATAATCATCATTTCTCTGAGGGAAGAAAAGAGTAAATAAACATATCGAGATAAAATAGAAATTCTGCACTAACTTAGCCATTTTTATGCGTTCGTTTTGGTTTCCAATGAGTTAAAATTACCAATAATCGACGGATTACATCATGTTTGACTTTTTATTTTTAAAAAATGACAAAAATTCCAGTTCATAACCTCATTTTGTGTAAAAAAATCAATAATAGATGTCAAATGATAAGATAATGCTCAATCAACTGTTATCGGTGCACTTCCAATTAGAGCTTCGTTTTATCGCTAAAAAGGTTCATCTTTCCGACAAGAAGTTAAAGAAACTTGATACTTATTTACATTTTATATTTCAACTTTTGAATATGACAGTAGCTGTCACTATAAACGTTCTCGTCAGGGGCATGGGGATAATTGCCCTCCCTTAATTTAAAAATCTTAAATTTTATTTTTTAGCTTCTCGTGCCAAGATTCAATCGCGAGTTCGATTCCCAATTCTGTGTTTACAAATGTCTTGGTTCTAGCCACCACCTTTAAAACTTAAATGACTTTAAAGTTTAATTAAATCATCCAAAAGGAAACCTATAGTTTTCTCTTAAAGAAATCGACTAATTATTTATCATTCCTCTTCCACGAACATTATCGCATTTTATTTAGGCGCCCATGACTACTCCCCGCCGAAATCGACGATACAATAACCACAGTGTGCGCGTGTCGACCTGTCAAAAATTGCCGTCAATTTAAATCAAAATAATTTTAGTTACGAAACAAATCGATTACAAATTGTTGTGAAATATATCCATAAATTTGTTTATTTTAATTTTTGCATGGAACACCGGCAGTAGCGGTGCACTTAACCTCACTTTTTTAAAATTTTCGTTTTAAAATATGAATAGTTTAGCGGATTCTTGCAAGCAACTGAAAGACGAATACGATGCCTGCTTCAACACCTGGTTCTCCGAACATTTCCTTAGAGGAGACACCAACGATTCAATGTGTGCCCCCATGTTTAGGATGTATCAGCAGTGCGTCAAGGTAAAAGATTAGCTTTATTTTTGCGCTATTTTTCAAATTTTTATACAGAAAGCCATGAAGGACCAAAAAATCGAGGTACAAGAAGTCGAACGCGATTTGCTAGGCACCGAACAGGAACGTCAAAAACCACAACAACAGCAGCAGCAAAAAAAGAGTTGACCCAGTTTTAGCAGCTTTTTATATTTTAAGTTTGTAACAACAAAAACGACCTATTAAATAATGTAAAAATAAATTAGGACAAGAACCCGACTTTGGTTTGATTTGGTTTTTTTGATAAGACCTTAAGAAGTGCTTCGTCCAATTTCGATGCTGTTTTGACACCAAATTCCAAACTCTCTGAGAAAGTTGTCGGCTGCAGAGAGCCACATCCAATTTTCTGGACGTAAGTAAAATTACCTTGAGACACTGCCACCACTACAGACACCAAGGAGCATTGTTCTTCTTCACTGTTGGTGTCCACCACGCAATGATTGCCAATCTTCGAAACTGTAACCATAACGGGCGCAGTTTTAACGTTCAAGGCTTCACACTCGTAAACATTATCGGACACTTCCATCTCCACCTTATTTCCATCCAAATTTACCGACTTGATTTTTGGAACCCGCGTGTTATATAGTGCAGCTTTCACAGCAATTGAAACGGCATCGTATAGATTTCCTCCACATTCCAGTATCTAAAATGTGGACAGTTAGAATTTCTTATTCTCGGGAGTCATTTGTACTTACGAGAATGTCGACCAACAACTTCCAGCACTTTTTTCCGTTTAGGATACTTAATTTTGAAAGGTCGAATGCTTGGGTGGATTTGTATGCTGCCGCTAAACTGTTGGCTAAATCCATAGCAAGGTCTTCGCCCCCACGGCCTTCAAACTCGGGTGTTGCGTTGGCCGAACTACAATAGAAGATTAGGTTTCTAATAAAACTGTCGTGGAGTTGATGCTCACCAATCAACAAAGAACTCGAGTTTTCCATTATTAGGCTGCTCCGGAAACGGAACGTCCACCTCAATTTTGACCGCAACCAACACGTCCGTATTGGCCAACCTCAACCGAGCCGAACCAAAAGCATGTGCGACGATATCGGTTTCTAGCTCCATGGGCCTGTAGTGCGCTCGTTCTCGTCCATCAATTCGAAAATTTTCCTAAAAAAAAACAGTTTTCACTGTAAAGCAGAAAATTTGGTTTCGTCACGTACCTTGATGCCGTGCAAGATGAACACTTTTTCAGCTTCGCACAAAGTCTTACTCATGGTAAGATGTTAGTTTTCATTAAAAAGAACAAAGAAATAGCTTTTCCGGTCGTTTCTTTTAAAAAAGTAAGGTTACCGAGTCAAATCAAAAAGTGAGGTTAAGGTATACTGCGTATACAGAGCAAGTCGTAATTTTAAATGTAGGTATTTAACTGGAGTGACTCTGGTGCTACCCCAACAGTGCTAATGCCTGATAGGGGTTCAGAGATGTTCGAACCCAGAGTCGCTCCTATCTTTGGTTTCAGCTCGCTTGAATAAACATGGACAAACAAATCGAAACATAAAGGCGAACGCACTGAGAGTTATCGAAGAAATATGGTGCAAAAGGAAGACAAAAGAACAGACAAAGACGAGGATCATCTTCTGATAAGGGCCACTCTTATCTATCTCGGGGGCAGCAGTTGTTGAAGACGCCCAGGAAGTATCTCTAAATTTAGCAGCGCCGGGAGCATTATTAGTGAGAAGGCAGGCTGGAGTTGCTTGGAGATTCTCTCTAGTAAACGGGACTAGCTCGGAAAAAGTTTCAATTACAAGAGTACTGGGTAGGCGTTCGTTTCTTCAGTTTTCCCTTACGACCTTGTAAGCCGTGACCTATGAATCCTTGTCCAGAAGCTCCTCCGCTTGCTGTTGGATATCTTGTAACAACCTGTATTTGTCTTCAGCTTAGGAGTTCTGGGGGAATTTCTTTGTTCTGGCTCCTTTTGTAAGACCGCAGTCTCTTTCTGGGACGTTTCTCCCCGTTTTAGGATCGCCAAGTTGCAGGCCATTCTCATGGCTTCGGCCAGGTTGTCCACGTTCTCTGCATCAAAATCGCATTTCACTAAAACTGAAAACCTTGTTTCTCTCCAAATCCTGTTTATTCTCCCTCTCCAAGTTTTAGATTATCTAAACCTATTTTGCCAAGCAAGAATTTCACAAATTGCTGGATAAAATCACACAACTTTCGTAGAAGTTTCAATTCAATGTTTATTGCAAAAAGTAAACTACAACACATACACTTTGTAATGGAATCAACAATACATTTCTTATAAATATCTTATAGTATAAAAAAACTAATCTCACTTATTGGATGCAAACTTTGATAAACCTTCAAGTAAGCTGATGTAAGCCGAATGTTCATATGCGGTACTGTAATTTGAGAGTTTTTCTACGAAGCTGTTGGTGATGCCTTTCTCATCCAAATAGTTCAAAAGGAGGTCATACAAAGCCTGAGGAATTGCAAATTACAACCAAAATAATAATCACGAAATTACATGGAAACTTACCAAATCGACAACTTCGCCAGAAACTGAATAAGCATTTGGTTTCCATACTCCGTGATAAATGCTAATTTCGTCAATTCCAAACACGTCATCTGAAAAAATAAGATTTGTAGAAATCCCAAATCATAAAAACAACAAACTTGTACTTACTGTATTCTTCTTCTTGATGATCCGCCAAAGTGAAGGAGCAGTCGAGACTAAGAGTTGTATCACCACGGATTATTTCTACCTTGAAATCAGGCCGGGACTTCAATTCGCCTAATTCTGGTTTCTCCATATCCTGACTAGCAGCGGGTTCTGGATCAGTATCCACCGAATGATTTACGTTAAACTTGATGCGGATCCTAAAAACAAACTATCAAAACTTTGTTGCAACAAAAAACT
Source organism: Lycocerus yunnanus (assembly GCA_036346125.1). Taxonomy (NCBI): domain Eukaryota; kingdom Metazoa; phylum Arthropoda; class Insecta; order Coleoptera; family Cantharidae; genus Lycocerus; species Lycocerus yunnanus. The sequence continues at coordinate 1,694,311 of JARFIX010000073.1, read as the reverse complement.
TTATTTTACGTTTCGTTGTCCAATTCTTTGGTGAAGGTGACTTCAGCTCCGTCCAAATTTGCCTTAAAACCATCAATTTCGGTGGGAATAGTTTTGGCTTTTTGTGCTTTACGCTCAGCAATAATCTCGTCGGTTAGAAATTCTACCAGCTCCTCTTGCGCTACTTGGTACAAAAAAAATTAAAACAGTCCAGGGGGTTTCATAAAGAGTAAACTAACCTTTGGTGTGGGCCTGACGAAACCCGCAGCAGTTGCAACTGTTGAAATGGTGCAGTTTCTGAAGGATTCCATCGCTTTTCGCCTGCACATGGGGCAAAGCGGCGATTGACTGGAACTGACGCCGGCTAATATTTGCCCATGCAACAGATTTGATTGGATTAGCCAACGATTTTAAACTTTGCACCTTTAAGATTGCGTTCCTAACACTGTTCATCTTAAACTATTTTTATTTTTCACAAAACCTCGGGATAACGTGCGTCCAATTTGACAGTAACCATTAAATTGAGACGAAAATGAAGATGGCTGCGTTTGGTGAAATTACGTCGCTACCAACTTAATTTCGGTTCGTGGCGGTTGTTTTCCTTACATGGGCGTACCGGTATTAGGGCTAATGTAGATAGTCCGGATCGATCAATTAAATTTGTTGAAAATTTTTACATTGTTTACACAAGAAAAGATAAAGCTGAAAAATTAATTGAATTTTAAATAGTTTTAATCTAATAATTTTTGGTTAGCACCCATTTGTTTGAAAAGTTATGATTTTGACAGATACAACAAATCATAATTAATAATTTGACTTACGTTGTTACTGTTACTATTATTATTAATTTGCGATACATTTGAAGCAGAATTCGACTAGATAAGTAATAATTTATTATCGAAGGCATTAATATTTATGTTACAACACTGTGTATATGAGTTTATCGATTGGGTGACGTAAATCGTGACAAGCAGTTATTTCTGGGGAATTTTGTCGTTTCGGTGCTTGTCACACATGTAAAATTCACTGTGGTTTTTAGGAAGTGTCTTGCGGTCCCGCTTCGAAACGGGTTCCTTTGTTCGTTACGCTTAATAAAATTACAATTTTTTTTTCTCTCGCATTAGTTTTTTTTATGATTTAATGTGCGCGAATTTGTTTTGTCAGGTGGCAGTTATAAACGACGGATTGTGATCGGTGTTTTTTTGTGTCCAATGTCTAGTGGCGAATTCGTTGACAGCTCCGTCGACCCACCAGCCAAGAAACGGAAGCTCGAATCGAACTATAGTTGTGTCGAAATGGCTAATAACGGCACGGCCGGTTCCTCTCAGAACAATGCCGGAAACGATATCGACGAAGGACTTTATTCACGACAGTTGTATGTTTTGGGACATGACGCTATGCGCCGGATGGCGACCAGCGATGTACTTATCTCAGGTTTAGGTGGTTTAGGTGTCGAAGTCGCTAAGAACGTCATATTGGGTGGTGTTAAATCGGTGACTTTGCACGATAGCGCGGAATGTACGGTCGCCGACTTTGCGTCGCAGTTCTACCTCTCTGAGGAGGATTTGGGTAAGAATCGCGCGGAGGCGAGTTTGAAACAATTATCCGAATTGAACACTTACGTGCCGACCCGCGCCCACACCGAACCGTTGACCGAAGATTTCATTAAGCGTTTCAGTGTCGTTGTCCTCACCAACAGCTCCCTCGAGGAGCAGCTGCGTATCAACGAGATTACGCACCAAAACAACATTGCCCTCATCGTAGCCGACGTTAGGGGCCTATTCGCGCAGGTGTTTTGCGATTTTGGCTCTTCGTTTACTGTCTACGATGTTAACGGTGAGTCGCCCGTTTCATGCATGGTGGCCGACATTCTAAAGGATGGCGAGAATAATGGCATCGTCACGTGCATCGAAGATACGCGTCATGGTCTCGAAGACGGCGATTACGTGACTTTCTCAGAGCTCACCGGTGCAGTCGAGCTCAATGGCTGCGATCCCATTAAGGTAAAGGTATTGGGACCTTACACCTTCTCCATACCGGACATATCCAACATCTCCAAGTACGAACGCGGTGGCATTGCTCAGCAAGTGAAGATGCCCAAGGTTATACACTTCAAGTCCCTCGAGGAGTCGCTGAAGAGCCCCGAGTATTTGATCACGGATTTTGCTAAATTTGACATCGCCCCACAAACTCACTTGGCCTATTTAACTTTGCATAAATTCGTCGAGAAGCACGGAAGGGTGCCAAAGCCGTGGAATCAAGAAGACGCTTCCGAGTTTGTCCTGCTAGCCAAGTCTCAGTCGGTTGATGGTGGAAACGACACCGAACTGAACATTGCCTTCTTAGAGAAATTCGCCTTTATCTGTGCTGGTAATTTGAGTCCAATGAACGCAACCATCGGAGGAGCAGTAGCTCAAGAAGTGATGAAGGCCTGTTCTGGCAAATTCCACCCGATTTATCAGTGGTTGTACTTTGACGCTCTCGAATGCTTACCGTGTGACGCCGTTCCAGAAGAACTTGCTGCTTCGAAGGGTAGTCGATATGACGGCCAAACTGCCGTATTTGGATCTGATTATCAAGATAAATTAGGTTGGTTAAGTTTTCACGGTTTGACGAGCAACTTTTATTGATGACATTTCTTTCAGGTGCGCTCAACTATTTCATCGTTGGCGCTGGTGCCATTGGATGTGAGTTGTTGAAAAATTTCGCCATGATGGGTGTCGGCGGCAAAGATGGTTCCGTCACGGTCACCGATATGGATCTCATTGAAAAATCCAACTTGAACAGACAGTTTCTGTTTCGTCCCCACGATGTTCAATGCGCCAAAGCTGTTACAGCTGCTCAGGTAAGAAATTGTCACCTACATCTGTTTATTCCCGAAGGTTAGAGTTTTAAATTCTTGAAAATTATCGTATATCTTGAGGAGCTTTAGTTCCCCCTCAGTTTTTACCTTACTTCAGATAAGATTGCTCGGAAGTTTTTTTGGTTTGAATTTGCAGTTTATCTTGATAAATTTAAGATGTTCTGGCGTTTACGATGTCAAACTTAAATTTCTCTAGGGTTCAGTTGTACAATTACGAGTTAAACCAACTGTTTCATCTACTGTGATTGGATAAAACGGTGAGGTAACTATTGAAATTTGTTTAATACACGATTGTGCAACTCTGCCTTAGTGTCGGCTTTAAATGTGTACATTGTCTGAGATAGACACTTTGGAAACACCTTTCTTTATTTTCTGGTTTATTTTACATTTTTTCTGAAATTGGTCCTAAAATACTGAGAATGAGTAGACAACAGTAGTTCCACAAGGAGGCACAACTGCACCGACAACTAAGTTTTATGATAGGATTTCATGATTGCAGTGGCAACTTTTAAATTTTGCAATAAAATTTTTGGAATATTGACATTCGTCTTAGAATTTGTAGCAGAATCGCCATTTAAAATTTCACTCTGTTAGAGCTTTTGATGAGATGATTGGTTGTGTCTTACTCGCGGTTGTTAGCTTATTAGCTGCTATCAAATTGATTTACTTTGAATTATCCTATAAATTTTTTTAGTTTTTCCCAAGTTACTTTTATAGTTTTAGTTATGGAATATATTCCTAACACAATTTTTTTATGAAGGTAATCAAGAAAATGAATCCTGACGTCAACATAATTGCACACGAAAACAGGGTTGGAGTTGAAACCGAAAGCGTTTACGATGACGCTTTCTTTGAAAAACTCGACGGCGTTGCTAACGCTTTAGACAACGTGGACGCTCGTATTTATATGGACAGACGTTGTGTCTACTACCGCAAACCACTTTTAGAATCTGGCACTTTGGGAACAAAGGGTAACACGCAAGTGGTAGTTCCCTATTTGACCGAATCTTACAGTTCTTCTCAAGATCCACCAGAGAAGAGCATCCCAATTTGTACTTTGAAGAATTTCCCCAATGCAATTGAACACACTTTACAGTGGGCTCGTGACAATTTCGAAGGTTTGTTTAAGCAAACCGCAGAAAACGCTACCCAGTACTTGGCCGAACCCGATTTTATCGAGCGTACGCTAAAATTACCTGGCGTTCAGCCATTTGAAGTATTAGAATCGGTCAAATTTGCTTTGGTCGATGATAGGCCCAAGAATATACAAGACTGCGTCGCTTGGGCGCGCAACCACTGGCAAGAACAGTACTACAACCAAATTGTACAATTATTGTTCAATTTCCCACCGGACCAGCTAACCTCCACCGGCCAGTTATTCTGGTCTGGTCCGAAACGGTGCCCAGAACCTTTGATCTTTGACGTGAACAATCCATTACATCTTGACTACGTCTACGCAGGTGCCAACTTAAAAGCTCAAGTTTATGGTATTCCACAAGTTCGTGACCGTCTCGCCATCGCCGAAATGGTGAACAACGTCGAGGTAAGTTGCAATATCTTTGCTATTATAAATTAATGCAATTCAATTTTTTTAGGTTCCAATTTTCGTGCCGAAATCTGGAGTCAAAATTGCCGTCACCGATTCTCAGATGGCCGCAACCAATGGTTCGAGTAATGGCGACGCAGACCGTATAGGTCAACTACAGGAAGAGTTACCATCACCTGCAGAATTAAACAATTTACGCTTACAACCATTAGAGTTTGAAAAAGATGACGACAGCAATTTGCACATGGATTTCATTGTAGCATCTTCAAATTCACGCGCAGCTAATTACAAAATCCCGCCCGCCGATCGTCACAAGTCGAAATTAATCGCAGGCAAGATTATCCCAGCCATTGCGACCACGACGTCTGTCGTAGCTGGCCTAGTCGCTCTTGAACTTTACAAATTAGCCAACGGAGTGGAGAGTTTGGAGAAATTCAAAAATGGTTTCGTAAATCTGGCGTTGCCCTTCTTTGGATTTTCTGAACCCATCGCAGCTCCCAAGTTGGAGTACTGCGGAAACCAATGGACCTTGTGGGATCGTTTTGAGGTAGAAGGCGAAATGACATTGAGCGAATTTTTGGAGTATTTTAAAACCAAGCATGGTTTAGAGATTACGATGCTTTCACAAGGCGTGTGCATGTTGTATAGTTTCTTCATGGCCAAAGCAAAGGCTCAAGAGCGATTGGGTCTACCGATGTCCGAGGTGGTTAGGCGCGTTTCAAAGCGTCGCATCGAACCACACGTGAAAGCCTTAGTTTTTGAATTGTGCTGCAACGACGTAGATGGTAACGACGTGGAAGTGCCGTACGTGAGGTACACGCTGCCGTGAGTTTCTTTCTTTTTAATTTGAATTGCGCGCGCGCGACTTTCAAACAAGACTAAATTTTACATTTGAAAGAACTTTTTTTAAAACTATTTTTGCTAAATGTTAACAAACTCTTGTAATTTAGGTTGTAGTTTATTAGTTGTGTGTACTTGTTAAGGGATGGCGAGGGCAGCAACGTTTTATTAAAAAGCAAGATGGTTTGAAACGGCACTCGTTTTATTATTATAGATTTTTTGCAGTAACTAAGCATTTACTATTTTAATTTGAGGTACAACGCCCAAACATTTTATTGCGCTTTATTATTGATTTTCTTAAAATTAAATTGTGTGCGAAAAATTATATAATAAACTAACTGTTTAATAACATTTTAACTACTTTTATTGCGCAACGTAACCTGTAAAGGGACGCATCATCACCAACCAGGCAACTTTTGTAGGCTAGGATTTAGGGTAATGAATCGTGTTTAATTTAAAGATTGTCAACAAATTCAATATATTATCGAGTGTTGCAATAAAATAGTATTACAAGAATAAAGTTACATTTTTCCAAAACAGTTTTTTTCATGACATCCAAGTTGACTTGAGGGAATCCCTCTTTTATTGTTTCCTCAGGTTTGAAGTAACGAAAATTTTGAAGCAACCCAAATTTGTAACTTGCAGACGAGGAGGCAGCCACATCTTTTATGCAAAGAACTTCTGGAGGGAGGCATTAAAACCTGAGAGAATGACATTTCAAAGCAACTAAAATTTATTCGCTGGATGAAATATGGGCTGGTTACATTACATGGTCGCACAGGGTACCCACTCGTTGGGAATACTTCGGGGAATTTTTTATTTTAAAGCAAGTCGGGGGAAAATTACCAATTTTAATCATGGAAAATTTGTTTCGAGGAGTGGGAACCCTGTTTAATTGTTTTTGGTTTATTAATGCAATTGTTTTTTTAATTATTATTTTTATTCGAATATTTTTAGATTGATAATTTAATTAGTTTTGTTTTGGTATAATAAATTAATTGTTTTTGGTTCGACAATGCAACTGTTTTGCTCAACAATTGAACCGATTTGATCAATAAATTCGATAATTCAATTGTTTTTGGTACAATGAATAATTCAATTATCCTTGATTCAACAATTCAATTTTTTGTGATTCAACTGTTTTATGTAAAAAAGCTACTACTTGGTCCAAAAATGCAACTGTTTTGTTAAATAATTCGACTCTTTTGTTCAATATTCTAGTTTGTTTACAATTTAATTGTTATGTTCAAAACAATTCTACTATTTTTTATGTAATAATTGACACATATTTGTTTTAGAAAATTTGGTGGGAACTCGGTGGCAGCGGTGGGATTTTTATGTTACCAACTTCACCTGTTTTAAATAAAAAAATTATCAACAAAATAAATATATTAATTATAGCAATACAAGAATAAAGTAACATTCTAATACTTTCATAACATTTGAGCCAAAATTTAAAGAAAAATATTACAACACATGCAAAGGGTAAATCCAAAAAAAAGCATAGCTTTGACAGTACTGGTTAAACCCAATCTTACCAAAATCACTTAAAAAAAATAGTAAAAACCACGGAAGCTGGAGTATGACTTAACCCAGTTTTTTCAACAATTTGAAAATGGCGAAAGACATCAAAAATACTTAAAGCAAAGAAAAGTTTTCTTTTCACTCTCGTGTATTTTTGATGTCTTTCACTGTTTGTGATTCATTAGAGAAATTTTGCTTTGGAGTTTTCGTCCTTGCAAATATTTGCAATTTTTCCGCTTTGGTAAATCAGGAATATGTACTGCCTTGACATCGGTAGGAGATTTCTTTGACTAACCATTGGCTGAAAAATACACACCAACCAACAATTTAAAAGGTGCTAACGAGAGATCTCCCTCTTTTTTTTGCTTTCACCCTCATCACTTTCTTCAACCTGGCATCAATTATGTAAATGACGTTTTCTTCACTTTTGCTCATTTTCAGAATCTTTTTCATCATCGATCAGCGAAATTTCACTACCAAACAGATTATTCCCCTTCGAATTTCTCCTCGATCCAGCGGTTTGCGAATTAAATTTTGGCGACTCGATCAATCTGGTATCGTTAGGTTTGGCTACGGAAAAACGACGGTCGTCGTTTAAGTTTTTCCTACGTAAACACATTTCATTCACACATTTTTACTTGATTTTTAACTTACATTTGGGTTTTCGGTTGCACTTCGACTGCAGATTCAGAACTTTTAACCCGAATTGGTTTGAATCCCGCCTTTCTCAGATCGTCCAATGAGTTGTGGCGTCTTTGAGCGCTATCTGGTGCTTGGACTCTAGAATTACGACGTTAAAACAAAACAAATGAACAACGACGTTTTTCGTACCCGTCGCCGATGCGTCGCTTGTTGAGTTCCTTTTGAATTACTTCGGGCAGAATCGTTTTATTGCTTTGCTGAAACAAAACAAATGTTGGTCCTTATTTAGCGCCGCGGCCCCTTACCAATAAAAAGCTGTTCTCGAGCGGGTTCGTCCAAATGTTCGTGCTGGTCAAACTGAAATCAGTCGCCGATTTGTTTAAATTGTCCGCGGAAACGTTCGTTTTGACGGTGTTGATTGGCGAGCGGCAGAAAACACTGAAAACGGAACCGTTAAGTTGGCGTAACGTGACGCAACGACTCGGGATCAGAACTTCGGCGTTGGGTCACGTGACAGGATATTCATAAGTACCTGTTGACGTCTTCTAGTTTTTTTAATAAGCGTTCGTTATCCCTGCACACGAGCTCTTGATCGCGCAGCAACATCTCTCTCGTCGTGTAAAGCTCCATGTTTTCTTTTCTCAAAGCTTCGTTCTCGTGGACATATAACCGAATTAATTCGACCAGTTGTGGTCCTTCCAACTCGATGAGTTTGTCGAAGTCGACTTGCGGAGGGGTCGCCACGATGCGTTTTTCTAAGAAGCGATACGATAAAGAAAAAATCATTTAATGGTGTGCAGCGCCATCTGCCATAGAGATTTCGTTTAAACTCTCCCCTTAAGGAGAAGTGCGGTGGCGTACATAAGGAAAAATTACCTGGTAAGTGGTCTCCGGGATCCGTTTGCAAGTGGAGAGCCGTTCTTAAATGTTCGTTTTCGCTTTGCAAGACGTCCACTTCGCGTTTCAGACTTAAGATTAAAGCTTCCCTTGGGTCCTGAAAACAAGTGCATAAGTTCACTTCCAAAAGGCCGTTGGGTTTACCATTAACACTATCGGTTTTGTGCGAATTTTTTTCGCCCTGGCTGCGTAACGTAACGTGTTGATGGTTTCGGTTAAGTTGGACCTGGCGGGCGAAATACAGGCAATCTAAAACAAAATTATTATTATAAATGATGGCAGTGGTGCAAATAGTTACCATCAGTGTAACTCCATTTCCAGCTAACGAATCGGCTAATAGCTTGGTTAGTTTGGAGTCCCGGTAGGGAATGTGGGTATTTTTGCGTTTGTTGTCGCTCAATGATGCGATACAATAACCTGGAATCGTGAAATGTTAAATAAATTAAACTGTCTGTCTATTTTAATGAAAAGGTCGCCGTTAAAAATTCATAGCATCGAACTCCTTAATTAAATTCCCCTCGACTCACCTAAAACCATTAAACTTTTATTTATGTTATTTGCTTCCTCCAGAGTTTTTCCTTCGCTCTGCGTTTTTTTCGTCATTTCGCTACCAGCCAAATCGACGAAATTAATTTTTCCAGATCTGGAAATGAAAACTCCACCTTCGGCTGGCTGCTCGGAAGTGATGTGGACCGAAAGGATAGTGTGGCTTCGGCTGAAACAGATTTTTGCAAAATTGAACTACAAACGTGGATCTCGATTACCTGGAGTGTTCGTTCATGTTGTGACTTCCTACTCTTCTGTTGCGCATTCCTTCCTCCAGAACTGCGGTCAAATCGTCGAGTTCTTCGCAGTCGACTGTGAAGAGATTCTCCACGAAAACCCCTCGCCTTTTTGCTCCATCGTACGGCTAAAGGTTTTCTTGCACTTCCAGGATTCAACAGATCGATAACCTAAAAATATTAAATTTGAAATTTTACTTTCCCATTTACGTAGTAAAGTATTTTATTTGAAAAAAGCGAGCGTATAATTGCTGTGTAAAGCTCCCTGGAGGGTAGGCAACCAAATGTACCTGTGTGAAATTGAAAGTTTATTGATTAAATGATTATAATACTTAAAGTAAAACTTTTTACAAACGAAAGTGATTTTATGTTTAAAAAATTGTATACTTTTTATTATTTAAGTGTAATTTAATGACTTTTTATATTTTTAAACTTATTGCGATCAATACATTTACATCAAGCCCCTGTGGCCTAATGGATAAGGCATCGGCCTCCTAAGCCGGGGACTGTGGGTTCGAGTCCCACCAGGGGTAACCTACTTTTTTTTTATTTTGTGTTATCGTCAATGTTCACTTTAAAATTTCTTATCACAGACATATGACTCATACACTGAAGAAATTCCGGCAATTCGTTGGCATTGATCGATGGACAGGGCAAATTATGTAAATTAGTTTTTTGAATAAAAATCGTGAGTCATTTAGTTTTGAAAACACCCACACAAAATTAGCTTTGCTGCACGAAACAGGCAATTCTTTGCGTCGGAGTAGAGAAGTTTGACAGGGCCGAACTGACCATAATTTTGAATAACGGGCTGCGATAATTTATTAAAAAAAAAAGTATGTTTTGGTGGTGGTTTGCTCATGTAACTGAAGTAGTGTCGTCTTAGATATATCCGAAACCAGGTCCGGACTGGTAATAATGTAGTAGCGGGCGACGCTTTTTCGAACGGCCTCCAGTGGCGATTTGCACAGATACAGCAGAATATGTACTTTAGTGCCACCAGTAAAGCAAAACAATTGCTAGCACATGAAAGGAAAATTTTCTTTCTTCCGATTCATGTGCTGTTGGTCTGAAGTTCGATTTAATAATTCTTATCAAATTGTACCTTCAATATGAAGGTCAAAAAAATCATTTGTCATTATTTTTTTTCTGTTCCACCTGGAGTTCTGCTCAAATGTAAGAAACAAACAAATAAAAAATTTACATAAAATAAAATGTACTTTTGCTCCGCTAATGCGTTTTTTCTATTCCATCGTTACTGTGACTTTACACACTCTGATCGTTAAAACTTTTTAAGAATCACGTCCCATTTAGGATGTAAGTTTGTCAAAACGAATGTATAAATGTAACATTAGACAGTGTATTCTTCAGTGGATGTTACCACCAGAGGACGCCAAAGTACCAAATTTCTCGTAATGCAGTTTTTTGCAAATAACTCCAAAATGGTAAAAGATATCAAAAATATTTTAAATAATAAAATATTTGCACTTTTACGGTCATCACTTTTGGTTTCTTGTACATTTTAGATATCTTTCACCGTTTTTGAGTTATTGGAGAAAACATAGGTTCAAGCTCTCGTGAGCGTTATTTTAGTTTTAAGAGGATAGAACCGTGCGATGCAGTTCCTAATTTTTGTTTTGATCTTTGAGGGTGAAAACTCCGGTTTTGAAACTTTCACAAAATAACAAAAACTTACCTTTTCGTTGTAGATTTCCAAAAAACTTGCTTTGAGTACAAAATGCGTCGACGATCTCTCTTCCAGCATCTTGAAGAGGTACATAAATGAGCGAAATATCAATCCGTGCGCATCGCTGTACAATTTCGATTTCTTATCAAACTGAAAATAAACCAAATCGGTTTAAATTTTATTTGAGCGCCCTAAAGCTGAGGCTCACCAATCCGGGCGGACCGGTTAAGGTGTGCGTTTTTCCACTGCCAGTTTGGCCGTAACAAAAGGCGGTGCATCTGAAACCCTCCACTGCCATTTCGATGAGCCTCTTCACCCCTGAAAATTGTAAGACATCTTCTTGCGTTGCTGCAGATTCAAAAACGACATTGTAGGAGAACAATTTTGACTTTTGCGCGCTTCCACCGTTCCGTACGCCGTCCACCTGAAAAAACAAAACAATCAAAAACGTATCACGATTGTAATTCTAGACTACACTTGGCAATTACCCTAATTGTGCTTTAACAACTAAATTGATTTCTTTTCAATTTAATTTCAAAAACACACATCATTAGTAGTAAGAAAACGTTGATTACGTTCCGGTCGATATCACGAATCTAAAGCGGGCGTAATAAGCAGCTAAATGATTTTTTGTTACCCTAAATTATTCAATATCGTTGAGTACGTAAGAAAGTGTAACCGTCAATCAAAGGTCGAGTTTTAACAGGATAAACCTTTTAGAAAAGCCTCAACGCTATTATTGTAATTGGGATCGATAAGTTTTATTTAAATAGGAAAACGTTGAATTGTAATAAGCGTAATAGCGGTCAGAACTCGCAAGTGGGATGAGGGTTCTCTCGGGGTAAAAATAGAACTACGAGATAAGGGTAATGGGTTATCGTCGTTTTAAGGTTGATTTTCGGAAATAGCACAAATCGATGGAATATGGAAAGTCAATAACGGAATTATGTCGAATCGGATCGGAACGGAACAAAAAGAATCACATATTAAGTGAGTTCCGGTCCGTTCCGACGACTATTTTTCACCGCTTTGGAGTTACGAGAGAAAACCAGGCAGAGTCATATTTGATTATACTTTGATGATACTTATGATACTAAAATAATTATTAAGTAATTTTATTGTCGCAATGGGAAATAAAAGGCTGTACGACTCAGCCTGCCGCCTCGCGTTTACCCTTTGGCGCGTCTGTTGCTAGTAAACTCACTTGTGAAGACGCACAGTTTGATTTCAGAATGCAAAAAATAATTTCATTACTTAAGGAGGGGGGTCATGAACTAAACTCCAACAAAAAGACAAAATTAATTAAGACGTAGCGTAGCAAGAAATTATTTGTGTCGCTAGGTTACGATGTAAATGCACATTTTCTGTCGGTCGGACGTGATAGCTACGTTTTTAGAAAGATCACAATTTTGTAAAAAAAATGTCCTTATTGCACGTAACAATCAAATCAATCTTGCGTAATAGGATTTGTGGAGTAAATATTTGATATATTTGAGTAGAGAGGAAGGGGGGATGTTTTAATAAATTTGTTTTGTATTTAAGCAGCTGTTGAAACAAATTTACAATGCCAATAGAATAAAATTTTAAGAAATAAATTGAATTAAGCTTGCGTAACTGGAAAACATAATTTTAAATATTTGAGGGAAGAGGGGTGTTTTATTAAATTATCTTATACTACAGCAGTTGCCGGAAAAGAATTAGTGTGTTGACAGAATAAAATCTTGAAAATACATAGAATCAATTACGTAACTAAATCTCTAGAGTAAATAATATTAAATATTTGAGGAGGAAAAGGGGGTGGGTGTTTTAGTAAATTAATTTATAATTTAGCAGCTGTTGGAAGAAATTAGTATGCTGACAGAGTAAAATCTTGTAAAATACATAGAATCAATCTTACGTAACTGGATCTCTGGAGTAAAAAATTTGAAATATTTGAGGAGGAAGAGGGGCGGGAGTTTTATTAAATTTTATGTTATAGCAGCAATTGAAAAGACTTTAGTGGGTTCATAGAATGAAATCTTGGAAAATATATAGTATCAATTTTGCGTGACTGGATCTCTAAAGTAAATATTTTAAAATATTTGAGCAGATGGGGGGCAGGAATTTTATTAAATTACCCTGTATTTAAGCAGCTGTTGGAAAAAATTTAGTATGCTGATAGAATAAAATTTTGGAAAATTCATAGGTTTAATCTTGCACAACTGATGGATCTCTCGAGTATATAATTTGAAATATTTGAAAAGGAATGGGGAGGGGAAGTTTTATTAAATTAATTTATAATTTACCAGCTGTTAGAAAAAATTAAGTGTGCTGACAGAATAAAATCTTGGTAAAAACATAGAATGGATATTGTGTAACTGGATCTCTCGAGTAAACAATTTGAAATATTTGAGGAGGAAGAGGAGGCGGGAGTTTTATTAAATTACTTTATACTGCAACAGCTGATGGAAAAAAATTAGTGTGCTGACAGAGTAAAATCTTGTAAAATACATAGAATCAATCTTACGTAACTGGATCTCTAGAGTAAATAATTTAAAATAATTGAGGAGGAATGGAGGCCGGGAGTTTTATTAAATTACTTTATATTTTATCGGCTGTTGGAAAAAATTAAGTGTGCTGACAGAATAAAATCTTGGTAAAAACATAGAATGGATATTGTGTAATTGGATCTCTCGAGTAAACAATTTGAAATATTTGAGGAGGAAGAGGAGGCGGGAGTTTTATTAAATTACTTTATACTGCAACAGCTGATGGAAAAAAATTAGTGTGCTGACAGAGTAAAATCTTGTAAAATACATAGAATCAATCTTACGTAACTGGATCTCCAGAGTATATAACTTTAAAATAATTTGAGGAGAAATGGGGACGGGAGTTTTATTAAATTAATTTATAATTTAGCAGCTGTTGGAAAAAATTAAGTGTGCTGATAGAATAAACTCTTGGAAAATACATAAAATAAATCTTGCGTAGCTGGATCTCTCGAGTAAACAATTTAAAATATTTGAGGAGGAAGAAGGGCGGCGTTTTATTAAATTACTTTATACTGCAACAAATGATGGAAAAAAATTCGTGTGCTGGCAGAACAAAATCTTGTAAAATATTGAGAAACAATCTTGCGTAACTGGATCTCTAAAGTAAATTACTTAAAATAATTGACGAGGAATTGGGGGACGGGAGTTTTATTAAATTACTTTATATTTTAGCAGCTGTTGGAAAAAATTAAGTGTGCTGATAGAATAAACTCTTGGAAAATACATAAAATAAATCTTGCGTAGCTGGATCTCTCGAGTAAACAATTTGAAATATTTGAAGAGGAAGAGGGGGCGGGCATTTTATTAAATTACTTTATACTGCAACAGCTGATGGAAAAAAATTCGTGTGCTGGCAGAACAAAATCTTGTAAAATATTGAGAAACAATCTTGCGTAACTGGATCTCTGGAGTAAATAATTTGAAATATTTGAGGAGAAAGAGGGGGCCGGCGTGTTTATTAAATTACTTTAGACTGCAGCAGCTGTTGGAAAAAATTAGTGTGCTGACAGAGTAAAATCTTGTAAAATATTGAGAAACAATCTTGCGTAACTGGATCTCTAAAGTAAATTACTTAAAATAATTGAGGAGGAATTGGGGGACGGGAGTTTTATTAAATTACTTTATATTTTAGCAGCTGTTGGAAAAAATTAAGTGTGCTGATAGAATAAACTCTTGGAAAATACATAAAATAAATCTTGCGTAGCTGGATCTCTCGAGTAAACAATTTGAAATATTTGAAGAGGAAGAGGAAGGGGCGTTTTATTAACTTACTTTATACTGCAACAGCTGATGGAAAAAATTAGTGTGCTGACAGAACAAAATCTTGTAAAATATGAGAAACAATCTTGCGTAACTGGATCTCTGGAGTAAATAATTTGAAATATTTAGGGTGGAAGAGGGGCGGGTGTTTTATTAAATTAATTTATAATTTAGCAGCTGTTGGAAAAAATTTAGTATGCTGACAGAGTATAATCTTGTAAAATACATAGAATCAATCTTGGGCAACTGGATCTCTGGAGTAAATAATTTGAAATATTTGAGGAGAAAGAGGGGGGGGCGTTTTATTAAATTACTTTAGACTGCAGCAGCTGATGGAAAAAAATTAGTGTGCTGACAGAACAAAATCTTGTAAAATATTTAGAATTAATCTTGCATAATTTGATCTCTCGAATAAATAATTTGAAATATTTGAGGAGGAAAAGGAGCAGGCGTTTTATTAAATTACTTTAGACTGCAGCAGCTTGTGCTGACAAATTAAAATCTTGTAAAATACATAGCATCAATCTTGCGGAACTGGATAAAATTTGAGGAGGAAAAGGGGGCGGGTGTTTTATTAAATTAAAATATAATTTAGCAATCGCTGGAAAAAATTTAGTGTGCTGATAGAATAAATCTTGTAAAATACATAAAATCAATCTTTGCAGCGGAATTTCTCGAGTAAATAGTTTAAAATAGTCGAGGAGGAATGGGGGGGGGGCAGTCGTTTTATTTAATTAATGTATGTCTTATATTAGCAGCTGTTGGAAAACAATTAGAGTGATGATAGAATAAAATCTCAAAAATACATAGAATTAATCTTGCGAAACTGAATCTCAAAAGTAAATTATTTGAAATATTTAAGGAGAAAGAGGGGGCGGAGTTTTATTACATTTTATGTTATAGCAGCTGTTGAAAAATATTTAGTGGGTTCATAGAATAAAATCTTGGAAAATACATAGAATCAATTTTGCGTGACTGGATCTCTGAAGTAAATATTTTAAAATATTGGAGCAGATAGAAGGGCAGGAGTTTTATTAAATTACATTATATTTCAGAAGCTGGTGGAAAAATTTAGTGTGCTGATAAATAACATCTTGGAAAATACACAGAATAAATTTTGCGTAATTGAATTTAGGAGTATATAATTTGAAATATTTGAGGAAGAAGAGGTGTTTTATTAAATTACATTATATTTTAGAAGCGGGTGGAAAAAATTTAGTGTGCTGATAGAATAAAATCATGTAAAATATATAGAATCAATCTTGCATAACTGGATTTCTCGAGTAAATAATTTGTATAATATTTGAGGAGGAAGAGGAGGCAGGTTCTATTAATTTACTTTATATTTGAGCAGCTGTTTCAAAAATTACAGTGTTGATAGAATAAAATCTTGGAAAGACATAGAATCAATCTTGCTAACAGAATCTTTAAAGTAAATAATTTGAAATATTTGAGAAGAAAGAGGAGGAGGTACTTTATTAAATTACTTTATATTTAGCAGCTTTTGAAAAAATTTAGTGTGTTAATAGTATAAAATCATGTAAAATAATAGAATCAATCTTGCATAACTGAATCTCTCGAGTAAATAATTTGAAATATTTGAGGAGGAAGAGGAAGCAGGCGTTCTATTGATTTACATTATATTTTAGCAGGTGTTTCAAAAATTACAGTGTTGATAGAATAAAATCTTGCAAAATACATAGAATCAATTTTTCGTGACTGGATCTTTAAAATAAATAATTTAAAATATTTGAGGAAAGGGGGCGAGCGTTTTATTAAATTATCTTGTATTTTAGGAACTGTTAGAAAAATTTAGTGTGCGGATAGAATAAAATATTGGAAAATACATAGATTTAATCTTGTGCAACTGATGGATCTCTCGAGTATATAATTTGAAATATTTGAGGAGGAATGGGGAGAGGGGGGAGAATTTTATTAAATTAATTTATAATTTAGCAGTTGTTGGAAAAAATTTAATGTACTGATAGAATAAAATCTTGAAAAATACACAGAATTAATTTTGCGTAATTAAATTTGGGTGTATATAATTTAAAATATTTGAGGAGGAAAAGGGGGGGTGTTTTATTAAATTACTTTATATTTCAGAAGCTGTTGAAAAAATTTAGTGTGGTGACAGAATAAAATCTTGTAAAATACATAGAATCAATATGCCGTAACTTGATCTCCTGAGTCAATAATTTGAAATATTTAAGGGGAAAAGGGCGGAGTTTTATTAAATTACTTTATACTGTAGCAGCTATTGAAAAAATTGAGTGCCGACAGAATAAAATCTTGAAAATACATAGAATCAATCTTGCGTAACTAGATCTCTAGAGTAAATAATTTAAAATATTTGAGGAGGAAAAGGGGCGGGCGTTTTATTAAATAACCCCGTATTTAAGCAGCTGTTGAAAAAATTACGGTGCCGTGGAATAAAATTTTAAAAATTTGAATTTGTTTCAAAAATATTAACTAAAATAAGTAACTTCCAGAATAATAAAAATTTATGTTAAATAGGGGAGCTTTTTGAAAGCATATATTGCCGATGTCTAATAAATTTAAGAGTTAGAACGACTGCTTTGTTAGCCGATTTCATCTGAAATTAAAAGCTTTGAAAAAAGCAGTGAGCAGCGGCCACTTCGGACTCTCAAATCGCGGTGACTCTATCCTCTTCTGTTCGTGGAATTAGGGAGCATTCTTTAATGCTTTACATCTACATCAATATTCAATTAGTTGCGATGATACTGGGATAAGATGTGAATTTCACCAATGCTCAGTAAAATTTAAGCAGTTACCAGCTTCGAAGTAAGACGAAACCCACTCTTTCCCGTAGTCAGAGGGGAGAGGGGAAGGTACTTCTTCCATTCGGACTAACTGTTTTGAAATAGACATAGAATATGGGTAATGTAAACTCCGCTCCAAGACATGTAAACTCCGCTCCGAGCAAAAGGTCGACACTAATCCAGAATGTAAACTCCGCTCGCACTCATTTAACAATAGGCAACCGACTTATACCTACTTATATCGTAAGCAGGAGATTACGATTATCGCAGGGTAAAGATAGCTTTATTAAATTACTAATACAGGGTTGCCACAAATAAACTTTTTCGAAAATCATACCCTTTTATTCAGTTGTTGGGAAATTATTCACTATTTTCACTTTTTTATGATTTTATGAGTGAAAATTTATTGTCGTTTTATTTTCAAAGTATGCTCTTAATTTTATCGGGTGTACTGGGGAGTTGATCCTGAGATCTGCCAGCTTAAGCAATCACAAATGTACCAATTAATAATTTTACTATATAAACAATAATTTCATCCAAATCACCAAAATATTCGAATCATTGTAAAAGCGCAAACAACCTAATTACTGATAACAAAGAACCTCTAGAAATGGCTGAAATTACATTTACTAAAGGTCAACGAGGAAAGCCGCTGATTATTTATAAATTAAACAAATATTATATGGAGCGTTTATTGAAGACAGGTGAACAAAATGGCGGTGCTGTAATAAGAAATGTTTGGCGTTTATTAAAGTCTTGGGAGAAAGCCCCGATTTGCAAATTACTTCTGTTCACGAACTACATACGCATGCATCATACGAACAGCAGCATTTGCATAGGCAACAATTCTCTGTTCAAATGAAAGACAAAATATTAGAAGACCCATCACAGAGGCCTGATGAAATGGTAAAAAAGTGTTTAAGCGAACGACCTTCTTCCACTGGATATTTACGAAAGCAAGATTTAAATTATGCCAAACGGAATGCTTACAATGAAAGACGTAAAAGTATCGGTACTATTCCAAAAAATATTGAAGAATTCCACGACAAGCTTACAGATATGGAAATTAAAACTGATCGAGGTGAAAATTTTCTTCTTGTAAACGATTCTAATTTCCATCTAGTAATACTTTCATGTGTAACAAATTTAAGTGCTTTGGCGGTAGCAGAAGCAATCTATATGGATGGTACATTTGATTATTGTGCAAAATATTTCACTCAATTGTTTACGATTCATGGACTTTTAATGGTCATTATATACCACTCGTTTTCTGTTTGTTGCCAGATAAAAAACAAGCGACGTATGAAAACTGTTTCAAAGAAATATGCACTCTTGGAGCTAGCTCCGTGATTGATGGAAGTATTTTCGACATATTCCAACTATTACAAATAAATAGAATAGTTACGGATTTCGAAATGGCCATGAGAAATGCATGTGCAAAGCAATGGCCTGAAGCATCTGTTGAAGGTTGTAGGTTTCATCTTGGACAAGCGTGGTACCGTGCTCTCCAAAAACGGATTGGCTTTAGATTATACAGATGTACATTCTGAAGTCGGTAAATGGTTGCGATATTGTTTCGGTTTGAAATTTTTAAAAGCGGAAGACGTTTTGAAACCTACAATGATTTAATTCAAATCAAACCCATCAATTCAAATCTTGATAAGTTCTGCAATTATTTGTTTACTTATTATGTGAGCGAACAAGCTGTGTTTCCTCCCAGAGTATGGGCTAAGCCATCTGCTGATTTGATATCTACAACTAACTGCTGTGAATCATTTCATGCCGCATTTAAACTTAATTTTAATTCTCCTCATCCCAATATCTACCAGTTTCTACATGCTCTTACACAAGAACAAAACAAAGTTTACGTTGCTTTAAACAGTATTGGAAAACCACCCCACAAAACAGTATTTCTAAAATAGACAAAATATTGTTAACAAACAGTTACTAAAGTACCACAACAAAGAAATATTGCGATTAGATTTTGTAAGAGCAGTTTCCTTCTATGGTACCCCGTCTGTAAATAAATAAATTCCCCTTTAAAACATTCCTTTCGACGCCAATGACTTTTTATGTTAAATTTTGTTTAATAAAGTTTTAATTATCTATAGCATAATTTTGTTTAATGTAGATCGGCGTTAAAAAGTTAGATTCGTTATTAAAGAAAGGATCTGTCGGTAGGTTACTGTTAATTTAAATAAATTTTTTTTATAACTTTTTTAAATTTTATCTATTTGGTAATTGTGTCTAATGTACCTAGATAGAAAGCCCTTAAAAAGTTTGACAAATGATCCTTTGTTTTAAATTTCGTTATTAAATGTATGTTTACTCATTTATCCCTCCTTAAATAAATCCCTTTGTCCCTCGAATGTAAACTCCGCTCATACCTTCCCCAACTTTTGCGGAGTTTACATGTGGGATTACTGACCACATTTTTGGTCGGAGCGGGTTTACAGCTTTTTTTTTTACCTGCCCAATTTGCGGAGTTTACATCGACCCTAGAATATAAGGTATTTTACATTTTATTTTTCAGGCAGCAAAAATTTTCAAAATCGCAGGTTTCATAAAGAAAAACCTGGCTACAGCACTGTAGTGGGATATTATATACTCCAGCCCCCAATCTCTTCAAATTTAAATTTCATACCTTTCTAATTATTATTTCAATTTAGAACTCATTCAAAGAAAATATAATTTTAGAAACCGTGGGGTGAGGGGTTATTATCAAGTAATGTATCTGCTATGAAATGCATCGAAAAAATTGAACAATAAACCGGGGACGGGGGAGGTATAAAATCCCCATTCAGTATTCGTAATTACGTCCAAGTAAAGTAAAGACGTACGATAAAGCTTTTGTATAATTTTTCCATATTAAATGATCTCTTTCCGGCGCAGTTACACTGAGGAAGAAGTTTTTAGTAATGAGTATCCCCTTCCTACCTTTGACCCATGCAGTTTATTCTTAACCGAAGCAATAATAAATGTGAAAAAGAAATTAAGTGTGAACTTTTACAGAAATTAAACAATCAAGTATCTGTATCATTTTTAAGCATTTATTTTACTCCCCTCAGATCTGGGTGCAATGGGGGTATTTTTACCCCCAAACTCCCAATCTACGCCGATAATTTTATCAGCAGTAATAAAAATAGTAACTAAATAGAAGATAGCGATTGCCAAGAGTGAATTAGCTGAAATTAAATTTTAACCGAGAAGGTATCTGGCCTTCTACTGAAGTCCCCTTTAGCTATCGAGGGGAAGCTGAAATCCCCTTCTTTTCTCTCAGTTTAAATCATCGCATCCTCGTAAAACTAAAGCTGTATCATACAGCTTCAGTATAATTTTCAAATATCTAAAATTCTATTTCCCGATACTAAGGCACCTGGGGGGAAATCCTCCCGACACCTTACAAAGTTTGAGAACCCCCGTATTACATTAACTAAATTATTACGATGGAAAATCAGTTAAACACCTTCGGAAAGGCGTCACTTAATTCACATAATTCGAAAAGTGATATTGAAGTGATATTGCAATAGTAACGAAATTACTACTTAGGCAATCGATTTATTGACGAGAGGACACATTATATTATTTTTTGGATGGGGTAGCGCTGATATCGTTTGCCGGTTTTCAATAGTCATTAAATTATGAAAACTTCTGATGCTATTCATAATAGATAAGGTTATGACCCAGTACACTTGACTTTGTTAAAATTCAAAAATTACCGCTTCGTTTCATTTTCTATTCAAATCGGCCCGCTGGCCGGCGCGGCGGGGGTCGTTTGATTTATTATTTAATTGAGTTATTTGTAAAAATATAATTTCCGTTTCATCCTCAAAGTAATATTTATTGAGGGCGGGACCTCATAAATATTTTATCTGATTAGTTTTATTCAAATTTAATGTCAAGGTCGCACGATTTGGTCTGTAGATTCGGCCGGTGCAAAAGACATAAAACTATTAGCGTCTTACCAATATTTGTCCATTTCCTGGAAATTGAATCGCCGAAGGGTCACCTGCTTTAATTTCTTTCGTATTCAAGGGTCTCACCCTAAAAATGTAGATAACAATTAATTTTGCAACAGGTGTTGCCCGGAGCAGGAAGTGGGTAATTATTTTAAAATACAAACAATCGAAAACGGTTATTTAGGAATGGTATGGGTAAAACGGAGTTAATGGGAAAATACTATTAAAAAAAATCAATTGTGAGAACAATGAGTGTCACTTATGGACTTACGGAATGTACCGCATGCACGAACCTTACGACGACGTTGATGTTATCTTCATTCTGATTGAAACTAGTAATTATCCGACGAGAATGGCTACTCTCATTAATTCTTTCGATACTTCCAGTCCTGAAAAAAAAATTGTTTGACCACTTTGACCTATATAAGAGAAATCGCGTTCGGTGCAATGGTATGGTGAAATACCGCGATTTGTTGCAACCGATTCAATGTTATAATCAATTAAAATAGTACGATATGCTGTTAATCGTGCCATTTCATCTCACATATTTAATAAATAAATTATCATTGTCGTACGTTTCAATTTTTATTGCACACGACATTCATTTAATAAATTGGTTAACGATTTATATCAAAGACAGATTTTACGACGATAAGCCCACATTAACATTATTAATCGACCCATTTAATAATATTTTTTTGTGGCAATAAAAGTTATTCAAACCGAGGGGAAAGCGGGGAAATTCTTACTCGCTTCCTCTGGAAGACGGAAAATTGTAACTGTTTTCGCTCTTGTTCGGACTACTTCCTCTCGATCTCACCAGTCTCTCCTCCGAAGAACTTTTGTTTCTGATTAACCGATTGGGACTTTTAAAACTACGATCCGGACTGGACTTAACACTTTGTCTTCCGTTTTCCCTCAACGGACTCGTTCCGCGGAACTGGCCGGAGAGCCCGTCTTCCTGTTTCTTGTCACCATCATCGTTGTATCACAAAGACAATTGAACACATTTAGCACAAATTATTTATTTACGTTCTCATCAAATGTTTTGGTTAAAGTTCAAACACTAATATTGACCTGAGGTAACTTCACGTGCGTGTTCTTATATATATTCACGCTATGTTGTGATCATAAAACGTATCGTAAGAAAATATTGAAATACGGACGCCGGCGTCACCGACTATCAGTATTACGCGCGTCATGGATACCCAATTGTGGTCAATTAATACACAAGACGCCCGCGCACGATTTTTCATACCAACGTTGACTTTGAACTACATTTTCAAGATTTTGTTTGTTTTGGTTATAACACGCACTTTGCTGTCACCGCTAGCATTCATTAAAATGTTGCAATTTCTGCAATTAATTCACGCGATATTTGAAATTAAAAGGTTTTGAAGGTGAAACTTAAAGTGCCTAAAAATATGTTTCTTAGCTGTGCAATTTCCTATCAAGTAAAATAATTAATTTTTCAAATTCATCAACCGTTACTTCATTCCCTCCCCAGTAACCACAGTAACCATATCATATGATAAAAATTATTTATTTTTGTTTGTGGTGGGGTGAAATTTCTTCATGATTTTGCCAAATCGCCGTCAATTGCGGCCTCCACACATTCTTATTCATTTATTTTAATAAAATTTTGTTTGTCATTCAAATTCTATCTTCTTCTGCCTACCCGAGCGCCGGGTACTTGGTAAAAACCGGAGGGTGAAGTTTTTAGACTTATGAAAGATTTCGGACTGTATCGCAGTAGTCACTAAAAATGTCACGTTACCATAGTAACGGCCCAACCGATATGCTAAAACCATTAATTCACTTTTGATAAAAAAGCCTGCCTAGACCGGGGGGTCTGGGGGGTGTGGAACACCCTCCAGTGCTTCACTGGTGATAGGCGAAACATTCAATGTTTACAGATTATGAGTAAGCAAGCCCATAGCCAGGGGGCACGTGCCCCCCCCTCCCGTGCACTTGTATGAGGAAGCTTCACTTTCCATTTATGAAATGTTCCTTTATTTATTATTTTTAGTAGATGTGTAATTTTTTTTATTTACAATTTTTGTATACCTGGAGGGTATTCCATACCCCCCAGACCTCCCGGTTTCTACAACTACGGTTTTTAGTTGGTGCGCTAGGAATTTGTTAATTAATTTTGAATTTTTAAATATCACAATTATTAACTTTTTATTTAACTTCTTTTTCTTACTTTTAATAAAAAATAAACTGCGTAAACCGGAGGCTTGAAGCTATGGAATGCCCCCCCCCTCTAATATAGAATAACTTGTATTGTAAAGATTTATTTCCATTTATGACAAGTTATTTTATTGATTACTTTTAGGCGATCTAAATTTATTTTACAATTTTAGTGTGCCTGGATAGCATTTTTCTATTTTCTATTCTATTTTATTACCTTTGAGAAAACTGTGTAGACCGGGGGTTTGGGGAGTATGGAATACTCTCCAGTGCCTGGAGGGTAATTTGCAACATAATTTTAACTTGTTAAATTTGAAAAAAATAATATTTTCTACTAAGTTTCTGATTTTGTTACTTTTAATAAAATAAACTTCGTAAACCGGGAGCTTGAAGCTATAGCATACCCCTACCCCCAAATGGAATGACTTGTATTGTAAAGATTTATTTCCATTTATGAAAAGTTATTTTATTGATTACTTTTAGGCGATCTAAATTTTTTTACAATTTTAGTGTGCCAGGATGGCATTTTTTCTATTTTTATTCTATTTTTATTACTTTTAATAAAAGTGCGTAGACCGGGGGTCTGGGGAGTATGGAATACCCTCCAGTGCCTGGAGGGTAATTTGCAACATAATTTTAACTTGTTAAATTTGAAAAAAATAATATTTTCTACGAAATTTCTGATTTTGCTACTTTCAATAAAAATAAAGTGCAAAACTCGGGGGGGGGTGAGACTATGGAGTACCCCCCAATATGGGATAAGTCGTGTCGGGAAAATTTAGTTTCCATTCACGAAAAGTTATTTTATTGATTATTTTTAGTTGATCTACAATTTTTTTTATAATTTCAATGTGCCTGGAAGGTATTCTATTTTCTATTCTATTTTTGATAAAAATAAACTGCGCAAACCGGGGTCTGGGGGTATGGAATACCCTCCAGTGCACCAGTATCGGATGCTTTACTTTCAGTGTATTATGTGTTCCTTTATTGATTGTTTTAGTAATATGTAATTTTTGATTACAATTTATGTGCGCCTGGAGGGTATTCTATACCCCCAGACCCCCCGGTTTGTACAACTATGGTTTTTAGTTAGTGCGTTAAGAATTTGCAACATAATTTTGACTTGTTAAGTTTGACAAAAAATATACTTTTAATAAAAGTAACTTTGTTACTTTTAATGAAAATTAGGTGCGTATACTGTGGGGTTGAGACCTATGGAATACCCCTACCCCCCAATATGGAATAACTTGTACCGGAAAAATTTATTTTCCATTTATGAAAAGTTACTTCATTGATTACTGTTAGTTGATTTATATTTTTTTCAATCTTAATGTCCCTGGTTGGTATTATTCCTATTTTCCATTTTATTTTAATTACTTTTGATAAAATTAAACAGGGTAGACTGGGGGGTCTGGGGGTATGGAATACCCTCCAGTGCACCAGTATCGAAAGCTTTACTTTCTGTGTATAATGCGTTCTTTTATTGATTGCTTTTAGTAAAATGTAATTTTTGTATTACAATTTTTGTGCATCTGGAGGGTATTCCATACCCTCCAGACCCCCCGGTTTGTACAACTATGGTTTTTAGTTAGTGCGTTTGGAATTTGTTACATAATTTTGACTTGTTAAATTTGACAAAAAATTATATTTTCTATTAAGCTTCTGATTTTGTTACTTTTAATAAAAATAAGACTGGGGTTTGAGACCTATAGAATACCCCCGCAATATGAAATAATTTGTACCAGGAAGATTTATTTTCTATTTATGAAAAGTAACTTCATTAATTACTATTAGTTGATCTATATTTATTTCAATTTTAATGTCCTTTGCTGGTATTCTTCCTATTTTCCATTTTATTTTAATTACTTTCTATAAAATTAAACAGCGTAGACCGGGGGTCTGGGGGTCTGGAATACCCTCCAGTGCATCTGTATCGGGAAGGTTTACTTTCTATATATTATAAGTTTCTTATTGATTGTTTTTAGTAATATGAAATGTTATGATTACAATTTTTGTGTACCTGGAGGGTATTCCATACCCCCAGACCCCCCGGTTTGTACAACTATGGTTTTTAGTTAGTGCGTTTGGAATTTGCTACATAATATTGACTTGTTAAATTTGACAAAAAATTATATTTTCTATTAAGTTTCTAATTTTGTTACTTTTAATAAAAATAAAATGCGTAGACTGGGGGGTTTGAGAGCTATGGAATACCCCCACCCCCCAATATAGAATAACTTATATCAGGAAGATTTATTTTCCATTTATGGAAAGTTACTTCATTGATTACATTTAGTTGATCTATATTTTTTTAATTTTAATGTCCCTGGCTGGTATTGTTCCAATTTTATTTTAATAACTTTCAATAAAATAAAACAGCGTAGACCGGGGGTCTGGGGGGATGGAATACCTTCTAGTGCATCAGTATCGGAAGCTTTACTTTCTATTTATTATAAGTTCCTTTATTGATTCTAAATTTTATTATAATTTTTAGTGTGCCTGGAGGGTATTCCATACCCCCCAGACCCCCCGGTTTGTATAACTATGGTTTTTTGTTTAATGCGTTGAGAATTTACAACATAATTTTGACTTTTAAAATTTGAAAAAAAATTATAATTTATATTAAACTTCCAGTTTTTTACTTTTAAATAAAATAAACTGCGTGAACTGGGAGGTCTGAGGGATATGGAATACTCCCAAATATGGAATAATTTGTATCGGGAAGATTTACTTTCCATTTATGAATGGTTACTTTATTGATTACTTTTAGTAGCTCTACAATTTTAATGTGCTTCCTATATTCTTCCTATTTTCTAATTTATTTTAATTACTTTTGATAAAAAAAACCTGCGTGGACCGGGGTTTGGAGTATACCCCAGTGCATATGTATGGGGAAGCTTCACTTTCCATTTATGAAAATTCCTATTATTGATTATTTTTAGTAAATTTTTATTAGAATAGAAAATTAGATTTTAATATTTTTAATAACAATAATCGGCGTAGACTGGGAGGTCTCGGCGCTATGGAATATGGCCCCGCACAGGGTAAAAAAAAATTACATTTTAAAATTCATGTATAACAAAACACTAAGAACGGTTCTAACGTTCTGCGATTTTTTATTCGTTTTAAGATTCCAATGACCTAAATCCATCTAATCAAATTAATCGAAAATTTTGCAAGCTTGCAATAATCCATTATTAATTTCCATATCGATTTGTGCACTGCTACATACAAATGCAAGCGTTGACATAGAATTTTTTATTTAAATGTCGAAACATTAGAAAGTTATATGTTAACATAATTAAAAACATTAGGAAAACGTTTGATAGCTTATTAAAAAAAAATTATTTTCAAAATTTTTTTAAAAAAATTTTTTAAATTGCATACTTGGGATGATGCATTATAAAAAAAAGTAATTGTGATGAGCGACCGATAATAAAAAAAATAGGAGAAGTCGGGTTGACGAATCGCACGACACTGGCAACCTTTCGCCGTCGAAGTTGAGGAAGTTAACGACTCCAGCAGACCTGGTTTCGACGACGAAGGTGCCGCTTTACAAAACGGCTGTGACATTTTACGTTTTTAAATATCAACAGTTTTTATAAAGTTTAGTGTTTGTGTGGTTTTTCGATTGATTTCGTTGAAAGTGATAGTGCAGTGTGGCTTTCGAACATGAGATTTAGTTAACCACGTTTAAATTTTTAAAAAAAGGACACCGGTGAGTTTTTCGATTTAATTTTTTGAAAAATACAAAAGTTTGATAAACTTAATATTTTTTTGTTTAAAAATTAAGAATGTAAAAATACCAATAATTTTGCGCAAACAAGATAAAAAATTTATAAACAGGAAGAAATTTTGTAAATATTTTACTCGGCAATTTTTTTTGCAACTCAGTCGCTTTGAAACTTGGCGCTCTTTTTGTTTAAAAATCGGCTTTTGTTTTTTGTGCGTCGCCCCAATGGAAGAAAAATTAGGTGAATTTCAAAATTGACACTAAAATTAATTATCGATTTTTTGTAATTTTTTTAAAATAAGTTATTTCTGGTTATAATGTCATGGTTAAGTTTGAGTTTACTAAGCTACGCTCTCCGGATCGTATTATGATCTCATCTTAATTTTTTGATCTAAATTTTGGCAATTGTTTTATTTCTTCAGGTCAATTTGCTTTTCATTGACCTTTTTAAATAAATCCGCATCGAAATGTCAAAATTTAGAATTTCTTTTAGCGGATTCGCGTCGAAAAGACAAAATTTCGCGTTTCTTTTGTTTTTTGTTGTTTATAAAAATGAAAATAACAATCGAAAGAAAACAAAAGAATAAAGTGGCACACGTCGAGTAAAATAAAAAGCTCTGCATTTTTATTATTTCCAGTTTAACTTGTACATCTCCGTATTTGTTCTCTGCTTTCTCTTCTACTTTACCATTTCAAGACCGACAGGATTGCATGCCCCATAAAAGTCGCCCGTACAATTATCATTGTAAGCCCATTGTTGAAAACAAAACAGAGTCGCTCTAGAAAGTTCACTCTGTCTCCGAGCAAGTTACATAAATTTGTGCTCGTTAAGTTCAAGGTCACAGATTAAAACAAATGAAAGTCGTTAATTAAATTTGAATCGTCCCCAAGTAAAAGTACATGGTATAATGTGAACAATTGAATTTTCGAAATTTAATTATAATTAAGGGAATCCGCAGTTATAATGAGTCACACGCTTGTTTCGTTGCTTTTCAAATTAAAAAAAAATCAGGACGACCAATACAGCAAAACAATGATTAATAAATACCTCCGCGATGAATATGAATGCACTTTATTTAGATTTTAATTGTTACTCACCTTAATGGGTGAGAGGTGATGCGATATTTGAAAAAGAGCTGATTCATTTGTTTAATAATTAGGCGAGTTTGTGAGCGCTCCTCGTACACTTTCTTGTTAGCCCCCCGTATATGATGGAACATCTTCTAATCGAGTGCAGTTTCATTTGTTTTTAATTAGATTTGATTTTAAAAATTCGACTTTCTCCGATGCTTTTTTAAAAATCCGTTAGAAAAGAAGATTTCACCGAGAGGATTCTATAATAAATTTGGAACGCATTACTTAATTTAAACCAGTGAATTAATTAATTAATAATCAAAAAATGCAGTAACAATTTTTTGTATCACATTTTTTGGTTCATTAATTAAACAGTTTTGTAAGTGTTTGATTCTGAATTGGAATTTTGTATTTTGTAATTTTTAATTGTTTACTTATCAGGACAGTACTGATTAATTATTTAATCATAAGATATGACTGTGTACACGAACCATTCTTATCTAAATTTAGTTTAGCCTCTTAGATAATACAATTTTTTTTAATTATTGAAACAATTTCATTACGGGAATATTTTTAAATTTACAATTTAAAAATAAAATTAAATTAATTTATTTATAGGATTTTAAGTCAAATTACAGATTTCGCATAATTTAGTTTTGACTATGAAATGTACAGCTCTTATTTTCCTTTTAGAAATTTAAGTGTTAGTTTTTGAATTATTGACTTTTTTTTACTGAATTTATGTATTATTTTTGTGGATTTGTATCTGTGAAGATTCGAACCTTTATCCCTTTTTTTTACGCTCAGGCAGGGTAAATGTTTCCATACGACACCACCAGTCCGTGCTGGTAGGAATAGTAGAAATAATATAATTTGGCTCCTACGTCTTCGCGGGTAAGCACTCCCATTGGTTGTTAATCAAAAGCAGCTACCGCCATTGGTGAGGTTAGTATGACGCAGGTGCCATGTTACAAAAAACGTACTATATTGTCAGATTTTTACTGACCTCACCCCCTGAGTTGGAAGGAACAGCTGGTACTTGTTCTAGTAGAGTCAAATAATTGTTTCAAAACATTTTTTTTCCTCCTTTCCTAAAAAAAACTATAATAATTTCGATCAGGGTGGTACTTTTGTCTCTTTCTTTCCTTGACTTTTTGACGACCTTCCTTTGCAGTGAACGTGCCGAAATGTTAATCGTAAATTTATTCATAATAACATCGAATTAGATTTTGCAAATACAAGGTCGGATCTAAATTTTTTCTTCCGTATTTTTGAAACTCCCCTCTTCACTCCCACGGTTCGGGAATTACCTCATTCTGGTTAACAACCTTATCCACCTTCGTATACAGAGCCGGACTCTTGGCCAAAACAAATTAAGCCGACTAACCTTTTGAGATTCCTCTCGCGGCCAGTCCGACCCTGTACTTATTTGATAAAAGAAATCATCAATTCATAAAGTTGTCACCTCATTTCAGAAAAGCACAATTCTTTATTTATTCGTTGCATATTTTATACAAAATTACATTTCAACAATGAATAAAACACCTACGGAAACACGACCGTAATTGGATCGTTAACTTGGCGTACCCAACAAAGCTCCATCAGGTTTATTGTCTCATTTTACAAAAAAACTTTTCGATTTTCATTATTCACGTTCTTAAATTATTAATCAATGGTAAGCAAATTTAAACGTGCATGTCGTCATCCTGTTTTTTGGTTATTGTAGAAAATTTATTATTATAATATCAATTACTAACGTCAAGCCGATCGATACATTTTTTTTTGATAACTTAGATAAGTTGCAGTTATCACAAGTAGTTAAGAGTTAAGGTATTTTAAGTTGGGTTTTTGTGTCGACCGGGTGCGGTGTTTGCAACGAAATATTTAATAAACGCATTAGTCGAAATTTATACAAAATCTTCCAAAATGTGAGTATCACCTAAAAATTTTGAGAATTTATCTTTCGTTGCGGTCCTCGAATCAGATCGTCCGGATTTTTTTGAATGCACCCCGTAACCTACAGGGCTACCGCATTACGCGCGTATCGTTCGATTTATTATTTATTGTAAATTTTAGCCATTTTTTAAAGAATTGCATAATCGGAGGGTTTTGGAATGTTACCGATTTTAATGTTCTAATCTGGTTGCCGTTATCTTATCGCAGTAATCAGTAACGTATTTAATTGTTTCCAGTTAATTGTAAACTTGATTGACATATTACAACTTTTTCGAAAAATTGCTACTTTTTATATATCTCAATTGTTCATTTACACGAAGCAATAACACCGTTCCACTTCGGCTCGGAATTCTAGGGCACAAAACTCTCGAGAATGGAGCTCTTCCATTCTTTTTGTCAATTGTGCCGCCATATTGGAAAAATGGCGTCTGGACGATTCGCATTCAAATCCGGAGATTAGTCCAACTTGATTTGGATCATTTTGTTACCATTAACAAAAACATGGGCTGACTTCTTTCCATTGATTGTTCTGGGCAATCCTCAACACCGGCGGCTTTCACTTTCACAGAGTTGAGATTTATTTTCAGTGCAGATATTGTCTTGTCTTGTTTTCAACATACACATGAAGCATAGTCTTTGGTGGGTTCGGTTCCTCAAATTTTACCGTTACCATAGCAACGGCCAAGCGGATATACCGAAATCATCAATTCACTTCTGATATAAATAAATTGGACAGACCGGGAGGTCTGAGAATATGAAAAAACTCAACTGCCATGGTATCAGAAGGCAGAATATTAAATGTTCCCAAATTATGCAGAAGATTATGATATGGCTTTATTTTTTGGAAAAATTATGATATATACTGGAGGGGTAGTTCAAACCTCCCCCCCCCCCGGGCACTATCTTACATTACATGTTGTTTTAAAAGTTTCTCTATTAATCACTTGATAATGAAGGCCATAGATTTGCAATTGTTTCTTTTATTATTTTATAATATGACTTTTATATGACTGGGGGGTATTTCATGCTCCCAAACCTCCATCCTTTATAACCGTGTTTTCTGGTTGAGGCTCTTGTAGGTAGTTTCAGAGGAAGGTTTACTTTGCATTTATAAATTTTTGATGGATTACTTTTAGTAGGTTTACAAGTTCTGATTACAATTTTTCGTGTCTGGAGAGTATTCCATACCCCCCAGATCCGCGGGCGGTACAATTTTGTTTTGTAGTTTGCTCTTTAGGAATTGATTGCCTAAATTTAGTTCGTTAAATTGGACAATCGTTAAGATTCTATTTTTTATTGAGCATTAATATTTATTAATTTTGATATAAATAAATTATGCAGACCGGGGAGTCTGGAATACCTTCCAATGCACCTGTATTAGGAAACATTCGCTTCTACTTGTGAAAAGTTCTTTTATTGATTATTTTAAAGAAATTTATAAATTTTGATTACAATTTTTGTGTACCTGGAGGGTATTCCATACCCCCCGGTCTGTACAATTATGTTTAGTATTTGGGATTTAGGAATTGATTGCCCAAATTTAGTTAGTTAAATCGGACAATCAATCGGGATTTTATTTTTTATCGAGCATCTATTTTTATCGATTTTGATATAAATAAATTATGCAAACCGGGGGCCTGAGGGGTATGGAATACTCTCCAGTGTACCTGTATCGAGAAGCTTTAGTTTCTATTTATCAAAAATTCTTTTATTGATTATTTTTTAAATTTCTAATTTTTTCATTACAGTTTTTGCGTATCTGAAGGGATTCCATACCCTCCATATCTCTTTATTACTTTTGATAAAATAAATTACGCAGACCGGGGGTCTGGGGGGTATTGCATACCCTCCAGTGCACCTGTATCGAGAAGTTTTAGTTTCTATTTATCAAAAGTTTTTTTATTGATTATTCTTTTAGTAGATTTCTAATTTTTCATTACAATTTTTGTGTACCTGAGGGTATCCCCCAGACCCCGGGTTGTTAAAAAATTATGTTTTTAGTTTTGGAAACTTTAGAATTTGGTTATCAAAAATTTTATTGTTATATTGGTTTTAATCGTTAAAAGTTTCTATCAATATTCCATTTTTTATTACTTTTGATAATAATGAAACTGCGCAGACCGGGGGGTCTGGGGGGTATGGAATACCCTCCAGTGCACCTGTATCGGGACGCTTTAGTTTTTATTTATGAAAAGCTCTTTTTCTGATTATTTTTTAGTAGATTTCTAATTTTTTCATTATAATATTTTGTGTACCTGGAGGGTATTCCATAACCCAACCCCCCCCAGTCTGTACAACTATGGTTAGTAGTTTGTGTTTTAGGAATTGATTACCTAAATTTTACTTCTTAAATTGGATAATCATTAAGTTTGTATTTTCTATTAAACATTTATTTTTATTATTTTTGATAGAATTAAATAAATTGCGCAGACCGAGGGGTCTGGGGGGTATGAAATACCCTCCAGTGCACCTGTATCGGGAAACTTTCGTTTCTACTCGTGAAAAGTTTTTTATTGATTATTTTAAGAATTTCCAATTTTTGATTACAATTTTGTGTACCTGGAGGGTATTCCATACTCCCAGACCCCCGGTTGCTACAATTATGTTTTTAGTTTGGACTTTAGAATTTGGTTACCTAAATTTTACTTGTTAAATTGGATAATCGTTAAGTTCCTATTTTTATTAAACATTTCATTTCATTATTTTTGATAGAAATAAATTACGTGGACCGGGGGCCTGGGAGTATGGAATATCCTCCAGTGCACCTGTATCGGGAAACTTTCGTTTCTACTGTGAAAAGTTTTTATTGATTATTTTAAGAATTTCCAATTTTTGATTACAATTTTGTGTACCTGGAGGGTATTCCAAACTCCCCAGACCCCCGGTTGCTACAATTATGTTTTTTAGTTTGGACTTTAGAATTTGGTTACCTAAATTTTACTTGTTAAATTGGATAATCGTTCAGTTTCTATCAAATATTATTTTCATTACTTTTGATAATAATAAACTGCGCAGACCGGGGGGTCTGGGGGGTATGGAATACCCTCCAGTGCACCTGTATCGGGACGCTTTAGTTTTTATTTATGAAAAGCTCTTTTTCTGATTATTTTTAGTAGATTTCTAATTTTTTCATTATAATATTTTGTGTACCTGGAGGGTATTCCATAACCCAACCCCCCCCAGTCTGTACAACTATGGTTAGTAGTTTGTGTTTTAGGAATTGATTACCTAAATTTTACTTCTTAAATTGGATAATCATTAAGTTTGTATTTTCTATTAAACATTTATTTTTATTATTTTTGATAGAATTAAATAAATTGCGCAGACCGGGGGTCTGGGGGGTATGGAATACCCTCCAGTGCACCTGTATCGGGAAACTTTCGTTTCTACTCGTGAAAAGTTTTTTATTGATTATTTTTAAGAATTTCCAATTTTTGATTACAATTTTGTGTACCTGGAGGGTATTCCATACCCCCCAGACCCCGGTTGCTACAATTATGTTTTTTAGTTTGGACTTTAAAATTTGGTTACCTAAATTTTACTTGTTAAATTGGATAATCATTAAGATTCTACTTTCTATTAAACATTTATTTTCATTACTTTTGATAATAATAAACTGCGCAGACCGGGGGGTCTGGGGGGTATGAAATACCCTCCAGTGCACCTGTATCGGGAAGCTTCAGTTTTTATTTATGAAAAGTTTTTTTTCTGATTATTTTTTAGTAGATTTTTAATTTCTTCATTATAATATTTTGTGTACCTGGAGGGTATTCCATAACCCAACCCCCCCCAGTCTGTACAACTATGGTTAGTAGTTTGTGTTTTAGGAATTGATTACCTAAATTTTACTTGTTAAATTGGATAATCATTAAGTTTGTATTTTATATTAAACATTTATTTTATTATTTTGATAGAATTAAATAAATTGCGCAGACCGGGGGTCTGGGGGTATGGAATACCCTCCAGTGCACCTGTATCGGGAAACTTTCGTTTCTACTCGTGAAAAGTTTTTATTGATTATTTTTAAGAATTTCCAATTTTTGATTACAATTTTTGTGTGCCTGGAGGGTATTCCATACCCCCCAGACCCCCGGTTGCTACAATTATGTTTTTAGTTTGGACTTTAGAATTTGGTTACCTAAATTTTACTTGTTAAATTGGATAATCGTTAAGTTCTATTTTTATTAAACATTTATTTCATTATTTTTGATAGAAATAAATTACGTGGACCGGGGGTCTGGGAGTATGGAATATCCTCCAGTGCACCTGTATCGGGAAACTTTCGTTTCTACTCGTGAAAAGTTTTTATTGATTATTTTAAGAATTTCCAATTTTTGATTACAATTTTTGTGTACCTGGAGGGTATTCCAAACTCCCAGACCCCGGTTGCTACAATTATGTTTTTAGTTTGGACTTTAGAATTTGGTTACCTAAATTTTACTTGTTAAATTGGATAATCGTTAAGTTCTATTTTTATTAAACATTTCATTTCATTATTTTGATAGAAATAAATTACGTGGACCGGGGGTCTGGGGGTATGGAATATCCTCCAGTGCACCTGTATCGGGAAACTTTCGTTTCTACTCGTGAAAAGTTTTTATTGATTATTTTAAGAATTTCCAATTTTTGATTACAATTTTGTGTACCTGGAGGGTATTCCATACCCCCCGGTCTGTACAATTATGTTTTTTTAGTTTGGACTTTAAAATTTGGTTACCTAAATTTTACTTGTTAAATTGGATAATCGTTAAGTTCCTATTTTCTATTAAACATTTAATTTCATTATTTATGATAGAAATAAATTACGTGGACCGGGGGGTCTGGGGAGTATGAAATATCCTCCAGTGCACCTGTATCGGAAAACTTTCGTTTCTACTCGTGAAAAGTTTTTTATTGATTATTTTAAGAATTTCCAATTTTTGATTACAATTTTGTGTACCTGGAGGGTATTCCAAACTCCCAGACCCCCGGTTGCTACAATTATGATTTTTAGTTTGGACTTTAGAATTTGGTTACCTAAATTTTACTTGTTAAATTGGATAATCATTAAGATTCTACTTTCTATTAAACATTTATTTTCATTACTTTTGATAATAATAAACTGCGCAGACCGGGGGGTCTGGGGGTATGGAATACCCTCCAGTGCACCTGTATCGGGACGCTTTAGTTTTTATTTATGAAAAGCTCTTTTTCTGATTATTTTTTAGTAGATTTCTAATTTTTTCATTATAATATTTTGTGTACCTGGAGGGTATTCCATACCCCCAGACCCCGGTCTGTACAACTATGTTTAGTAATTTGGGTTTTAGGAATTGATTACCTAAATTTTACTTGTTAAATTGGATAATCGTTAAGTTCCTATTTTCTATTAAACATTTATTTTTATTATTTTTGATAGAATTAAATAAATTGCGCAGACCGGGGTATGAAATATCCTCCAGTGCACCTGTATCGGGAAACTTTCGTTTCTACTCGTGAAAAGTTTTTATTGATTATTTTTAAAAATTTCTAATTTTTTGATTACAATTTTTGTGTGCCTGGAGGGTATTCAGGGGCCCCGGTCTGTACAATTATTATGTTTGTAAGTTTAGGTTTTAGGACTTGATTATCCAAATTTTATTTGTTAAATTGGATAATGATTAACATTCTATTTTCTATTAAGCTTTAATTGTTATTGTTTTTGATAAAATCAAACTGCGCAGACCGAGGGGTCTGGGGGGATGGAATACCCTACAGTGCACCTGTATCGGGAAACTTTCGGTTCTATTTGTGAAAAGTTCTTTTATTGATTATTTTAAAGAAATTTCTAATTTTTTTATTACAATTTTTGTGTGCCTGGAGGGTATTCCATACCCCCCCTCCGGTCTCTAAAATTATGTGTTGTAGTTTGGGCTTTAAAAATTGGTTACCTAATTTTTACATATAAATTGGACAATCATTAATATTCTGTTTTATATTTTATTACTTTTGATAAAAATTAACTGCGCAGACCGGGGTCATCATATTTTTTTGGTGCTTGGGGGTGCTCCACACCCCGCAGCCTGTGCAATTATTATGTTTGTAAGTTTGGTCTTTAGGAATTGATTATCTAAATTTTATTTGTTAAATTGGATAATGATTAAGATTCTATTTTTTATTGAGCATCAATTTTTCTTAATTTTGTTAAAAATAAATTATGCAGACCGGGAGGTCTGGAATGCCCCCCAGTGCACCTGTATAGAGAAACTTTGGTTTTTATTTGTGAAAAGTTCTTTATTGATTATTTTTAAAAATTGCACAATTTTTGTGTCTGAAGGGTATTCCATATCCCCCTAGACCCCCCGCCGGTCGCTACAATTATGTTTTATAGTTTGGACTTTAGGAATTGGTTGCTTAAATTTTACTTGTTAAATCTGATAATCATTACGTTTCTATTTTTATTATTTCTGATAAAACTAAAGCGCAGACCGGGGTCTGCCCCGTGCTCCTGTGTACCAACGAAGTTAATCTTAAGATCACACTGATCCGTAGTTCAAGTTCGGTGATTGGTTGGTTTTTAAATTTTCAACCAATCACCGAACTTGATCGACGGTTCAACGTGATCTTAAGATTAACTTCGTTGGTACAACTCGCCCATAATTTAATTCATAACTCGAAATCTGTTGATTCTAGACGATACGAGGTCATAAACTATTTTGTAGATAAGTAAATAATCTTTAAAAAATCACTAATCCATTAATACCATAAAATCAATAGTTACGGTCCTATAGCCGTTTGAAGGCAGAAATTAAAGGGTTTTCTGAAAAGATTTTCTGAATTTTTAATTTTCAGATTCACTAGCCCCAAGAGATTGGATCGTTGTCAAATCAACGATGGAGAAACATTTCGTAGACAGAGGTAGGGTTGGAGTTGCCGATGCGGTGCTACTTGAAGATTACACAAACGAAAAGGCTTTCGTGGACAATTTAGAAAAACGATTCAAAGAAAACTTAATCTACGTAAGTTTTTAAAAATTATATAATGTGTCCATCCTGTATACTGAATGTGATCTTTTAGACCTACATCGGACCCGTGCTAGTTTCTCTAAATCCTTACAAGGAAATAAATATTTACGGACCCGAACACATCAAGCAATACGAAAATAAACATTTTTTTGAAGTTCCTCCTCACGTGTTCGCCTTAACCGATACGGCTTACCGATCGTTGAAAGAAGAAAATCGGGAACAATGTATTCTTATTTCAGGTAATTTTCTAAAATATCAAAATAGCTCGTTAATCCAGTATCGCGCATTGCAGGAGAATCCGGTTCAGGTAAAACCGAAGCGTCGAAGAAGGTGCTTCACTACATCGCAGCGGTTACGGAACAACGGGGGGATGTCGAAAAAGTCAAAGACAAACTGTTACAGTCCAATCCGCTCTTGGAAGCGTTTGGAAATGCAAAAACGAATAGGAATGACAATTCGAGTCGCTTTGGAAAATACATGGACGTCGAATTTGATTTTCAGGTGAGTTGATTGGTGGATCACTGTGAACTGTAAAAAGTAAGATCACATTGCAGGGATTACCCGTGGGAGGAAAGATTTTAAATTATTTGTTGGAAAAATCGAGAGTAATAAATCAAGCCGCCGGAGAGCGCAACTTCCACATTTTCTATCAACTCGTCGCGGGCGCCAACAATGACGATTTAGAGCAGTTCGATTTGAGTAGGAATTTGGAAAATTATTACTACCTAAGTCACGGGGTGAGTAGGCCGACAATGAGCTGCATTCACTATAATCAAAGTTCATTTTAATAATCGAGGTGGTGAATGCAGCTTTTCATGTTACGATTGCCCTAACCTAAGCGGTTTCATATACAGGATAAGTCAAATGTTAACCAAATTAACGACAAAAAAGGTTTTGAAGACTCTAAGGAAGCTTTGCGTACGCTGGAGTTTGGAGAAAACGAACAAAAAGAGATGTTTGCCATTGTGGCCAGTGTTCTGCATTTGGGGAATATCGGCATTGTGGAAAACGAAGGGAGAGCAAACATTTCGAAAGAGGATGCCGTGGCATCGGTTTGTAAGGTAAAAAATTTTGATTGTTTCCCCCACGACATAACTTAACAGAAACTTTACAGCTGATTGGATCCAATGAAAACCAACTAAGTAGAGCTTTGACCCATCGTACCATATCGGCACACGGAGATATCGTAACTTCTCCGTTAAACAGGGAAATGTCGATTAAAGCCCGAGACGCTTTGGCAAAAGCAGTTTACGATCGACTGTTTAGTTGGCTGGTCAACCGATTGAACAAATCTTTACAGCCCGAAGACAAGCACAAGTACACTGCCATGGGAATTTTGGATATCTACGGTTTCGAAATTTTGGAAAAAAATAGGTAAGATTTTCAATTACCCCCCTGCGAGGGACCAAAAATTTAACCAGGGAATTTTTGTAGTTTTGAACAGCTGTGCATCAACTTTTGCAACGAAAAACTTCAGCAATTGTTCATCGAGCTGACGTTGAAGTCGGAACAGGAAGAGTACCTAAAGGAAGGAATCGAGTGGCAGAATATCGAATATTTTGACAACAAAGTGATTTGCGACCTTATAGAAGAAAAACACAAAGGTGACACTCCCACCATTCAACCAATTCTTGCTGACGTCTTTATTTTTCAGGTGTAATTGCTGTGATGGACGAAGAATGCTTACGACCCGGAGACGCCACCGACATTTCCATGTTAGCAAAAATGAACAATTCCTTCAAAACGCACCTTCATTACATCAGCCACCAAAAGGCAGACTTAAAAACACAGAAGACCTTAGGACGCGATGTAAATAGGAAAAAGCTCAACCTTAAAACTTTTTCTTAATTCATGTTCTTTCAGGAATTTCGTCTGGTCCATTATGCTGGTGATGTAACCTACAACATCAATGGATTCTTGGAGAAAAACAA
Organism: Lycocerus yunnanus; assembly: GCA_036346125.1. Classification (NCBI taxonomy): domain Eukaryota; kingdom Metazoa; phylum Arthropoda; class Insecta; order Coleoptera; family Cantharidae; genus Lycocerus; species Lycocerus yunnanus. The sequence goes on along the minus strand of JARFIX010000073.1, from coordinate 1,655,148 downwards.
CGATTTGCTTTTTAGGGACCTAAAAGAAGCAATGTCAGATTCGTCTAACAAAATTATGAAAGTTTTGTTCCCTACCAAAGAACAAGAGAGCATGAAGCGTCCCGAAACTGCCATAACTCAGTTCAAATCCTCGCTGAATAATTTGATGGTGATTTTGATGGATAAGGAACCGTCGTACATTCGCTGCATAAAACCAAACGAAGTCAAAAGACCAAGTAAGTTCATCGTCTTCTTCCGAGTGCAATCTGCACAAATTTCCAATTCCTTCTCTTGGATTTTGACATTCTCGGCTAAGCATCTGCAACAGAAACCTCATTAAAAAAAATCATTTTTTTTTATCAGGTACGTTTGACGAAGTTTTGGTGAAACATCAGGTGAAATATTTGGGTTTGATGGAGAACTTGCGGGTTCGTCGGGCTGGATTTGCTTACCGTCGGACTTACGAGAGGTTTTTGGAAAGGTACAAGTCGTTGTGTAAACAAACTTGGCCAAATTGGCACGGAACTGCACAATCGGGCGTTCAAGTTTTGATCGACTCGCTTGGTTACCAACCCGACGAGTACAGGATGGGAAAGTAAATACGGTTTGATTTTGATGACGAGGAAGTTAACCTTACACTTATTTTTAGAACCAAAATTTTTATCCGTTTCCCGAAAACGCTGTTCCAGACCGAAGATGCGTTCCAAGCCAAAAAACACGAAATTGCTTCTAAAATTCAAGCCACTTATAAGGGCTTGCTTCAAAGACGCAAATATTTGGAAATGAAGAGGTATGCAATTATAATGCAGAAATGGATTCGGCGATATCAAGCGCAGAAATTTGCCGAACGGCGTCGTAAAGCAGCTAGCACCATCCATAAATTCATAAAAGGTTTCGTGACACGAAACGGTGTCGTCACTGATATTAACAAAGCCTTCATTAATTTAGCCAAAGAACAGTGGTTGATTAGGTTGTCCAAATCTTTACCACAGAACATTCTAAATAGGACTTGGCCCACGTGCCCCCACGCGTGCATAGAAGCTTCGGCGATATTGGAAGGCTATTATGCGGCTTACATGTCACGACTTTATCGTCAAAAATTGACGCCCCAACGCAAAGAACAATTGGAAATGAAAGTTTTGGCCGAAAGTTTGTTCAAAAGTGAGTTTATATCCTGGAGAAAAGTTTGGTACTAATTTTTTTCCTCAGGCAAAAAGAAAAGCTATCCCAGGAGCATCTCCAGTTTGTTCATTAATACTCGCGTTCCGAAAGAGCAACAAGGATTGCTGCACGATTTCTTCAACAACATCTTCACCACTTCCGGAGAAAAAGAAAAAGTGGGTAAATATTTTGATCGGTGAAAAAAATTCGATTGGTTTTTGTTTTAGTACTCCACGCCGGTTCAAAAATACGATCGCCACGGTTACAAACCAAGAGACAGGGTTTTGGTGGTGACGAACAGGGCGTTCTACTTATTGGAAGTGACCAAATCGGTCAAGCAGAAGCATCGCTTTCCAATCGACGTGGTTAACTTGATTGTTACGTCGGAAAACGATAAAGTTATGATGATTCGTCTTCCAGAAGACCTTCTTCAAAAAGATAAAGTAAGTGTGCAAGTTTTGCGTGCCAGAAGAAAGTAGCAGCAAAATTCTATTATTTTAGGGCGATTTGATATTGGAAGTACCTCATTTGATCGAAGCGGTGACAACGATCATCGACATAACGAAGAAACCACAAATGCTTTCGGTTCTGAGTTCCAATACGTAAGTCGTTTAGTTTTCGTGTGGTACGTTTGCAATTTTTGTGTTTTCAGGATCGAACACCACATGAAACAAGGAAAGCAAGGCGTGATTGAAATTACGACAGGAAATCCCCAAAGCATTCACAAGAGCAAAAGTGGAAACTTATTGATCGTTGCCTCTCCGTGAGACGCGCCGCCAACGAAAAGAGCCAATTGTAGAGCAACGACGTAACTATTCCAAAATAATTTTAGAAAAAAAAGTCTTCAAGTGCCATTTAGAAAATTTTTTAGATAAGTTTTTAAATTTTTAAACTATTTAACTATAATTTATAACCAGAGATGTATAATAGCTAATGTACGTGAAAATATTAAAAGTTTTTTGAAAATATGAATTAGGTAAAATAGCAGATTATGATTTTGACCTAGATCGTTTAGTGTCGTTTGTTCTATGTGCCAGCCCTATCTCCCAGCCATACACCGCATGGTCGTGGAGAGAAAAATTCAAGCTCGGAGTATCTTCTTTTTGGCAATTGCTTTTTGAAAGAAATTTATAAGTTTTTCCTTATTTATTTAAACTTCAAATTTTGAGGGCGCTCTCAAAAGTCCGGATGTTTTCTTCCTCGTTCGGCCTGTGCATAGTCACTCCATTGTGGAAGGATCTTCCTCTAAGCCTTCTTCCCTTGAATCATCTATTTCTCCATTCAAAAACGCCAAAGGAATTGTAGCACTCCAGCCTCCAGTGATGATTTGCTGATTGTTCCGAGAGCGATTTGTCCCGCATAAACATTTAAATGTTCCGCAGGTAAAAGAGTATTAGACATAAATCCATAAAAAGTGATGGATGCTGCTATGAAATGCATTTCTTTCCTAAAATGTATTATTTTTGTTGTTTTGAAGAAATAACACTTTTTCACAACAATTTTGTTTGTGAAAAACAACAATTTTTGTTGTGATAAAATATAAACATTTTCTCGAGGAAAATTTTCCCAACTTTTTCATTTCTATTCTGCTAGACCTAATTGGAAATCTGGTCATATTACCATAAACCACTGTTCCAGATAGCTTAGACCCCCTCACACCTCGAAGAACCTTATTCGTTGCACAAAAAGAAGTTTGATTTTGCGAAAGCTTTTTTTACGCTTTTCTTCATTCTTTTATAGATTACTATACTAAAAAAAATTGAGTCATCAGTGTGAGTGGAATTTCATTGTATTAAAATCAAAAAAAAAAAAAATGCGATGGCCGGGAATCGAACCCGGATCAACTGCTTGGAAGGCAACTATGCTGACCATTACACCACCATCGCACATATAAATGAAATGTGCCGAATAAGCATTTTCAGCTAATTGTCTCTCCAATTTTTAAAAAATAACATACATTAATATACACAATAGGTTTTTCATTAATTTTTAATAATAATTAAAACTGGAAAATATTTACTTTAATTTACTAAAAACGCAAGAGCCACCTATTGCTAAAACCTAGCACTTCGGTTCGAAATAAATTAAATAATATGATAAAACTCAGCGTTGATTTTGGTAAAATTTAAACATGGAAATTTCAGTTACCCAAATGAGTTGTATTCGAGCAAAACTAAACAACAAAATCTTTCGTATTTTTTTCAAAAATTTATTTTAATAACAAAGTTGTACCTTTTTATTTACAAATAAATAAATTATTTGGTGCCGATCTACGATGAAGTACTGGCTGTGGTACTGGTAGAAGGGGCTGGTTGCGACTTGTGGTGAGCTACAACGGCTTCTTGTGCCTTCGACAACTTTTTTGTACCATCATACGCCTCGACCGCATCTCATCCTCTACAGCTCGATTAAGTGCTTTCGATAAATTTCTCTTAATCTTTTGGCCCTGCTCAATCAAATGCTTCTTCGATTGAATTGGTCGATCTAGAAGAAGTGAAAAAATGATGTCACAATATTAAATTTATAAAAGCGACAACACTCACTGTTTCGTTTCGTGAAAGTTGGCCCCTTAATTTTCTTCTCCTTGTTTTTATTTTTTGTGTTTTGTGGCAATTTTGCCTTCACTTTTAGTTTTCCTTGTGCCATATTTTCGATTTAACCTCAAAAATTTGATTCAAACGTTGGATCAACCTGGTGCTTAAAATTCGAACTAAAGTTCACACAGAAATCAAAATTTAAATAATTTTAACAAATCTGCCACCGGTCACTCTATGTAGATTTATAAAAATAAATAAACGATTTATAGTTTCAAATCGTTTTGTAAACTAATTTACAAAACGAAATTTATGGCGCGAATTCCTGCCCGTGCGTTTGGGAACGTTGACAGTTTCAAATGCATTTGACATCTTGTGCGTTTGACATCCGCATCAAACGGTTTGTTTTATATTTTCTTTCTTTGTAAACGTCGAACGCTGTATCCTGAATTCCGATCGTTTATCTTAGTTGATTTGTTGCAAAATGCCGCCGAGATTGAAACATATCGAGGTGGAAAACTTCAAGTCGTACAGGGGTCGTCGTATAATCGGTCCCTTGCAGCCCTTCAACGCGGTTATCGGTCCCAATGGATCCGGTAAGTTCCGTCTACTATTGGTTATAATTTCTCTGTAATGTAAACCTTTTAGGCAAATCGAATTTTATGGACGCCATCAGTTTTGTTATGGGCGAGAAGACCACCAGCCTCCGAGTGAGAAGATTGGGTGACTTGATACACGGTGCTTCGATTAACCGCCCAATTTCGCGGTCGTAAGTTACTACTGCCAGGTCAAATTTTCTTTCTAAACTGAAATTTTAGGGCGTCCGTCACTGCCGTTTTTATTATGGAGGAAGAAGGAGAAGAGAAGAGTTTTCAGCGGTCTGTCCAAGGCTCCTCATCCGAGTATCGCATAAACACAGAAGTAGGTTGTACCGGTTTTTTTTTACACTTATCTGTAATTTCTAATTATTTTAGGTGGTGTCCAACCAGCAGTACCTTGCGGAATTAGAAAAGTTAAGAATCAACGTTAAGGCCAAGAATTTTTTGGTTTTTCAAGGTCAAGTCGAATCCGTCGCTATGAAGAATCCCAAAGAAATGACCGCACTGTTTGAAGAAATCAGTGGGTAAGTGGACTAAGGTGGTTTACATTTGTAATTCTATCTCGAGGGTAACCACTCTGAAATTATTTCAATTAGAACAGAAAGTTGTAAGTATAACCGCAAACAGGTACTTTTACAAGGCTACGCCCATTGATAATCCGGAACACTGATGGCTTTTACTCCCAGAAAGAAATGTACAAATTTGAAAATTTAATTTTAGTGCAGACATTGCTCCGTTTTCATGACACTGGATTGCAAAAGTACAGTTCTGTACGTACTTCATTGAGCTAATTTTTGATCGGGCAATTTTCTTCCTCAGCCTACATCCGTCCACTCCTGGACATAAACCTCTCTCTCTAAAAGATTACATCTTCTGAGAGATTTTAGCAGTTACACATGCCTCGCTTACCGAATGTGTTGGCTTGGAAGACTATCAGAATAAATTTCTTACCCCGGTCCGGATTAGAACCGGTGCGCACGGCTTAGTAGTTGACGCACTTAAGCGCCAAGCCGTGACCATCTCGATCGGGCAATAACAGAATATTAATTGTTCACATATTATGCAGAAGCTTTAAGATACAGCTTCTATTATCTGATATACTTCCCCGATCCTCTGTCACTATCATGCATTTAATCTCGGAATAATGAAGGTCAAAAGTTCATAAATGTTTCTTTTATAATTTGAGTTGGGTGGGACTGATTTGGCCCTGGGGAATTACAAATGTGTTTTCTATTTTGGACTCGAGGGATTTGTTACTCAAATTTGACAATAATTAAGTTTCTATTTACTATTGGTAATATTTTTTATAAAACTAAACTGCGCAGTATGCAAAAACATAATCGGAAAGCTTTACTTTCGGTTTACGAAGAGTTCCTTTATTGATTACTTTTAATAAATTTTAAACTTTTTTAAATGTTTGTATGGGTGGAGGGTATACCCCCCAGACCCCCGGTCCCTATAACAATCTGTTTTTTAGTTTGGCCTTAGGGATTTGTTACTCAAATTTGATTGATTAAATTTAGGATAGCAAATTATTTTAATTTGCATTTTTAAGTAGTTTTTTTATTTTCAAGATCGGGCGGTTTAAAGGAAGAGTACGAAAAATTGAAACTGCAAATGCAGAAGGCACAGGAAGATATTAATTTTGCCTACCAACGAAAGAAGGGAATCAACGCGGAACGCAAGGAAGCCAAACTCGAGAAGGAAGAGGCAGAAAAGTACGCTCGTCTGAAAGACGACCTGGTAAGATCTTTCCGCTTGTATTCCATGTTTATTTTAATTTTTATATTTTAGAACGACAAATTAGTAGAACACCAACTGTTTCGTCTCTATCATAACGAACGGGAAACTAAAAATATCGAAGCCGATTTGAAGACGAAACAGAAGGAGGTCAGCAAGATTGAGCGCAAAAAGGATAAGGCGGAAGACGTTTTGAAAGAAAAGAAGAAGGAACAGAGTCGATTGGGTAGAGAATTGGCAAAAATCGAGCAAGACATACGCGAAGTTGAAGTGGAAATATCAAAAAAGCGACCACAATTCATTAAGGCGAAAGAACGGGTCACTCACATGCAGAAGAAGTGGGAAGGCGCTGTTAAAACCTTGCAGCAAGCACAGAAAGCAAATGAAGCACATAACAACGATATTGCAAAGCTCGAAGAGGAGTTGGAGGAAGTGGAACGGACGAAGGCGGAATACGAAACCACCATTGCGGGAGAATCACAGAGTCAAGGTCGAGATGTTCACCTGGAAGACGAACAAGTAAGACGTGAATATTAATTTTGATTTTTAAAGTTGAATTTTAATTTTTGTTTTTAGGTGCGCGAATATCATCGGCTTAAAGAGGAAGCGGCTAAGCGATCGGCGCGCTACATGCAGGAGTTGGATTCGGTAAATCGCGAGCAAAAATCCGATCAGGATCGCCTGGATAACGTGTACCGTATGCGTACTGAAGCCGAAAATAAACACCAACAGAAGGGACACGAAAAGGACGAATCACAAAAGCGAATTGAAAAGCTTAACGATCATATACGGTAAGAATTATATTGGTTACCGATTTTTCAGATGTAAACTAATGGAAATTTTAGTATGAGCGAGCAAGCTTTGCTCGAGCAGCAACGGTTACGCGAAGATTTGCAATCGGACGTGGGTTCTTCGAAAGATCGCGTTCAAGATATTCAAAAACAGTTGGAAGATGTAATGCAGCAGTTAGGTGATGCGAGGACGGACAAACACGAAGACGCCCGTCGCAAGAAGAAACAGGAAATTGTCGAACGTTTCAAGAGCAACTACCCGGGTGTTGTGAGTATTTAAACAGTTAAATATCTATTATTACTCTCTGGAACTTAATTGATTTTAATTTTTATATTTTAACTTCCACAGTACGACCGAATGATCAACATGTGTCAGCCATCCCATAAGCGTTACAATGTCGCCATCACTAAAGTTTTGGGAAAATACATGGAGGCAATCGTTGTTGATACGGAACACACTGGTCGTCAGTGCATCAAATACTTGAAGGAGCAAATGTTGGAGCCCGAAACTTTCCTTCCACTCGATTATTTGCAAGCGAAGCCTTTGAAAGAACGTCTACGTAACATAACAGATCCGTATGGCGTGAAATTACTATACGACGTGCTTTATTTTGAACCCCAAGCCATCTCGAAAGCCGTTATGTTTGCAACGAACAACGCTTTGGTGTGTGAGACACCCGAAGACGCCAACAAGGTCGCCTACGATTTGGGAGGACGTTACGACGTAAGTTTTTCGAAATTTTTAAAATACGCAGTTCAACTGATTTTTGTAGGCGGTTGCTCTCGACGGAACGTTTTATCAAAAATCCGGCATAATTTCGGGAGGCAGTTTAGATCTTGCGCGCAAAGCGAAACGTTGGGACGAGAAACAAATGGCTCAATTGAAGGCTCAAAAGGAAAAACTCACCGAAGAGTTAAGAGAAACCAATGAAGAAATCGCGCAAGGAGTCGGAACTCAATACGGTTGACTCGCAAATCCGTGGTCTGGAGGTGCGTTTGCGGTACGCAAAAACCGACATGGAAACTACGGTAAGTTTGGAGGAAATTTAAGCGTTATTTTGTTAAGAAACTTGTAAGTTGGACAAATTTAAAAATCAATTTTTATTTAAGAAAAAACAAATCGAAGTAATCGAGGCAGAGTTGGGTGTCCTTTCAAAAGAAATGACCGAGTGTGGGGTAAGCAAATGAATTTTACATGTTTTGTCAGTTTTATAGCTTTTTTTATTTTAAAGCCGACAATCGCGGAAATTGAAAAAAGTATGCAAGTTCGCGAACAAGAAATTGAAGAAATGAAAATGAAGATGAACAGCGTAGAAGACGACGTCTTTTCCACGTTTTGTCAAGAAATTGGCGTTCGTAATATTCGGCAATACGAGGATCGCGAACTTCGCGCACAAGAAGAACGCAAACAAAAGCGTTTGGAGTTCGAGAAACAGATCAATCGGATCTCCAGCAATTTGGAATTTGAGCGCAGTCGCGATACGCAAAGTGAGTTATTTTAAGCTATTTTGACTCTAAAATGCGCTTTTTATCATTTTGTTGTGTTTAGGTAACGTGAGTCGTTGGGAACGTACCGTGAACGACGAGGAGGAAAAGTTGGAATCGTGCAAGAAGGCTGAAGCCAAGCAACGCGAAGATATTGACAAAGACTTGCGTCAGGTCGATCAATTGAAAGCAGAAAGATTGAGCAAGAAGCAGGAATGTGACGGTATGGAGGACGAAGTTGGCAAGGCGAGACGGGAAGTTGGTCAAATCGCCAAGGACGTTCAAGGTTCGCAAAAGCAGGTTGTTTCCTATGAAGGAAAAATCGAGAGCAAGAAAAATGACAGACATAACATTTTGATGCAGTGCAAAGTAAGTTTGTTAGGAGACGGTAATCATCGATGCATCAACATTTTTTCGCTTTTCAGATGGACGACATTGCAATTCCTATGTTAGTTGGTAATATGGAAGATATTGTGCAGCAGGATAACACCCATCAGTCGTCATCTTCGTCTCAGACCGAGAGCACAACACAACAGTATGAGAGGGAAGCTAGGTAAGATCACTCGAAGGTGGGGGGGGAGCCAATTAAAAAATTTATATTTTTTGTTCTGTTACAGAATTCAAATTGACTATACCACTTTAACCGATTACTTAAAGGATCTAGAAGAAAAGGACGAAATCAAAAAATGCGCTGATAAATTGCTCAGTTCCATCAAGACCATGCAGGATTCCTGATGAGAATTCAAGCGCCAAATATGCGAGTAAGTAAAAATTTTCATTTCAGTTAGCCTCGACAATACCGATTGCTGTCACTTGTATAAATATTTTTTCAGGCATTACAAAAACTTGAACAGTGCCAAGGAAAGTTGCAATCATCAAACGAAGAATTCGAATCTTTGCGCAAACAGAACAAAAAAGCCAAGCAAGCATTTGAACGCATCAAGCAGCAGCGCTACGAACGCTTTTCTAAATGTTTCGATCACGTTTCAAACGAAATCGACAACATTTATAAGTCTCTGGCCCAAAATAATTCCGCACAAGCGTTTTTGGGCGCCGAAAATCCCGAGGAACCATACCTGGACGGCATAAACTACAATTGCGTCGCACCGGGTAAACGTTTCCAGCCCATGTCAAATTTGTCGGGTGGGGAAAAAACTGTTGCTGCTTTAGCATTACTGTTTGCAATACACAGTTATCAACCCGCACCGTTTTTCGTTTTAGACGAAGTTGACGCCGCCTTAGATAATACAAATATCGGCAAAGTGGCCAAGTACATCACGGAAAAGACGGAATCACTGCAAACGATCGTTATTTCCTTAAAAGAAGAATTTTATTCTCACGCCGACGCCCTAATTGGAATTTGTCCTACGGTGAGTGATATTTAACATTCTAAATGTAACTTTAAATAATACTATTCTTTTGCAGCCTGCTCCGTGTCTCGAAAGTAAAGTTTTGACTGTTGACATCAGCAAGTACCCTCATTAATAGTTTCATCGGCAGTTTTAAAAATATTTTAAGCATTTAGTTTTGTTTGTATCTATAAGGTGGAGCAAAAGTAAAAATTTAGTTGTAAAAGTAGTTCATATCATGGCGACTGTGTTTCAAGGTCGCTTGATGCTTTTCTTTTGGTCATTCCACTATCTTTTGCACCTCCTTGTAGTATTTTAATTTATTTGTTAGTGGAAAGTATTATAACAAAAATTTTATTTTTGTGATATCTTTCGGTTTTCTGTAAAGGTTTTATAATAAATCGATTTATAATACTATATAAGTTTTTTAAATTTTATAATCTTGCGTGATTGCTTGTTACGACGTTTGCAGTTTAAGAGAATATGTGTGTGAAGTGACGATGAGGGTGTAGCTTTTCTGTAATAAATCAATCGGATACAGGGAAAGAAATTTAAAGAAAATGTTCGTTGCTATCAAATCGTAGCAATTAATTGGTTGAATGTATTTTTCGTGATGTTGCTTTAATATTTGGAAACTAGAAAATAACGCAAAAATCAGGAAAAACGGGTGAAAACGATGAAGGCAGAGCTTCTAGGTTCAGAACTCGATGGCGGTGGAGGGAATGTTTTGAACTTGTTTTTGCAACTTTTATTATAAATATCTATTTTAAATTTTTATAAAAGCTTTTTAATCTTAACACCCTGTATACAAATACCTCAAATGTTTTGTTCTATTTACAAAATAAAACATTCAATATAGCTGCCGGTTTTAATCATGATGATCAAATTACTTGCACTTTTATTGGCTTCTTGATCGAATTACCATCGAAGTTTAACATTTCAAGTCGCATTTCGAACTGGTTCTCACGCAAAACGTTGTAAAAGTTTTGAAAATGTCGAACAACGAATCTGTGGGCTTATTAATCGGAGACCCAAAACCACGGTATTCATTCCACTCCTCAATAATTCAAAGACGTCGTCGACAAGTCCGTCAATTTCAGTGCTGTCTGTGTACAATTATTTTGTAAGTAAAAACCAAATAAACTTCCAGTCTAGTGATTGGATTTCAGATTTGCCATGGCAGTTGCGTTGGTGAGCCTAATTTCTTATAACATAAATCAGTCGGAAATAGAGCGCAACGCAACCGACATTGTAGAAAATGGAACCCTAGTCCTTTTGACGCTGAAGTGGCCCCTGGTGGATAAAAACCAAAAATCGATGTGTTCAGATGATTTTTACGATCTCCATGATGCTCTATCCATAGGCGAGGAAGCCTTACAAAGACGGGATAAAATGGAACGGGGCTTTCCAACTTTGGATTCCACCTCCCCAAGTTTTCGTCACCAAAAGTCATTTGCGTTTTCAAACAAAAGCTTACATTTAGCACGAATGGGATACGTGAAGGAGGTTGCCCAAAAATATCTGCTGGCGTAAGTAAGTTGGAAACTCTACAACAGTGCTATAATTCTTAATTTTAGGAAAACCAACACGTCATCCAAAATCTGCAACCACACCAATATTTGGTTGGTGGACTTGGGATATAAACCCGAAAGAGTCCTTTGTAGTGAAACAAAAAAATATCGGAGTTACGATGGAAGTTGTAACAATTTAAAACGTCCTCTCGATTTTGGAGTTGCTTTAACACCGTTTCGAAGATCCATCCCACCCGACTATGCTGACGGTAAATTGTAATTTTAATTTTGACTGTTTTCTGAGATATCTTTTATTCATTAGGAATTAGTGCACCACGAATTGCAAAAAACTTCAAACAACTTCCTTCGGCACGGAATGTCAGTGTGAGCGTTCACCGTCCAATTTACAAATACGATAACAAATTCACAGTTATGCTAGCCATTTGGGGTCAATTCATAGACCACGATATAACCGCCACCGCACTCACACAAGGCGAAAACGGAAGCCCTATCTCCTGCTGCCCGGACAATCTTCACCCCGAATGTTTCTCAGTCATAACCAACGATCCATTTTACGGAAGTTTCAACGTGACTTGTTTGGATTTCGTTAGATCCGCTCCTGTTCAAACAAATGTGTTAGGACCAAGAGAGCAACTCAACCAAGTGAGCGCCTTTTTGGACGGTTCCGTGATTTACGGCAACGATAAGAACGTGTCCGATCAATTACGGTCATTCGAAAGTGGTAATTTGAAAATGTACCTCACTCCGGACAACAGAACCCTGTTACCACTTTCCAAAGACCCAAACGATGGATGTAACGAGGAAGAACAAAACAAAATCGGAAAATATTGTTTCGTAACTGGTAAGTTTACCATCAGTATCGTGGGCTCATAATTTTACCGTTTTTTTAGGTGATCAAAGGGCAAACGAAAATTTACATCTGACCACCTTACATCTCATTTGGGTGCGACAACACAACCGCTTGGCGTCGCAGCTCGCGACGGTGAATCCTCACTGGGAGGATGAGAGAATTTTTCAAGAAACGCGTACTATCGTAGGGGCTCAAATGCAACACATAACTTATAACGAATTTTTGCCGATTTTGATTGGACCAACGCTGCGCCAAAAAGCTGATATTGTGCCACTGAAGAGTGGGTACTATGGAAATTATGATGAAGAACTGGAGCCGTCGATCGCCAATAGTTTCGCAACGGCAGCGTTCCGTTTCGGACACACTTTGATTCCGGAGTTGGTTAAGTTTCTCAGAGATGACGATTCGAATCTGGAGTATGTCCAGATGCGCAAAATGCTTTTTAATCCTTACAGTCTTTACAAGGAAAATGGGTTGGATGGGAGCTTGAGGAGTGCCATGAACACGTCGGCGGATCCGAGTGACACTTATTTTAATGTGGAAGTGAGTTAGTTAATTGTGGATTTAGGATTATTAACAAAGTTTGTTTAAAATTTAGGTGAAAAATCACTTATTTGAGAGAAGAAACAGCATTCATCCTTGTGGATTGGATTTGGTGTCTCTCAACATCCAACGAGGACGTGACCACGGACTTCCAGGCTACACCCATTTTAGGGAACACTGCGGATTGCGAAAAGTTAAATCTTTCCGACAGTTAAGCACCGAAATCGATGACGAAACTTTATCCAGGATTCAATCTCTTTATGAGTAACAGTTTGCATTCGTAATATTTCCTTTTAAAAAATTAATAATCTTTTAGGAACGTGGATGACGTTGACCTGTATACAGGTGGAATTAGCGAGAAACCCCTTCCTGGCGGAATTATTGGGCCAACATTTACGTGCCTCATACTCGACCAGTTTGTACGTCTCAAAAGAGGCGATAGAATGTGGTACGAAAATCCTCATCTTCCGCAGGCTTTCACTCCAGAGCAACTCCAAGAAATTCGTCTGACAACTTTAGCAGCTATCATTTGCGACAATGCAGATAATTTGGAAAACGTGCAGCCTTCCGTCATGGAGCAAGTCAGAGAAGGCAATAATTACACCAAGTGCGACGCAGTGAAAAAAATGGATTTAGGGGAAATGGAAAGAACATCGTATGGGATTCGTTTCCGTAGAAGGTGATTCCATGATTATCAAAACTAACTAAATCCTACCTGTTATCGGTATCCTTTTTTCTTTTAAATAAAACTTAACTTACAATAAATGTTGAAATTGGTAGGGTTGGAACCTACCCAAAATGCCCTGCTAAGGAAACCAGTTTACATTTTTGGTTTTCTTTCAAACGTGGAGTTTTCCATTTTTCAGTGTTGGAATGACCACTTCGTGTTCACTTAATGAAAGTTTTTACAGTGTTTATCATAAGAAAACTTTTAAGAATGAAAAATCTTTATTTCGACTTATTCGATCTTCCTCTTTGACTTAAACAATAAACTTTTGAGTAATCTTGCAGTAATTTTTACAATCTTGACAGTTATGTAAATGAAAACTAGAACGACGACTAAGAGGAACCCAATCACATCCAGGAGAAAGTATTGGTATGTTGGTGTGTCAAGCAGAGGGCTTCTCAATTGTTTGGCCCCTTTGTGACGCAGAACGTATTCCGTCCACCAGATTGCCTTTTCCAATCCAGTCATGGGATCGTCTTGCGCTAGATTGGCCAAATTTTGTATCGTGTCTCGGTACCTAAAACCGCCAAACATTATTTAACTTCCAAAATTGAGAAAACGAATTACTTTGGATTTTTAATAACTTCCAAAATGGCATTTGTAAAGGTTTCTTTGGTTAAGTTCATAGGAGTCACCGCCAATCCAATTCCTTTCGATACCACTATTTTATTAACGTTTATGGGCTGATCTCCAAAAAACGGGATTCCAACCATAGGAACCCGCTCAAAAATTGCTTCCTCCAATGATTGTAATCCTCCTTGGGTTACGAAGAGTTTTATATTTGGATGCCCTGCAAAATTTTTTAATTTATTCAAATTAAACAAACTTCGACGAAAACTAACTCAAAATATCTTGTTGGGGAAGCCATTTTGAAATGTGAACATTTTTGGGCTTGTTTGGCAAAACATCCGATTCGAATTTCCATAAAACGGTGTAAGGTAGCTCTGCAAACGATTCCAATATTGCGGTGCGAATTTTTTCGGTTAAGAATTGACCCTTCATGTTGGTTCCTAAGCTGAAGTAAATAAAACCATTTTGTGCGTTATCCAAAATTGTTTTTAGTTTCTAAAAGGAAAATGTGAAAATAGTGAAATACTATAATTATTGTGGTGTATTACGGTTGGGAGTGGTTTTGCAGATTTTCTGTGAGTTCCACCACCGATTTGGATAACACCTGGGACCAATGGTCTAATTGTTCCAATAATTGGATTGGTATTCACAAACAACATGTCCATGGTTGTGACGATGTCGTCCAACGATGGAACGCTTTCACCAAAATGTTTCTCTACCACCGATTGCTCCGATGGTAGTAAAAGCAGGTAGTAAGTTAATTTTGCAACAAAGTGAAAGAGGAGGGCTCCGACACGGTCAAAAAAATCTGCTTTTTCCAGTATTGAAGAAGAAATCTGGATAAAGAACAGGATGGATTGGACTCCCAATCGCTTGGTATGCAGCGCTGGTTCCAGCGTATGAAATGATTCCAATGAAAGGACACTTGAATCGATGTGAAAATGCAGTCATGGCTATCGTTTGGTATTCGACCATGAGCAAATCGAAGTGTTCAGTTTGGTTGGTTAATAGGTTTTGTACTTCCGGATGACTTAGCTGTAGATCTGCGATTTCACAAATCATGGATGAGAAGAGTTTTAACATATCAAACGAAAATTTCTGCTCGGGATCTATCAGCGTCTCTAAATGTTTGTTATACACTTCGTAGGAAGAACTCAAATCTATTTCGGTTAAGTTGGTGAGAGTGGCATCCTTCATTGGATTTGTAGTTAGTACGGTGACCTGGTGACCTCTCAAAGATAGTTCTCTCCATATTGGCTGGAAGACCACTTGGTGACTGTACGATGCAGTAGGCACAACACCCAATATTTTTGCACCGTTACAGCGATTTAAAAATATTGTTAAACAAATTAATCGCGTTAACATTTTATGAAACGATTGATAAACGAATGATTGATAAGCTTTAGCAAGTATCTCAATTTATGGAAAAATCTTTTGTAATCAGTTGAAGGATGATAGTGAGTATCTGATAAAATCGATATTGTGTTTAGACCAGTTTTATCCTGTTTTAATTATTTTAAAACAAAAATTTGGGAAAAAAGATTTTTCATCCAAACACATTTTTTGTTGGTGACGAATGATGGATTGGCGTATCCAGATCATGTGTTCCACTTCAACATCACGTATTATACTTACCAACTTGAATTTACCATTCATAACAGTGACTTTTGAGGTACGTAAGGTTGAATTCATTCTCTTGGAACGTCCTTTTCATTTCATTTTCCTTTTGCTGGGAAAAGTGGAGAAAAACACCTTTAGGACAGGAAAATCTTTATTATTTTAGTCAATTTTTCGCTTTGACTTAAATAATAAACTTTTGAGTAATCGTGCAGTAATGTTCACAATTCTGGTAGTTACATAAATGAAGACTGCAAAGATAACGACAAAAAATCCAATAACATCCAAGAGAAAATATTGATAAGTTGGTATATCAAAAAGAGGACTTCTCAATTGTTTGGCCCCTTATGACGCAGTACATATTCCGTCCACCAAATGGCTTTCTCCAATCCACTCATGGGTTCGTCTTGCGCTAGATTTGCCAGTTCATGTATTCTTTTTCGGTACCTAAAAAATGGCAAAAATTATTTTTCCCATAAAGAATGAAAACGTGAATTACTTGGGATTCTTTATAACTTCCACAATGGCGTTTGAAAATCTTTCTTTGGTTAACTCCATAGGCTTAACTGACAATCCAATTCCTTTCGACACCACGACTTTATTAACATTTAGCGGTTGATCTCCAAAAAATGGTATTCCAACTATCGGAACTCGTTCAAATATTGCTTCCTCCAAGGATTGCATTCCTCCTTGGGTTATGAAGAGTTTTATATTGGGATGCCCTACAAGAAATCTGTAACTTATTTAACCATCGACAACCTGCAGCCCAAACTAACTTAAAATATCTTGTTGGGGAAGCCATTTGTAAATATAAACATTTTTGGGTTTGTTTGGCAAAACGTCTGATTCAAACTTCCATATAATGGTGTAAGGTAGTTCGGAAAACGTCTCCAGTATCGCCGTTCGTATTTCTTCCGTCAAAAATTGGCCCTTCATGTTCGTCCCCAAACTGAAATAAATAAAACCCTCGTGTGCGTTATCCAAGAGAGTTTTGAGTTCCTAAAAAAGAAACATTTTCAAATCTTGAAATGCATTGGTTATCGAGGTGAATACCGTCGGGAGTGATTTTGCAGAAGATCTATGCGTTCCTCCACCGATTTGGATAACACCTGGAACCAAAGGTCTCACCGATCCAATAATTGGATCGGTATTTACAAACAACATGTCCATGTTCGATAATATTTCTTCCAACCCTGGGAGGTTTGCTCCAAAATGTTTTTTTGCAACCGCTTGCTGTGCTGGCAATAAGAGCAGATAATGAAATAACATTCCAACAATATGGAAGATAGGCACTGCGGCGCGGTCTAAAAAGGTTTCAGAATTTCCAGTACCAAAGAAAAATCTGGGTAAAGAACAGGATGGGTTGGATTTCCAATCGTTTGGTACATATGACTGGTTCCGGCGTATGAAGTGAGTCCAATGAAAGGACACTTGAACAGACGCGAAAATGGAGTCATGGTTATCATTTGGATTTCGGCCATGAGTAAATCAAAGTGTTCGGTTTTGTCGGTTAATAGGTTTTGAACTTTTGGATGACTCATCTGCTTATCGGCAACATCATGTATCGTAGCTGTCAGAAGTTTGAAGAACTCCATTGAAATTTTTTGCTCAGGATTCATCAGCGCCTTTAAATTTTTGTTGTACACTTCGTAGGACGAACTCAGATCTATTTCCGTTAAGTTGGTGAGAGTTGGATCGTTCATTGGATTGGTGGTCAGTACGGTCACCTGATGACCTCTCAACGACAGCTCTCTCCATATTGGCTGGAAGACCACTTGGTGACTGTACGATGGAGTTGGAACAATACCCAATATTTTTGCACCATAACAGCAATTAAGAACAATTGATACCCAAAATAGCCGCGTTAACATTTTAGAAAAATGACTGATAAGCTTTATCAGGTCGGTATCTCAAGATATTATAAAAATGTGTATTTAAATTTCTAATCAATTTTTAATCAGAGGATAGCAGTAATTACATAACAGCGATACGGTTTAATCTGGTTTTTTCCTGGGGAGTACAATTGAAGATCGTAAATATCATTCCATCTCGAAAGGTTTGCTTTCCTTCAAATTCCATTCGGAACTTTACTGCTACGCACTTGAAACTGCAACCACTACATGGTAGGCGAGGAAGAAAACTCACGAGACTTTTTCTATGTCATTTATTCGCGTTTAGGTTTTCTGAACAAAATCCTTTTGCAAATTCTAATTGACAATTTCAAAATTAGCACTAAAAGTGTGATTGTTACTCCAATAAGAGCCAAACAAACCCCGAGGACATCCAAGAGGAAATACTGGTAGAACGGAATATCGGCGCCATAACTTCGTAAGTGTTGGGCTCCCTTGTGCCGTATGACGTATTCGGTCCACCAAACTGCCTTTTCCAAACCACTCATCGGTTCGTCTTTCAGCAACGCCGCATACTTTTCAGCATTCCTCTGATATCTGAAAAGATTCGATTGAAGAAATGACATTTGGACAAAAAGTGGTAAGTGCCTACTTGGGATTTCCTGTAACTTCCATTATGGCGCCTTTCAATGCTTCCTTGGTAGCGGTTTTCATATTTAGAATCAAACCAATTTCCTTCATTACAATTTTTTCTAGGTTTTTTTGTTGATCAGCAAAAATGGTAGGCCGACGATTGGAACTTCGTTGAGTACGGCTTCGTGAAGAGATTGCAATCCTCCCTGTGTAATGAATAATTTGATGTTTGGATGTTCTGAAAATTTGAATGAAGTCTCCCTTATTCCAGCAAAAGTAAAGAATGAGAAAAGATTGCAATTGGGCAAAAGCCGCCAAAAGCAAAAAATACTCATTACATTGGGTCATTACATTACATTTGAAAGGTAGATTGAAGTTAGATGGTCTATGGACTTACCAAGAAGGCTCTGTTGTGGAAACCACTTATGAAGGATGACATTATTTGGCGTTTGCATCAAATTGTCTGCTTCAAATTTCCAAAAAATGGTGTAAGGAATTTCGGCAAATGTATCTAATAGTAACTGAATTGTTTGTTTTGGAAGAAGGTAGCTCTTGATGTTACTTCCCAAACTGAAATAAATGAATCCGTTCCTGGCATTGTCGCATTGTTTCTGTAAAGCCTGAAAAAGCAAAACATAGCAAAACGGACAAAAACATTGGGGTTTCTATGGGGGAGGGGAATTTTAAGGTAAACGTCATCTAAGCTTGAGCAAAATAAAACAGTAGTTGTCAAATTGTTTACTTACGGCTGGCAAGGGTTTGCTTGGTTTGACGTGGATTCCGCCTCCGATGGGAACGATGCTAGGAAGTAGCGGATGTACATTGTGGAAGAGGAAATCGGTGTTGATGAACATCATACTGATGCTTTTTTCCAAGTCCTCCACGGAAGGGTAACCTTTTCCAAAGTGTTTCTCCACAATTTTATCTTGTTCCTTCCCGTGAACGTAATACGAAAGATATTTTATATAGAAAGTGAAAGCTACACCCAGAAACCGGTCATAAAATGTAGAATAAGCATTTGAATGAGAAAAGCACTCCGAGTTAACTAGGGGATGGTGGGGATTCCCTATCGCGTTGTACGTTCTAGACATTCCTTCGAAAGTGGAGATGGCGATCAGAGGGCACTTGAAGCGTTCCGCAAATGCGTACATTGGGGGAAATAAGAATTCCGAAATAACCACATCAAAATATTCCGTTTGGTTATTTATTAGGGCTCGAACTTTGGGGAGTTGCAATTCAAAATTTGTTAGATTATTGCCCAAAATCATGGAAAAATCATAAATTTGAAATCGATCCATGTTGCTTAAATCGTTTGGATTGAAAGCTCTCATTACGGCATATGCAGAACTGGTATCGATTTCAATTAGATTGGGCAAGGTGGGATCATTTATGGGATCTGAAGTCAACACCGTAACTTCGTGGCCACGCAACGCTAGTAGCTCCCACAAAGGCTGGTAGACTACTTGATGGCTATACGATGGGACGGCAACGATGGCCAAAATTCGGTAGCCATCGATAATGGGCAGAATGGCAAAACTTAGCCACGAGACACTTAACCAAAGCATTTTTAATGAAATTTCCGATGAACTGATAAGAAAAAAAAGTCCCAAAGTACTTGAGAGATAAATAATCAATAATATTGTTTGGTTATGTTAACCGATTTAGTAGAAGGATTTACCATTGATATAGTAGGAACAACCCATATACTAGCTGATTTTACCACAACGTACATAGAAATAATAGTAAATGCACTTTTTAAATTTAATATAATTATTGAGCACCACTCCGTTTATTATTAATAACTTGAAACGTATCATAAATTATTAATTATTATTAAAATATTTGTCTTATTAGATAATGTGATCTAATAGATGATACCACTTATAGCAGTGGCGGATCGTGATTTTTTTCACAGGCGGGTCACATTAGCATCAACAGGAAGATAAACACAATTTAAACTAGAAGAATAAGGGTTTTGGCTCTTCTACAAGCAGATATTGGACTGGAGATGCCCAGTGGAGGTTGGAGACAGAAACCCGAGCCTGGGGGGTATCTTTTCTTTCTTTTGGCAATTGATTTTAGAAAGTTCGCTTCAAAATCAGCCGCTCAAAAAACTTACCCACTTCGTCCGAGAGGCAGATCGGTTTGAAAGAAGTAAGTCGATCCATCAGTTTGTTGGCAGCACTAGATGCGCAGTTTTCCAAATTGTTTCATTTTGTCGGCAGTTGTTTTACATCTGCAGTATCTCATCTGGACCGCTGTTCACCAGGGCAAGTAGTACTGCTGCTGGTACTCCATCAGGGCCTTTGCAATCTTCTTCCGTGCCGCTTCAAGTTCGGATCTTGAACAGGGTTCACCATCATTTGGATGGTGGATAAACCGAACGACTTAGCAGGATCACAAAGAAGAAAGGGTATCGAAGGTAGACTGGCAAAGTGTTCGAGGAAAAGGCTACAAATATCACACTGTTTCCCTCGCACGCTCTTCTGGAAAGACATAGGAAAAGGTAAATCCAGCCTAAAACATAAAGAGAAAGTTAACTCGTGAGAAGTATCTGGACCATTGAGTGCTTACCTCCAGATAGAATACTCTTCAACAATATCTGAATTACTTTCGTTTTGCAGAGCTGTATTCCGGTTCATTTGTCAATTAAGTATAAGCACTCCCGCAGCATGCACAACGGTGCACCCACTATTGTCCAATATCAGTAAAGTCATCAAATATGAAGGGTCCAGTAAGGGGGGTCGAGCCTCCTCCGCCCATATAACTTAGAAGATAAGGATTTGAAATTTTCTTATGCAACAAAGTACGAGCTTGGGCGGAGTAAAACATTTATTTTGACTGTCTTCCTCCGGAAGGCAGTGGCTACCCACCGAGGTAATTATCCAGGAGAGGCCACGACACTCGAAATCGAGTTAATGACTAAGAAGAAGCTACCTACTATAGAGATGAACTCCTGAAAGTGAGCGAATCAAAAACAAGTGGTGCGGGTACTGATGATGTCTACTAGCATGGTTCACTGTAGCCGAATTTCTTGAGAGATGTAGTCGTCACACTCATTTTCATAATTCTCTTGTATTTCAAAGGATCCTCCTCGGTAGGTTCTCGAATTATTGGGATCCTCCTCGGTAGGTTCTCGAATTATTGTAGACGAAGCTCCCAGCTGATGTCTACGACATACCCAGTCCTATTTTTGTTTAATATTTCTTGAAGTTCTTCATTTTAACAATGTACAATATCAACAGCTTCCTCGTACTCTTCATCAACCTCCTCCATGTTCTCACACATTCTCTGATAATGTTGCACTAACTGGCTGCCACTAGAATATTTAAAATGAAAGCCATTACTGTTCTTATGTGTGCCTCCTTACCGGCCATTTCACTGGCTGGGGGGTTTACGCTAAAAATGAACAAAATTTACTTACACAAAAAAATTTAATTTTTTCTTGGTGTTCTTGGGAGGTAGATTTGATTCCTTAGTAAGTTATTTTGTAATTGATTTTTGAATTTTGTGAAATTAACCTCAAAAAAGTTATGTGTCACTTCACAGTTGGAAAATAAAACAACTGTCATTGAAAAAATGAATTGTAGTCATCGGCCAATGAAAAGACAGCAATAGAAGCTATATTCCCTTTTTGAATGAAGAATCCTACTACGTGTGAGGAATGTTTACTAGAATTTCGCGAAACACATCTGGGTTACGTTCTTGGAACTAAACATTCCGATCGTGCGTAAACAGTGTAGTTTTCCTTCTCGGAATTACGTATGGCTTTATTTGTGAATGAAATTTTGATTATTTTACAGAAATTGATGAAAATTAAACAAAAATGGTTAAAATAAATAAAAATAAAATTATTTAATTAAAATAAATAACTTAAAAATAAATTTATTCTTATTTTTAATGATTTTACAGCTCCGAAACTGTACTATGCAGCTCTTATGGCTGAATAATGTCTGAAAAATAATAATTATTTTGTTTAATTTTATTTTTCAAAACTCATCGATTAAAAAAATAACTTAAAAATCATATTTTGTCATTATCTTTAGGATAATCAAGGTGATAAGTCTGTAATGGCCGATTTCTATCTATTAGATAAATTAACAAAGTAACCAATCAGACAGCAGCAAAACAAAACGATCAGAAATATGATTGGCTACTTCGTTAATTTATCTTATAGATAAATTATCTAAGAGATATCTCTAGGTGAAGAAATCGGGCATAAGTAAACTTGATAAAACCTTGGTAAAAAGAGAGTACAGGTAAAGAAAAGAATCTTTTGGGAACGAAAAGTTTTTATTTCGACTTATTCGACTTTTCTCTTCGACTTAAAACATATACTTTTGAGTAATCGTGCAGTAATTTTGACAACTTTGACAGTTAAGCAAACAAAACCTGCAATGACCACAAAAAGAAATCCAAAAACATCCACGAGGAAATACTGGTAAGTTGGTATATCAAGCAGGGGACTCCTCAAATGCTTGGCCCCTTTATGACGCAGAACATATTCCGTCCACCAGATTGCCTTCTCCAATCCACCCATGGGTTCGTCTTGCGCTAGATTTGCCAGTTCATGTATTCTTTTTCGGTACCTAAAAATGCCAAAAATTATTTTTCCCATAAAGAAGGAAAACGTGAATTACTTGGGATTCTTAATAACTTCCACAATGGCGTTTGAAAAGCTTTCTTTGGTTAACTCCATAGGCTTAACCGACAATCCAATTCCTTTCGACACCACGACTTTATTGACATTTAGCGGTTGATCTCCAAAAAATGGTATTCCAACTATAGGAACTCGTTCAAATATTGCTTCCTCCAAGGATTGCATTCCTCCTTGGGTTATGAAGAGTTTGATATTTGGATGCCCTACAAGAAATTAGTAACTTATTTAATCATCAACGATCTTCAGGCTTAACTAACTTAAAATATCTTGTTGGGGAAGCCATTTGTAAATATAAACATTTTTGGGTTTGTTTGGCAAAACATCTGATTCAAACTTCCATAGAATGGTGTAAGGTAGTTCGGAAAACGTTTCCAGTATCGCCGTCCGCATTTCTTCCGTCAAAAATTGGCTCTTCATATTGGTACCCAAACTGAAATATATAAAACCATTTTGTGCGTTATCCAAAATTTCTTTCAGTTCCTGAAAGCCAAACGTGGTCAAACAATGGAATACCACAGTTACTGTGGCGTCTTACAGTTTGGAGTGGTTTTGCAGATACTCTATGCGTTTCTCCACCGATTTGGACAACACCTGGGACCAAAGGTCTCGCGGTTCCAATAATTG
The DNA here is from genome assembly GCA_036346125.1 of Lycocerus yunnanus. Taxonomy (NCBI): domain Eukaryota; kingdom Metazoa; phylum Arthropoda; class Insecta; order Coleoptera; family Cantharidae; genus Lycocerus; species Lycocerus yunnanus. Next base: position 1,631,904 of record JARFIX010000073.1, on the reverse strand, counting down.
GATCGGTATTCACGAAAAACATGTCCATGTTGGTTAATATTTCTTCCAATGATGGAAAGTTTTCGCCAAAATGCTTTTTTACCAATGATTGTTCTGCTGGCAACCAAAGTAAGTAATAAAATAATTTTCCGACGAAGTGAAATAGGAAAGTAACGACACGGTCTAAAAGGGTTTCAGTTTGTCCTGTACTGAAGAAAAAATCTGGATACAGAATAGGATGGGTGGGATTCCCCATAGCTTCGTACATATTACTGGTTCCAACGTACGAAATGAGTCCTATGAAAGGACACTTAAACCGAAGCGAAAATGCAGTCATGGATATTGTTTGGACTTCCACCATGAGTAAATCGAAGTGTTCGGTTTGGTTGGTTAGTAGATTTTGACTTCTGAATGGCTCAGCTGGTGATCGGAAACGTCGTATATCATGGCTGCTGCAAGTTTAAAGAAATCCATCGATATCTTTTGATCAGGATTGATCAGCGCCTGTAAATTTTTGTTATATACTTCGTAGGAGGAACTCAGATCTATTTCGGTTAAGTTGGCGAGGGTTGGATCGTTCATGGGATTTGTGGTTAGTACGGTGACCTGATGCCCTCTCAACGACAGGGCTCTCCATATTGGCTGGAAGACCACTTGGTGACTGTACGATGCAGTAGGCACAACACCCAATATTTTTGCACCATTGCACGAATTAAAAAAAATTCCTAACCAAATTAATTGCGTCAACATGTTCACGAAACGATCGATACACTTGATCAGTTATCTCAAACTATCGAAATATTTTATTTCTAATTTCTAATCAGGCTAAAGAAGATAGCAAAGATTTTAATAAAATCTGATAGCATAGCACTCCAGTGAGTGTCTTCAGGGACCCACAGGGGAGGGAAAAATTCACGAGAGTTTTTCTACGAGTTTATTATTTTATTCTCGTTTTGGTTTTTTGAACAAAATCTTTTTGAAGATTCTAACGAACAATTTTATAATTACAACTAAAAGTATAATCAACACCCCAATGACAGCCAAACAAAAACCGATGACGTCCAAGAGATAATACTGGTAGGACGGAATGTCAGCTGCAGGGCTTCGGAAGTGTTTGGCTCCTTTATGCCGTATCACGTATTCTGTCCACCAAATTGCCTTCTCCAATCCAGTCATTGGTTGATCTTTCAGCAATTTTGCATACTTTTCCGCGTTCGCCTTGTATCTAAAAAAATGCTCCCATAAGCGAAATATTTCAGTTTGGTGCACATTCTGCCGCTAGAGCTTGAAATTAAAAGGGTCTCAGTGGAAAAAAATGGGAGTACTTACTTTGGTTTTTCCGTAACTTCCATTATGGCGCCTTTTAGTCCTTCCTTGGTCAGGGTATTAATGTACAGTATCAGACCAATTTCTCTCATCACAATTTTTTCTACGTTTTTCTGTTGATCGCCTATAAATGGTATCCCGACTATTGGTACTCTGTTGAGTACGGCTTCGTGAATGGACTGCAGACCTCCTTGAGTAATAAATAATTTGATGTTGGGATGTTCTGAAAGTTAAAAAAAACTTTCATTTCCTCACGGAAACGACACTGAAACTTACCAAGAAGACTCTGTTGCGGAAACCACTTATTGACGATCACATTTTTTGGCTTTTCTTTTAAATCGTCGGATTCAAATTTCCAAAAACGGTGTAAGGGATTTCGGCGAACACATCCAAAAGCATCCGAATTGTTTTCTTTGGAAGAAGATTACTCTTGACGTTGCTGCCCAAGCTGAAGTAGATAAAACCGTTTTTGGCATCATCGCATTGCTTTTGTAAAACCTAAAGAGCCAATCAAATTTTTGCAGATTTTGAAAAATGATAGGTACTTACGTCGGGCAAAGGTTTGCTCGGTTTGACGTGGATTCCACCTCCAATGGACACGATACTGGGAAGCTGTGGATGAATATTGTGGAGAAGCAAATCGGTGTTGATGAACATCATACAGATGCGTTTTTCCAAGTCCTCCACGGAAGGATAACCTTTCCCAAAGTGTTTCTCCACAATTTTATTTTGCACAGTTCCGTGAATGTAATGGTAAAAATATTTGATATAGAATGTGAAAGCTGTAGTTAGGAAGCGCTCATAAAATGTTGAGCAATCGTTGGAATGAGAAAGAAACTCCGAATTGACTAGGGGATGGTGGGGATTTCCTATGGCGGCGTATGTTCTGGACATTCCCTCCAAAGTGGAAACAGCGATGAGAGGAGCTTTGAAACGTTCCGCAAAGGCGTACATTGCGGGATATAAGAATTCCACAATAACCACATCAAAATGTTCCGTTTGGTTATTTATTAGAGCTTGAATTGTGGGGAGTTGTAATTCAAAATCTGTCAAGTTATTACCCAAGATCATGGAAGTATCGAATATTTTAAATCTGTTCGCCGTGATGAGAAGGTTTGCATCGATGTTTTTCATCAACTCATAGGCAGAACTGGTATCTATTTCGGTCAAACTGGTTAAGGAGGGATCGTTTATGGGATCGGAAGTCAAAAGCGTAATTTCATGACCACGCAACGATAATGCTCTCCATAAGGGCTTGTAGACTTCCTGATGACTAAACGATGGAACGGTCATGACGGCCAAAATTCGGGACCCATGGATGGGTAGCACAGCGAAACTGAGTAACACACTTAACCAAATCATTGAAACTATCGATTGTTATCAATGTTGATATAAAAAAAAACTCGAGAGATAGCTAATCACAATGCCAATACAAATTTTTTCTAAATTTAGAAATAAGTTTTCCAAAATTCTGAAGATCAAAATTTTTTGGTAGCCTGTTTGTCTTTCTCAGCCCCGTGTGCGGACCATAAGTAATAATAAAAATGTTGGGTTATGTTAATTGATTTGCCTACCAGAAAAATTTATAATTACTATAATAGGTTGTATGGGCTGGAACGTAATAGACCATTTATTGTTACCATAACTACACTCTCTTTAAATTTACGGTTAAAACCACGATATTAAAATTTTCCCAACGAATGAAAAAATCCAAACGATACGATAGTATCGAGAGAAATAAACGTACTATTATGTAAGTGAAAGTTCGGTTGTATAGAATTAGTATTTAGAATTTAGATTATATTTTTATAAAAATAATATTGGGTCGATATCGTACCAATATAGGCAAATATCCTCACATAACTGCGTTGGTGGTGGAATTTGATGTTGGTTTTACCGAGACGCTTTAGGAATTTCTTTGAATGAATTTAATAATAATTTGTACTTTTACTGGAAACCGATCAGCAAATATTTGAATCTTTTTTATAGTACTAAACAATCATTTAAATTGGCAAGATACCAAGAGTATTTGCTTACTCATCACTACGGTGTACTACATGATTCCACGTTAAATCGTCGAAAACAAAAACTCCAAAAATAAAAACGCTGAAGTCAAAATACCGAAAACAATACGATACTCCCAATATTTCATTCCGTTCTGTGGTTGGTTGTTGTTTGCCGATATACATATTGTTGTATCTAGAGTTTGTTAAAACTCTGTTCTTTTGTTTTTAAAAATCAGTGTTTTGCTTTCAGCGTTTTGACTTCGGTGGTTTTGTTTTACACACTTTTGTTTTCAGTGTTTTTGTTTTTCGGAGTTTTGTTTCGGCGATTTTGTTGCCAATGTTTTGACGTGCTATCGGTGCACATTCACCTTTTCATTTCACGTCAATTCGTCTCTAACAAAAATATACTGCATAGTTCCCAGTGAAATTCCCTCCAGGGTTACAACACCATAACCGTCAGGAGAAATTACAGAGGACTTTCCAAAGCTGCCTAGGGGAAAAAATGGAGCTCTAAAACAACCAAGCAAAAAAGACGACAATAAACATCCGGCAAGAAACACAGAGAAATCGAAAGCGGTTATCGTCAAACTAAAACCGCAAGAAAAGTTCCAGGAAGTAATACAAAGGTTTCAAGATCAAATTAACCTCGCTACAATAATTTCCAAGATCCGAAACACAAGGAATGGGAACATTATACCAGAGGCAGAGAACGCCAAACCACTAATGGCGCATGTTCAAAAAAGCCTTACCGACCACGACATAATGGAAAAGGCTGAGGGGAAAGTGTTGGAAATCCTGCATCTGAATCCTGAAAATCAGCGGTGGTAGACCCTAGCGCAAGTATTCAAATTAAAGACCTGAGATCATCAGGGCGAAATCGTCGTCTGCGGACGTACGCCTTAAATCCTAAGTCAAAATCGAAATGATTAGCTGTTGCAGAATCAAAGAGAAACAGTTTTTTCTTGGCTTCTGCCTAGGGTGCTGGAGATCCGGACATCCCGAGTCCACCTGCAGCGGAAGAAGAGGAACGATATGCCTTAGATATGAGGTGACCAATGCCCAAACATACCAAAACGCCTTGAGTGTGGACGGGCACACGGGGAAAACGGGTGCTAAAAAAGACAGGCAAAGGAAGAGAGGACTACCAAAGAGTCCAAATGACTAAAAACAAAAATTTTGCAAGTGAACTTGCAATTGCAAGAATTTGCAATATGTTCTAAATCTAAAAATTTAGAAGTAAACTAAAGATCTCCCGTTGTAGAGGCACTGGAGGGTGACCCCCAGTCTCTAAAACTTTGGTTTAATTAATTTGCAATTTGTTCTAAATCTAAAAAGTCAGAAGTAAACTAAAGATCTCCTGATGTAGAGGCACTGGAAGTTGTCCCCTCCCCAGACCTCCGGTCTCTAAATCTTCGCTTTAATAAATTTGCAATTTGGTCTAAATCTAAAAATTGGTTTTGTTTTTAAATTCATATTTCTGAATTTAACTGGTCATCACCAAGACAATGGCAGACCCCCCCCCTTTTCCTCGCTAATTAGGCAGAATATGTTTGAATACGAAATATTTTAACGGTTTTATAGGTCAACAATCTTACTTAAATTTAAAAACATTTTATTATTTTCGACGTTTTAATAATTTATTCAGCTTTAAATTTTAACAAGTAAATCAGTTTACATTTCAATTTCTACAGACCGGGGGGTCTGGGGGTGTGCAGCACCCCCCAGGTACTCCAAAATTGTGCTAGGTAAATTTGCAAACTTATGAAGTATTAAGTAAGGAGATTAATAAAAAGAACATAGAAAAAAGAAATTATTACTTTTTATAAAAGTTGTTATCAGTTGTTCTCAGACCCCCCTCCGGTCCTTATCTTGCATTTTATGCTGTATTAAAAATTTTTCTGTCGATCACTTGATACCGGAAGCCAAAGTCCCCAAATTATGCTTATACAATTTTAGAGTACTTGGGGATATGGAGCACCCCAGATTCCCCGGTCTCTAAATCTTTGGTCTAATAAATTTTCAATTTTGTCTAAATCTAAAAATTTAGAAGTAAACTAAAGATCTCCCGTTGTAGAGGCACTGAAGGGTGCCCCCCAGTCTCTAAATCTTCGATCTAATAAATTTGAAATTTGGTGTAAATCTAAAAATTGTTTTTGTTTTTAATTTCATATTTCTGAATTTAATTGGTCATCATCAAAACAATGGCAGAACCCTGCCCCCTTTCCTCGCTAATTAGGCAGAATATGTTTATAATTTTAAACTGTCCCGGTTGCCCGCTCCCCTCAGACCCCGGTCCTTATCTTGCATTTTATGCTGTATTATAAAGTTCTTTTGTCGATCACTTGATACTGAAAGCCAAAAACGGCAAATTATGCTTATACAATTTTAGAATGCCTGGGGGTGCTTCACACCGCTTCACACCCCAGACCCCCCGGTCTTTAAATGTTTAGTCGAATAAATTTGCAATATGTTCTAAATCTAAAAATTTAGTAGTAAACTGAAGATCTCTCGTTGTAGAAGCACTGGAGGGTGTCCCCAAACTGGGCTTATGGTGATAGCCGGCGATTTAAATGCAAAAGATCCAGAATGGGAGCCACCATTAGCGATGCAAGGGTCAGATTCTCGCGGAACTAATTGCAGAACTTGACCCTACAGGTCTGTAACGAGGGGAGGAGCCGACATTTAGAGGCCGAGGACATGGTCAGTTATAGACGTCACTATGACCACCTGATAGGACGCGAATTAAAGATTGGCAAGTCGAAGACGAGGAAAACTTGACGGACCATGTCAATATTACGTACGAAATCGACAAAGACCGGCTAGCACCTCTCTCCGCCATTGGGGAAACAGGAATTGAGACCTGCGTAGGATGGCAGGTTAAGAAAATAGATAAGATTAAACTGGAGGAGGCGGCGGAAGAATTTCTTCGTCACAACAACAACATAGAAACCGCGGAAGATCTTGTAGAGGCGATGACGAAGATATGCAACAAGTGTATGCCAAAAAGACATCTTGGCAAGGCTGGCAAACGAGGCACCTATTGGTGGAACCAAGAGATCTCGAACCTTAGAAAAGAAGCCGTAAAAAAACGAAGACTCCTCCAGAGAGCACGAGCGAGTAGGCTTCATAACATACAACGTGAAGAAGAAGACGCGAAGGCGGCAAAAAGGGCCTTAACCAAAGCTATAAAGCTCAGCAAAAAAACCCACTGGAACAACATCATCCAGGACATCGATCAAGATGTATGGGGGCTGGGCTATAAGATAGCTACAAAGAGAATAGGCCGACCTAAGATTCCTGGCCTTACAAGAGAGAGATTGGAGACAGTGGTGGAGGTGCTTTTCCCACGTAGAGAGCACGAAGAACGCCAACTGGCGCAAGCAAGAGGGAAGCTGTCCCGTTTGAAGAGGAAGAACTCTTCTAGGCCCTCCATTGGTCCTACTGGGACCAAAATCCTACTCACACCTTCTCGCTGGTGGTCTCTGGTAACTTGCGGAGGACTCCTCGAGACCGGGTATTCAACCCCGGTGGAGAGGGGAAGTCCGTAAGGCTGACGTGAGAGGTACTCTTCAGGAGACGACCATCAGTCTCCCCCCTTAAGCCAAGGTGAACGAAGTCGTGCCGAAGGCTGCGTGGCGCCCGGGGGAAAGCGGGCGTCCCTAGCGACAACCGGGGCCGGGGGTCCCTGAACCAAACCCCCAACAAACAAACATGGAAAAAGTAAACAAAAATGAATTCAAACCTACGATGCAGGGGCTCGGAACCCCAGTATCGGTCGGTGAGAGGGGCGATGGAGCGGGCCCCCGCCGATCGTCAACCAGCGACTGCTCTGTGCTATCGGCGGCTGACCAGGCCGGGGCACAAAAATCAGATACTGGCCCAGGTGACACAGGAGGGGAAAACCAAAGGAGTAAAGGGTGGGCCGATGATGAAATCATTGCCATGCTAAACGCAGCCACAAAGAAAATCCTCCAGGAGAGCAAAACCACACAATGCAAGTCAATACCAAAGAGCTTCAAGGATCTCGTCATCGATCAACTAAAGCAGGTCCAAGACACCTACAGGCATAAACTTGAAACTTCAGAAACCAGAAGCGACGAATTTGGCCATGTATTAAACATGCTAAGGCGCCAGCAGTCAAGCGAAAATACAACAGATATCAGTGAGATACACCAAAGCTTAACGAACCAACAAGCATTCACGGAAAAACTCATAACCAGGCTGGAATCCCAAGAGGACAAGATCGAAAACTTCAGCAACAAAACAAGATCCTTGCCGAGGAACTTACGAGAGCCAGATCGGAAGCGACCAAGAGCAAGGATGCCGCCAGGGAACTGAAGTCAGTAGTCAAAGAACAGGTTGGCGAAATAAAACAAGAGTTCGAATACTGGAAGACTATCTTCCCATCACACGAGCTACAGGCCCAGACGCAACTACTGGAAGATCTCAAAAAAACAATTGAAGATACAAAAAACGTCAGCGCCCCTCAGGAAGAGCGGCCACCAACCGCAGATCTTACCGAAGTGATGGCAGCAACCGCAACCCTCAAAGATCTCATCGAACAACAAGGAAAGCAGCAGGCGGCATTAACCAAAGAGGTCGCCACAATAATAGACGAAGCTCGCGATGAACGCAGGCGGGACGACGCACAAACGGCGGAAAAGACAAAAAAACAAGAAGAAAAAGAAAACGCGGACAATTGCTCAAGTAGTGGCGGAAGGTACTGTCAAGACCAAACAAACGACCAACAAGAACCTAATACCAGCAAGCGCGGAGCTCCTGACAAGCCTCGAGCAACAAGAAAGGGCCCAAAAGGCCATCATGAAAAGGCTTATGGACGATGGCTCAGAAAAACACCAAGGAGCCTACAAAACCGTAACTTACCAAAGGCAGCGCCCGAACCCAAAGCCCCAAAGCAAGGCAAGCCATAAACCGCCGAAGCGACCAATTAGAAGTAATGCACTGATAATTAAATCAACCAAGGAAGAACATGACAAGACGCTGAACACACTCCGGACTGCAGTGAGAGAAGCAAGCGATGTCCCTTTAATAAGCTGCATCCGGAAAACCAGAAGTGGCGACATCATCGTCGAGCTAGAAAAAAATCAGAAACTGGGGAAGCTGCAACAGGCTCTCCAAGGAAAGATTGAAAAAAAAAATGTCCAACCTAAAATAGGGCATAAAAAAATCTACGTGATTAAAGACATCGAAGAGCTGGCAACCATCGAAGAAGTCAAAGAGGACCTCAGGAAGCTGGCCCCCCCGAAACCCTAATACTAACAAGCTTGAGGCCATACTATCAAGGTACGCAGATAGCTCGAGTTGAGGCGAGAGGGGGGAAACAACCCACATACTCGACGAACTAACCCACGTAAGAATCGGCATAGTAAATTCATGCCGAATACAAGAAGAGCCACCAATAAGCAGATGCACCAGGTGCTGGGCAACGGATCACAAGACATCCAGCTGCGAAGCGGAAGATAGAACCGAGAGGTGTCTAAAGTGTGGCAAGATTGGCCACTTTGCAAACAGCTGCACCGACCATACGCCCTTTGCCTCACATGCCAACAAGAGGGTCACCGAACCACAAGCTACGGCTGCCCAGCAAACAGGAAAAATAAAGGTACTGCAAATAAATATGCACACAGCACGCGTCGCGCACAAACTGCTGCAAGAAACAACGATAAGGAGGAAGACGAACGTGGTCCTGGCGAGCGAGCCCAACCTCGCGACACTGGAGGCCGACAATAAGTGGTACTCAAACTCGGACAAGAGGGCGGCGATCTGGCTGGCAGAGGCGCAAACAAGCGGCGAATTCGGAAGCGGAAGCTGCTTCGTGTGGGCAGAGAGCGAAGGCATAGCCTATTACAGCTGCTACATCTCCCCAAACTCCACCATCCAAGAGTACGAGGCAGCAATAGATGAGCTCATGAACAGCGTGAGAGCAAACGCAAGCCCTGCGATTGTGGCGGGAGACTTTAATGCCAAATCTCCCGAATGGGGCAGCGAATCCAGCGACCGAAGAGGCGACATACTGGCAGAGGCCGCCGCAGCAGGAGATCTGGTAGTCGCAAATGTGGGCGACACCCGACCTTTAGACGGGGACCATACTCATCAATATTAGATGTCACGTTGGTAACACCAACTTACAACCAAAAGTGCACGACTGGATGGTCCTGGAAGAAGAAACGGGGAGCGACCACTCCTACATCGAATTCGCAATCCAAACCCCCGCACGCAAACCGGACACAAAAAGGAAAAACTGGAACACAAAAAGGCTCGACATCGAAAAAGCCAAAGAAGAAATGGTGATCCAAATAAATAGAAACCGCATCGAGTCGGCCGAGCACCTGGCGGGGGCTCTTGCTAGCGCATGCCACGCCTCAATGCCAATCAGAAGCAGCACAAAAAGAGCGGTCTACTGGTGGAACCAAGACATTGCAGAGCTTAGAAGAGCGTGCGTCATGTGGAGGCGCAGATACCAAAGGCATTTAACTAGGCGCAGACCAGAAATGGCGACAGAAGCATTCAAAAACTATAAAAACGCAAGAAAATCCATGCACAGGGCAATTGAAAAAGCCAGAAAAATCCCAAATAATCCAGACCCTATTTCCAGAACACGAAGAAATGAACTGGAGGCAAGAGAAGGCGCAATTCCACCGTTCACCGAGGAAGAACTCAAGCGTCGGCCAGAGAGATGCCGTCAGGAAAGGCTCCAGGTCCGGACGGTATTCCAGTGGAAATAATAAAATCATGATCGAGGAGCACGCCCAGATGGTCCTCGACGTAATGAACCATCACGCCGAAAACGGCAACTTTCCCGAGCCTGAAAAGAGCAAGACTGGTGCTGCTCAGAAAGGAGACAAGCCCCAGAAAATAACACCAGGCCTAACAACCCTAATTAAAGTTACTTTACTGCCAGATCCATCATTGTGGACGAGGAGTATACAAGGGAAAATTTCCCAGTAACATCGGAGTTCCACAAGGCTCCGTCCTGGGACCAACGCTCTGGAACGTATGACAACGGGTACTAGATCTCGAAATGCCGGAAGGCATAAACTCGTTGGCCGCGGACGACCTGTCAATGATAGCCTCGGAAGGACCTCCGAAGAGCTAATGACAAAAGCGAACCTGGCCATCGCCCGGATAAAGGATGGGTCACCAGCAGGGGCCTGAAATGGTCCCCATAAGACAGAGTCGATCATGCTGACCGGAAGACGAATATTGGACGACATAAACTTCCAAATGGGACACACGTAATAAATCCGCAAGAAGAGGTGAAAACTCGGGAGTCACTTTGACCGACACCTGAGCTTTCACAGCACACGACAAGGACAGCAGCATCAGCAGACAAAAGCTGCACGGCGCTCTCGAGGCTGATGCCCAACATAGCTGGACCAAGAACTTGCAAAAGAAGACTCTTCGCAGCAGTGGTGAACTCCATACTTCTATACGCGGCCCCGGTTTGGGAGGAGCAATGGACGTCGATAGACACCGAAACAAACTTGCCAGAGTACAGAGAAAGGCGGCGCTACGGGTGTGTTGCGCGTACCGCACGGTCTCGAGAGCGCAATCCTGGTCCTAGCGAGTGTCCCACCAATAGATCTAATGGTGGCGGAAAGGACCGCAAACTACCACGACAAGACACCAGCAGGAAAAACTGCAAACAGAGAGACGACGTACCTCGCGTGGCAGGCGAGGTGGGCAGACTCCACCACTGGCACCTGGACCAAAACACTAATTCCCACAATAGAGAAATGGACGCAAAGACCTCACGGGGAATTGAGCTACCACTTGACCCAGGTTCTAACTGGCCATGGTTGCTTCAATAGATACCTGTTCAAGATAGGCAAGGCACCATCCGAAGCGTGCAACTACTGTGAGGAAATCGACACAGCTGAACACACACTCTTCAGCTGTAAAAAATGGGACGAGATAAGAAGAGAAAACCTCAAAGACGTACAGCCGGCCAACCTAATTGATACCATGCTCTCGAGCGAGGAGATGTGGGAAAGAATGGTCCGGGCAATAACGCAGATAATGCAACAAAAAGAAAGCGACGAAAGAACTCGACAACAAGACGAAGCACAACAACACGAATAACAAATATTCAAGAGCCAGCTGATTCCGCGAAGAATTGTGCAAACATCCCAGGGTCAGTATGGCGTATGAAGTAAAACGGAGTGGGGTTTTAGTCGGTAAGAGTCCGACACTACCACCCATACCATCTGGGTGGTGTCCATGAGGATTTCCCACCCCAACGCCCACAAAAAAAAAAAAAGGCCCTCCATAATATGGCCAAAACAAAGCGCCTGGTCCTGACGGCATACCGTCAGAGTTAATAGTAAGCGTGGCAACCGCATATCCGAGATTGATACTGAAGGTGGTCAACAAATACCTTGGAAAAACGAATTCCCCAGATATGGAAGAGAGCCAGGCTCGTGCTGCTGCGCAAGGGTCTTAAACCTTTAGATGATCCAGGTGCGTACCGCCCCATATGCTTGCTCGATGATCTTGGCAAGCTGTATGAACGCCTCATACTGGGAGGCTACAAGCAGACATAGAACGGACTGGAGATCTGGCCACAAACCAATATGGTTTTAGAAGAGGCGCTCTACTACAGACGCGCTGCAAAAAATGGTGAAGATTATCAACAGGGGGCGCGAGGGTACACGGCACACCAGACGCCTGGTAGCAGTCGTCACCATTGATGAGAAGAACGCATTTAACAGCATCAGATGGAAGTACATCCCAGAGGCGTTGAAGAAAAGAAAGATTGCAGGCTACTTGTACAACATAATAGCTCACTACCTCTCGGACAGAAGCCTCATAGTCAGCGAAGAAATGCATAAGACCAGCATGGAAGTCACAGGCGGAGTGGCCCAGGGCTCGGTGTTGGGGCCGACCCTGTGGAATGTGACGTATGATGACCTCTTGAGGATCCAACTCCCGGAAGGGGTCGACCCCGTTGGCTTTGCAGATGATATTACGATCATTGTGGCGAGGAAAACAGAGAACGAGCTCGTTGAAACCGCCAACGGGGTATTGCGGCTCGTCAACAACTGGCTTGAAGAACATGAACTTAAAATGGTTCCGGAAAAAACGGAAATAATGGTCCCAAGCGGAAGAAGAATCGTCCAACCGATGATCTTTAGAGTAGAAGGACAAGATATAGTTCCCCAGAAGACACTCGTAACCTTGGGTGTCACATTAGACCATAGAATGTGTTTCAGCCAACACCTGGACAAGGTAGCACAAAAGGCCATCAAGCTTGGTGCCGCGCTAAGTGCCCTGATGCCCAGGGTCAAAGGTCCTAAGTCGTCCAAAAGAAAACTATTTAGCTCCGTGGTGCACTCCACCATCTTATATGGTGCACCTATCTGGTTCGGGGCGATGGAAACGGCAGCTTATAGGGCGAAGATCGCGAAAATCCAGAGAAGAACAGCAATACGAGTGGCGAGGGCATATCGTACCATCTCCAACAGTGCGGTACTGGTGATAGCAGGCATTATGCCCATAGACCTTATGGCGAAAGTGAGATACGAGAATTACCATCGGAAAAAACAAGGAAGCAATACGAACACGAACGAAGCTATGAACTTCGCAATCGAGGCATGGCAGACCAGATGGCAGGAAGAAGCTACCGGCAGGTGGACATACAAACTCATCCCCAACATAGCCACGTGGATGAATAGACACCATGGGGAACTTGATTACCACCTTACACAAGTTCTGTCGGGACATGGCTGTTTTAATGCCTACCTCAGCCGGATGAACATCCGAGAGTCCCCCACCTGTCGGTACTGCGAAGAAAACGATACAGCGGAACACACGATATTCGTGTGCGAAAACTAGGCAATACAAAGAGAACAACTGGAGAACAAGATTGGGCAGACACTCTCCCCCAATACAATGGTAGAAATAGGGATAGCCAAAGAAGAGAATTGGATTCTCATCACGAATTTCATCAGAGACGTGATGGGAAGGAAAGAGGAAGATGAAAGGCTAGAACAACAAGACCCTACGTAAGAAGAAAAAAGTCCCGAAAGGGTGAAGAAACCAAGGAAGAAAAAAAAACATCTAGAAGCGATACACCTTAAGAGGGCAGTGAAGAAATGTTTCACGACGAATTCCACGCCTCTTAAGTCACGTAAGGAGTGGGGTTTTAGTCGGTAAGAGTCCGACACTACCACCCAACGCCATCCGGGTGGTGTTCATGTGATTTCCCACCCCAGTGCACCAAAAAAAGGAGGGTGTCCCCATCCTCCAGATCTCTAAATCTACGGTCTAATACATTTGCAATTTGATCTAAATCTAAAAATTGTTTTTGTTTATAATTTCATATTTCTGAATTTAACTGGTCATCACCAAGACAATGGTAGAACCCCTCCCTTTTCCGCACTAATTAGGCAGAATATGTTTGAATAATAAATATTTTAATTGATTTATAAGTCAACAATCTTACTTAAATTTAAAAACATTTTTATTATTTTCGACGTTGTAATAATTTATTCGGCTTGGTAACTCTAATTGTATCGTAAATCAGTGTCGTAGTCAAGTTTCTTTGATGGGAGGGATTTTAAATCATCAGTTTTAGCTTTAACAATAAAACTTATTCTTTTTAACCTCTTAAGCAAATTATTTTCCATTCTTTCTATTCTGCCTTTTTTGGAGAATTTTAGGAATTGTGCCATTAAAGCGGATTTGATAATAAGAGTGTCACGATAATAATTGTATTAAATAAAACATGTCATCATCTGGGGTAAATCTCTGATTGAGGGAAGGTTGGGGATAATATGAAAATATTTTGCTACTCTGAAGTTAACAAATCTAATTAACTAATTCCAATAGCTCAAATTTAACTAGAAAGCATTGTTCTAGAAAAATTATAAACATATTCTGCCTAATTAGCGAGGAAAGGGGAGGCTTCTGCCATTGTCTTGATGATGACTAATTAAATTCAGAAATATGATATTAAAAACAAAACAATTTTTAGATTTACACCAAATTCCAAATTTATTAGACCAAAGATTTAGAGACTGGAGGCACCTCCAGTGCCTCTACAACGGAAATATTTAGTTTACTTCTAAATTTTTAGATTTAGACCAAATTGCAAATTTATTAGACCAAAGATTTAGAGACCGGGGAGTCTGACACATAAATTGTAATAGATAAATTTACAAACTTATGGCCTTCAGTAGTAAATGACATTGAAACTTTTAAAACAACAATGCAAGATAGCGCCGAACGACAGGAAAAGCCCCCGTTTATAGTTATCTCTCGGTCATATTTAAATTGAAAAAAATATTTTCAAACTTAATATTCTCCAGTTTTAAGCGATCAGTAGAGGAATAGTATAAAACAGATAAATTGCAATGTAGTGACTGTGGATCTGAATAATTTTTAAACATGTAATGCACAACTTCCTGATAAAGTGGGGATGTTCTATTCCTCCCGGTTTATGTAGTTTACGCTTTGCAGAGGTGAATTAATAATTTAAAAAACTTCAACCACTAGATTTTTATCAAGCAGCAACACGTGAAAATAAAACTTGCAGCTGTAATGCAGTAAAAAATTTTCTTGCTCCTATTTGGTTGTTGTTACTTCCCGCAGTGGGCTGCCGTTGGGGGCCACTCTTCATAAAAATTAAGCCTCTATATTTATGGTTCTGAAGATACGATTGGGGTATTCTCTATCGGCAGCATTTTAGCCTCTGATGGCTCTCCAATTCATCTTTGCATCGAATTTTTCTGCATTGGACCCTGGTAAATTCTTTGCAATAATGGAAGCCGCCAAGAAGTAGAGCACTATCATTAACTGGAAAACCCAACTAAACATACAAGCGCGGCAAATAGCGACTGGGTCAGTCTTCGTGTAGCTCTGACAAACTCCTAGTTATACAACAAAATTCTTTAAATTTAAAAACTTTATTATTTTGTACTTATAAATGATAAAATTTCGGTACAAATCGGTACAAACAGTGCATTGAGTTTGATTTCAATATTTTGTGGCGAGGTGCCAGGGCGTGGATCTGCTTCTTAATTTTGGAAAAATACAAATTCGATTATGCTAAAAAATAATTATATAGAAAAGCTTTGCGACTCGACTACAAACCTGTGCTTTCAATGTGCTAATCGAAACGTGACCTGCTAATCTTCTTTTCCAAAAAGTTTGGAAAACGAAGGCGAAACCAAAGTGCCTTAGGTGTAACAGTGTAATTTTAAAGTTATGCAGTAATATTACTAATGATGAGTATTCTTCATAGCATAGAATTGCTTTAATGTAATCGTGTAAGATATGCTTGACTTCAACATCTGGAAAAAAAATTAATGTTTTTTTGTTTAATTTTAGTCTGATTGACCCTACCATTATCATTGTTTCCAAAGACAAGTAATGAGAAAATCCTACAGAAAATCTCATGGGCCGCTGAAATTGCATCATGAAGATCAATATAGTTTTTTTATTCTTAATATTGCAGTTGTACCAGTCGCTTTTCCAGATGGTATTCACTACTGAAGCATGCTAAAATATTTCAAGTTAAAAGGATTTTTAATTAATTCGAACATTTATTGATTTACCGCTAAAGTGAGTTTATTTCCAAACCAATACCAGGTGAAAAGGTCTGTTGTTAAACTCGTAAATAAGTACCAAATGTTTTTTGCAAGTTGATAAGAGAAGCTGTCCTGAAATGTTATTGAATTAAAACCACTGCGCTAATCTAGGACATAATGGGAACGAAAAATTTAAAATTTAGTCAAAGTTCCACAAACAAATTTTTTAAAAAACTAATAATAAAATAATTAAAAAGAACTTACGGTAACAATTTCGAAACCAATCATTGCGGTATGGGCAATGCATATTAAAAAATATATTAGGGTAAGATATTTCATGACTCGATTCAAGTCGTTGACAAATCTAAAAATCGCATAATTAAATAAATTTGAATTAAATTTTAGTTTGACAATTACTTCTGAATGTTTTTGTAATATATCACACACTGACGCAACTTTAGATGGATTTGGTCATCAGTGAATTTCGTCGTATCGATTCCATCGGTTATTTCGTGTTTCAAAATTTCAAATTGACTTATTATAAAAATCATTATACCAACATAAGTCATATTGCAAGCCATTAGATAGGTAGAAACCACCAGTCCTTCAATTACGTTAAAAACAAACGTCATTTTGTAATAGTTACGGTAATTAAATGGGAAGTAGCACTCCAGAGGTAGCATGTATTCATTGATAGAATGATCCATCTTATTTACTAGCCAAGGAGCAATAATATATGCGACAGCATTCACCGTAACCACTGATACCCAAAACAAGTTCAGCTTATTGTTCATTCTGACGTGGTTCATGTAAATCTCTTTTACACTCACATTATTACCTTCAAGTATATTTTTTTCTGTAACCATAAATTTATGGAACAAACTTTTCATCACAGGCAACGAAAAGCATGCCAATTTAATCAAGGCCGTACGTAAATTGAACACAGATAGATATCATGCTTACAAATGTTTTCAGACCACCTGTGTAACTGTAAGGTACTTCTATGCTTACACTCAAAGTTATAAGAATATAAACCGTCGAAGTAAACCAGAAATATATTTTGTACATAATTAACATTTTAGAATTCTTCATTTCCAGTGGCCAGTAGCCCACCAGTATGAACAGGTAAACCGCGTACTTTAGTAGTATCTCCATGACTAATGCAATCCTGCAATGTAAAACAAATAGACCACGTCAGAAATAGGACTTCATGACTGTAATGTAATCCTTTTCATTACTGCGTTTTTCTCGAATGTTGAATAATTCAAGATCTAATGAAAACATATGATAAACTTTACAAGGGTCGAACAAAAAGTTATTTAAACTCTAAAACGTATGCATTAAATACTAGGTAAATTTGTAATCTTCAAAAGTAGAAACTCTCAAGTTCAGATTTGCTAAATTTGTATGAAATTAATCTCAGACAGAAAATTATAACCACACATTTAAAAACTGTTTAAATGTTCAAAATTATTTCACATTTAAACTAAAATTTTTTAAATGCACCTGTATAAGTAAGTTTGTATTGCTTCCTTTTATGCTGTTTATACGATTAGAAATTACAAGGCATAAAGCTATATTTATATGATTATAGTTTAATGCAGCGATTGGTCGATAAATTTGATTAGTAGTTTTCTCTATGCATTTTTTTATTTATGAAGTATTGCTCTTTAATTAGTATTATGTCAGTCGGATCGGATGTATTGATTTATTTATATTATCGACAGCGAATTGTTAGATATTACCTACAATTTAATTAGGTATCAATTTTGCATGAGCAAAAGTTCGGAAAAATCATAAACCTAAAAAGGTTTCCTCTTCATTTTGGGAAGTTCCAAAAATATTCAGTCGATCGTATCTACAACTCTGTTATTTATATGGAAATCTTCGTATACTTACTTCTTCTTTCGTTCAGTTCATTTCAGATTCATATTTCCATAAAATCGTTCAGAAGCTTCATTGCCTTTATTGTTAATTTACACTTTTTAATCCAAACTACTTTTCGATGTTTTTTGATGTTCGGAGGTTCTGAAATCTGAGAAATTGTTGATGGAATCGGAAGTCAAAAGCGTAATTTCATGGCCACGCAATGATAATGCTCTCCTAATGACGTGAAGATTTACCGATGACATGAACGATCATGACAACCAAAATTCGGGACACACGAATAGGTATGATAGCGAAACTGAGTAAGCACATTTAAAGCAAATCATTGACACTTGTGAAACTTGAAACATTGAAAACTCGAGAGATAGCCAATCAATATTACTAAATTTTTTTTTCTAAATTTAGATATGTATCTTCCAGATCTCGAGAAATAAATTCTTAAGTTCAAAATTTTATGCCAGTCACGACTTCGGAATACGGAAGAAAAAAGCCATACTTTCTTCATGGAGAAGGAGAGAGAGCTGGCGATTGCAGATTTCCGAATTCACCATTATTTCAAAAGGGAGTGGGCAAAATATCCGCAGGTCACATGGGGAGCTTCCTACTGACCCAAGAACGACATAACATGGCAGCTTTCGAAAATTGGCAAGGCGCCTTTCCCAGAGGGCAACATTCCCGAGCATACGATGCTTTACTGCCCGGAGTAGATCGCCGAAAGAGAGCAAATGGCGCTAAAAATAACTCCAAAAATTTTCAACTCAGAAATAAAATAAGATCGCAAATGTAGTAGAAATAATTCTAGCCTCAAAGGAAAAGGATACTATGTATTTGTTATTTTGATTTGTTATGGTGACAACCCGCACCAACGCAAACAAGAGATACTGATGGGATTTTTAAATTGATATTTTGCTTTCTAAAACCCCGAAACACATTTTTGAAGACGAAGTTATAAGCCAAATCACAGTTTCAATAAGTTTATTTATTCGCGCTTAGGCTTCCTAAACAAAATCTTTTTACAAATTTTAACAAACATTTTTACAATTACAACTAAAAGTATGATCAACACCCCAATGACGCCCAAACAAAAACCGATGACGTCCAAGAGATAATATTGGTAAGAGGGAATGTCAGCTCCATAGCTTTGGAAGTGTTTGGCTCCTTTGTGCCTTATGACGTATTCGGTCCACCAAACTGCCTTCTCCAAACCACTCATCGGTTCATCTTTCAGCAACTCGGCGTACTTTATAGCGTTATTTTTGTATCTAAAAAATATTGGTTGAATGAATAAACTTTTTTTTTAATAGCAGTGGAGGTAGGTTTTTATAGGAACCGAAACCCTACTCGCACCTCTAAGCTGATGGTCCTTGGGAATCTTTGAAGTACTCTCAGAGATCGGGTAACCAACCCCGGTAAACGAGAGAAATATGCAGAGTTAACGCGAGAGGTTTATCATTTACTCGACAAAAACAGCGTGTCCCTCCTATGTCAAAGTCATGGAATCGCGCTGACGACTGCACGGCTCCTTGGAGTAAAGTAAACGTCCCTAGCAATTCCTAGGAGTCGGCGGCCCCGAATGTAACCTCCAAACAACAAGATGACACGAGCAAGAAAAAGTAAAATGAGCTTACGGTGCAAGAGCACGGAACCCTAGTGCCGGTCGGTGTGGCGGGTTTTAAATTGGGCCCCTTCCGATCGTCAACCGGCGACTACCGTACGTTTTTAGCTGATAGCCAGGCTAAGACGTTCTCCACAGCTATCGGCGAAAATGACGATGAAGAGAATCAGGGTAAAATCCTCACGACTAAAAGAAAGAAAACGAATAACTCTGGGACGGGGTTGAAGTTGGACATACCGCGCTTTGCGAGATCATCGCCGCTCTCTTTCCCGATACCCCTTGGGGGTTTCCTCAAAGTGGTAGACGAGCAGCCGACGTAAGGGGTACATCAACTAAGATTAGAGATGCTGTCAAAAGTGCAGTCCCACAGCTCCGATCCATAGAAAAAAGAAAAGCAAGTTTAGAGAAGACCATTGAATCGTTGTACACGTCTATGAGAGAAGAATAATCCAGGTAAATAAAGACCGGGCCCTATTCGAGAGTAAGGTATTCGAAAAAATTAAAGAGCTCAGTAAGAGAATCAGAGGAGATAGAAGCGTGAGCACTGCGAATCACGAGAAAAGTACAAATGGGCAGAACGAGAATGGTAAGGATACCCAAAATGGAGAACCAAACCTAAAAACGGACAATAAAGAAGTCAAAACGACGTATGCAAGAAAGCTGATGGGTGAAGCAACACCAGCAGAGATCAGCTCCCGTGAAGACATGGGAAGGTTCATCCACTTCGAGCACGATATATGTAGCTCTAACCATAAATGTTGAAGACACTACTAAGGTAGAGGATGATGACGGAGAGTGGACCACCCAAGACAAAAATACTAAAGAAAAAAACTAAACAAATGGTCAAAAAACACCAAACACTGCATAAGAAAAAAAGGGCAGAAGAAAGGAAATCACAAAACCAAAGAGGAAGAGCACCGGCAGTTAAGATTAAGGTATCCGAGTCGATTCCGTACGAAGAGGTCAGGAAATGAATCAAACAGGCCGAAGATAAAACGATCGAGAATATTAAAAGGGTGCAAATGACAGTCAAGACTTTATAGACAAGAGTCTGAGGGAGCGGGCGACCGGGACAGTTTAAAAATCGCCATTGATAAGAACTTTTATAAAAAGTAAAAATTTCTTTTATCTATGTTCCTTTTATTAATCTCCTTAGTTAATACTTCATAAGTTTGCAAGTTTACCTAGCACAATTTTAGTATACCTGGAGGGTGCTCCACACCCCCCAGACCCCCCGGTCTGTAGAAGTTGAAATGTAAACTGATTTACTTGTTGAAATTTAAAGCTGAATAAATTATTAAAACGTTGAAAATAATAAAAATGTTTTTAAATTCATGTTAAGATTTTTGACCTATAAAACCATTAAAATATTTCGCATTCAAACATATTCTGCCTAATTAGCGAGGAAAAGGGGGGGTTCTGCCATTGTCTTGATGATGACCAGTTAAATTTAGAAATATGAACTTTAAAAAAACCAATTTTTAGATTTAGACCAAATTGCAAATTTATTAGAGCGAAGATTTAGAGACCGGGGGGGTTGGGGAAGGGCACCTAGAGTGCCTCTACAACGGGAGATCTTTAGTTTACTTCTGAATTTTTAGATTTAGAACAAATTGCAAATTATTTAGAGCAAAGATTTAGAGACCGGGGAGTCTGGGGGGTGGGCACCCTCCAGTGCTTCTACAACGGAAGATCTTTAGTTTACTTTTAAATTTTTAGATTTAGCCCAAATTGCAAATTTATCAGACCAAAGATTTAGAGACTGGGGGTCTGGGGTTGTGGAGCACCCCTAGGTACTCTAAAATGTAAAAGCATAATTTTCGGACTTTGGTTTTAGTATCTACCGAGCGATAAAAATTTTTAATACAACATAAAATGCAAGATATTGACCGACGGACTGAGGGGAGCGGCAACCGGGGTAGTTTAAAATTCGCCATTGATAAGAACTTTTATAAAAATTAAAAATTTCTTTTTCTATGTTCCTTTTATTAATCTCGTTACTTAATACTTCATAAACTTCTTAGTTTACTTAGCACAATTTTAGTGTACCTGGGGTGCTCCACACCCCCCAGACCCCCCGGTCTGTAGAAGTTAAATGTAAACTGATTTACTTGTTGAAATTTAAAGCTGAATAAATTATTAAAACGTTGAAAATAATAACAATGTTTTAAATTCATGTAAGATTTTTGACCTATAAAACCATTAAAATATTTCGCATTCAAACATATTCTGCCTAATTAGCGAGGAAAGGGGGGGGTGGAGGTCTGCCATTGTCTTGATGATGAGCAGTTAAATTCTGAAATATGAACTTAAAAACCAAAAACAATTTTTAGATTTAAACCAAATTTTAAATTTATTAGACCAAAAAATTAGTGACCGGGGGTCTGGGGGTGTGGAGCACCCCCCAGGTACCCTAAAAATGTAAAAGCATAATTTGAGGATTTTGGTTTTCAGTATCTACTGATCGATAGAAGAACTTTTTAATACAACATAAAATGTAAGATATTGACCGAGGGTCTGAGGGAGCGGGGGACCGGGGTAGTTTAAAATTCGCCACTTACTATATAAGAACTTTAATAAGAAGTAAAATTTCGTCAAAGCGTCCGTCAAAGCGTCGGACCTCGATGACATAGTATGTATGATGGGGTTCTGTGCCTGAACTTGCAGGAGAGGGCAACGCTTGTTGGATTATCAGCTAAGACGAAACAAAACCTTATGGCAATTGCCAATGAGTCTCTGGCCAAAATCGACGAGTGGATCACCGGTAAGGGCTTTTAGCTGGTCCAGGAGAAGTCGGAGTCGGTGCTTTTGATCGATAGGAGGTGTGCGGATTTGCCATAACGCTAAGAGGGGGTATCGCCTAGTGCCCGGAAGGTTTGCTAAGATCTTTGCTGCCATTCTCTTCGGGAGACTTGGTTACGACTGACACATAATAGAGACGGCGAAAAAGCTGCCAAGATGGGGGCGGGGTTTGCGAGGCTGATGCCTTTGGGCATCACGGCATGGTCACGGCAATCTAAATCACGAGCTGACCAAGTTACTTACCAGCCACGGGTGCTACAATGGCAACGCCTACTTGCACCGATTCATGAGAAGGGAATCGCGGGTGTGCTGCTATTGCAAAGAGGAGTTTAGAAAGAAATTTAACGTGACGACTCTAAACGAGTACAACATGACCCTGGAAATGCTACTATCCGAAGACAACTGGGAAATTATTTCGGGAGCGTTAACAGTCATCATGAAAACGAAGCATGCTGAAGAACTGCGAGAAGGCTGAGCTGAGAAAAGTCCTGAACACCAAATAACACGACAGTTCACTGAAGGTAAATTCTGCTGTAACCCTGGAGGGTGTTTTTAATGGACCGACACCACACTACCATGAAGTACGCGCTGGTGGTGTCTTTTTTAAAATTTCCTCTTTCCTACACGCATAAACAAAAAGGAAAAAACAAAACTTGTCAATACTTAGGTTTTCCGGTAACTTCCAATATTGCGCTTTTCAACACATCCTTGGTGATGGTTTCAATATTCACACCCAGTCCGATTTCCCTTTTTACAATTTTCTCTATGTTTTTTTGTTGATCGGCCATAAACGGAATGCCGACTATGGGTACTTTGTTGAGTATGGCCTCGTGAAGAGATTGCAGCCCTCCTTGTGTAATAAATAATTTGATGTTTGGATGTTCTAAAAATGTACAAATTATAACCTAAAATTTTGAACAGGGAAGGGAAAAACTTACCCAGAATACCCTGTTGTGGAAACCACTTATTAACTATAACATTTTTTGGCTTTTCCGGCAAATCGTCGGTTTCAAATTTCCAAAAAACAGTGTAAGGTATTTCGGCAAACGTATCCAAAAGCAACCGAATCGTTTGATTTGGAAGATTACTTTTAACATTACTTCCTAAGCTAAAGTAAATAAAACCTTTTTTGGCGTCATCGCATTGTTTTTGTAAAACCTGAAAGAACAATACAAAATTTTGAATTTTATCAAAACGGTTTCTTACACTTGGTAGTGGTTTGCTGGGTTTGACGTGTATTCCACCTCCAACGGACACTATACTGGGAAGCAGTGGATGAATGTTGTGGAAAAGCAGATCGGTGTTGATGAACATCATACTGATGCTTTTTTCCAAGTCCTCCACGGAAGGATAACCTTTGCCGAAGTGTTTCTCCACAATTTTATCTTGCTCTTTGCCGTAAACGCAATACGATAAATGTTTTATGTAAAAAGTTAAAGCAGTACTCATGAAGCGCTCATAAAATGTGGAATAATCGTTGGTAGGAGAAATGTACTCTGAATTGACAAGAGGATGGTGGGGGTTTCCTATGGCGTTGTAGGTTCTGGAGATTCCTTCTGCAGTGGACACAGCGATTAGAGGACACTTAAAGCGTTCCGCAAATGCATGCATTATAGGATATAAATATTCCGAAATAACCAAGTCAAAATGTTCCGTTTGGTTATTTATTATGGCTCTAACTTCGGGGAGTTGCAATTCCAAATCTACTACAGTGTTACCATAATCCATTATTAAGTGGTACATTTGAAATCTGTTTAAGTTGAAAAAACTGTTCACTTTCATAGATCTTATCACTTCGTACGTGGAACTGATATCTATTTCAGTTAAATTGGTTAAGGAGGGATCGTTTATGGGATCAGACGTTAAAAGAGTCACTTCATGTCCCCGCAATGATAATTCTCTCCATAACGGCTTGTATACTATTTGATGGCTATACGCTGGTACGGTAATGATGGCCAAAATTCGGGACCCATGAATGGGTAAAACAGCAAAACTAAGGCACACACTTAACCAAATCATTTTCTACGGAAACTTTTTACTAAATGCATAAAAAGATTGGCTCGGAAGTTATTAGTTTTGATAATGCACTCGTGAGATAATTATTAGTAATTAGTATCAATTAAAATGTTCACACTGATATAATTTATATTTAATTAAAGATTGCATTCCCATGTAAACTTCTCGCCTAAATTTGATTACGTATGTATAAGAACGTAAAAATTTTGTTTATTTTGAATCCTCATGAGCCATGCTTGTAAGCAACACATGATTTTGTCCAAGGACTTGCAACGCTACCCCGGGACTGCAAATGGAAAATTTTGAAGCAGAAACCGGGAAAAATTCAATGGAGAAGAACCTAACAAAACCGATAACATCCTAAAGGAAATATTGGTAAAAGGGAATATCAGCCCCATAGCTTCGTAAGTGTTGGACTCCTTTGTGCCTTATGACGTATTCGGTCCATCAAACTGCCTCGTCCAAACCACCCATTGGTTCATCTCTCAGCAACTCCGCATACTTTTTAGCGTTATTTTTGTATCTAAAAAATTGTTTAAATTGAAATTATATTAAAAAAAATTTGATAAATTTTTATAAGAAAAACCATGATCAATACTTGGGTTTTGCGGTAACTTCCAATATTGCACCTTTAAACACCTCCTTGGTGATGGTTTCGAAATTCAGATCAAAGCCGATTTCTTTTTGTACAATTTTTTTATATTTTTGGGTTGATGGCCCATAAATGGAATTCCGATTATGGGCACTTTGTTGAGTATGGCTTAGTAAAGAGATTGCAACCCGCCTTGTGTAATGAATAATTTTATGTTTGGATGTTCTTAAAATAAAAAATCACACAACTACAACACCACGTGTGGATAAATTACCAAGAAGACTTAGTAGTGGAAACCACTTATTAACGATGATAGTTTTTGGTTTTTTCAGCAAATCATCGGTTTCAAACCACCAGAAAATGGTGTAAGGTATCCAACAGCCGTTGAATTTGTTTGTTTTGGGAGGCGGTTACTTTGGATGTTGATACTCAAACTGAAGTATACAAAGCCATTCTTAGCGTCATCGCATTGCTGCTGTAAAACCTGGAAAACAAATAAAATTTCCGGTATTTCTGTAAAAGATTTACTTACATCTGGTAATGGTTCCAATCTAGTAATGAACCAGCAGTATAGCGCGAAGCATACACGGATTGACAACGACGCGGTAAGTCGCGGTTCAAACCCTGCTCGCGTTAGATACACTGCTGTGATCAAAAGTCCAATATTGATCTGTGGACTATGGGGAAGGCAACGGAAACCACCCCATGAATTATACTCCTGGTAAATTCATCTTGGCTTCGGCCAAGTTGAATCGCCAACGTCCGGGTAACTGGATATGGCACACGAAGAAGAAGTAATGGTTTGCTCGGTTTGACGTGGTTCAGATGTTTTGCATCCGAATATTTTGGGACTGGTGGGTGTGTCACACCCCGGTTTGTGTAGTTTACTTAAAAAGTAACAATTCCAGTTTCCGGTTATTTTTCTTACATTGTATTCATTTTTAAAATGCAGATTTTGCATAAAATGCAAAATATTGCTCAAAATATGTATTTTTTCAAACAAATACAATGCAAGAAAAATAATTAGAAATTGAAAATGGTACTTTTTAAATAAATTACATAAACCGGTGGGGTTACACAATGGTGGGGGTATTCAAACCTAGGGACCTAGCAAAGACTACGAAAGTACGAATGCTGAGATGCTACATTTTCCCTGTTCTGCTGTACGGGGTGGAATCGTGGACTCTGACAGAGGCTTCGTGTAAAAAATTGGAGGCGTTTGAAATGTGGCTATACCGCCGGATACTTAGAATTTCTTGGGTCGATCACATTACCAACGAGGAGGTCTTGAGAAGAATGGAGAAGGAAAAGGAGATACTGTTCACAATCAAGAAACGTAAATTGGAATATCTGGGACACGTGATGAGAAATCCAAATAGATACAGGTTGCTCCAGTTACTTATCCAAGGAAAATCCAGGAAAACGAAGCGTGGGTGAAGACGAATATCCTGGCTTAAGAATCTGCGTACTTGGTTTAATACAACTACAATCGGCTTATTTAGATCAGCAGTCAATAAGGTTAAAATAGCAATCATGATCGCCAACATCCGGAACGGATAGGCACTCTAAGAAGAAGAAGAAAAGAAGACACAAACCGGGGTCTGGAGGTGTGGAACACCCTCCAGTGCCTAAGTATTGTGTTGCAGAACATTAAATGTTTACAAATTATGCAGATGCATAACTTTTGAAGATGTGGCTCAGATGTTTTGCATCCCAAAATTTCGGCACTGGAGGATGTTTCACACCCCCCAGACCCCCCGGTTAGTGTAGTTTACTAAAAAAATTACAATTTTGGTTTCAAGTTATTTTTCTTACATTGTATTCATTTTTAAAATGGAGATTTTGCATAAAATGCAAAATATTGCGCAAAATGTTTTTTTTTCAAACAAATACCATGCAAGAAAAATAATTAAGAATTAAAATTGTTACTTTTTAAATAAAATACATAAACGGGGGGTCTGGCGGGGTGGAACACCCTCCAGTGCGTAAGTATTGGGTTGCAGAGCATTAAATGTTTACAAATTATGCAGATGCATAACTTCTCAGGATGTGACTCAGATGTTGTGCATCTTAATATTTCGACACTGGAGGGTGTTCCACACCCCCAGACCCCCCGGTTTGTGTAGTTTATTTAAAAGTAACAATTCCAGTTTCCAGTTATTTTCTTGCATTGTATTCATTTTTAAAATATGTTATATCATTTTAAACAAATACAATGCAAGAGAAATAATTAGAAATTGAAATTGTTACTTTTTAAATAAAATACATAAACCGGGGGTCTGGGGTGTGGAACACCCTCCAGTGCCTAAGTATTGGGTTGCAGAACATTAAATGTTTACTAACTATTCAGATGCATAACTTCTCAGGATGTGGCTCAGATGTTTTCCATTTCAAAATTTTGGCACTGGAGGTGTTCCACACCCCAGACCCCAGTTTGTGTAGTTTATTTAAACAGTAACAATTCCAGTTTCAGTTATTTTTCTTGCATTGTATTCATTTTAAAATATGTTATATCATTTTAAACAAATACAATGCAAGAAAATAATTAGAAATTGAAAATTTTACTTTTAAATAAAATACATAAACGGGGGTCTGGGGTGTGGAACACCCTCCAGTGCCTAAGTATTGGGTTGCAGAAAATTAAATGTTTACTAACTATGCAAATGCATAACTGCTCAGGATGTGACTCAGATGTTGTCCATTTCAATATTTGGCACTGGAGGGTGTTCCACACCCCAGACCCCCAGTTTGTGTAGTTTATTTAAACAGTAACAATTCCAGTTTCCAGTTATTTTTCTTGCATTGTATTCATTTTTAAAATATGTTATATCATTTTTAAACAAATACAATGCAAGAGAAATAATTAGAAATTGAAAATGTTACATTTTAAATAAAATACATAAACCGGGGGGTCTGGGGGGTGTGGAACACCCTCCAGTGCCTAAGTATTGGGTTGCAGAAAATTAAATGTTTACTAACTATGCAGATGCATAACTGCTCAGGATGTGGCTCAGATGTTTTGCATTTCAAAATTTTGGCACTGGAGGGTGTTCCACCCAGACCCCCAGACCCCCCGGTTTGTGTAGTTTACTTAAAAAGTAACAATTGCAGTTTCCGGTTATTTTTCTTACATTGTATTCATTTTTAAAATCCAGATCGATCAGGCACCACAGCAGAAGAGACAGACATCCCTCTCAGCGGAGATCCTCGTGCAACCGTCACCTCCACGGTTGATCGTCCCAGAGTGATTTTAATTTTTCTATGCTTTAGAGTATAATTTATCCAGCTCACTATGAACGGGTCTACTTCCTGTTCATTGAGAGCGTTCTCTATTGATTCAAAAGATTTATCAAACGCTTTCTTTATGTCCAGAAAGACACCCAGGGCAAGTAACTAAGAGTTAGTTCGTGTATACGTTTGCCCGATTTTCCTGATTGATACGCGTACTGGAGTCAATGCAAAGGAATATCGGCAGGACATCGTCCCTTATGTGCCTATCAATGAGCTTCTTCAAAGTTTTAAGCAAAATGACATTAGATTGATTGCATGAAAGGATTTTACCTGGGCATACAATGCACACCCAGGTTTTGGTAAAAATACCACTTTGACCCTTCGCCAACTGTTTGGCACGTCTTTTGGACTATACTCGTCCTGTACATAGCACACACGGAGGTGGATAGCTTTCCTGTCCCCATTGTAGTAGGGCCAGAAATATCCCATCCCTTCCTGGAGATTTATATGATTAGAATGATCTTATCGGCTATATTAATCTTGTTTTATTTATTATTTTGTTTTCCCCTTTCCAGTCCTCCTTTCTGCCCAACAAGTTGGTACCTTTCGTTATCTTCGTTCTTTACCTTTATTTAATATTTTAAGATTACTCTTGAAATTATATTCCAAGAGATTTTCACTTCTGTTGTTTGTATCCGTACTCCCCCAAACAATATGTTGCAAGTTGGAATCACAGCAGAGTAACAGTTGTGTGTTCTTCGTTGTTGAAGTTGAACAGTTGAAGCCGCCCTGCAGTGATGCATGTTTATTTGCACAACCTTGAAAAGGCACCTTACAGTAACCTCTTCGTAGTTTTCTTCCACACTGCTGACAGTAGGGGTTTTCTCCGTACCGCTTGCAGCTGGAGACTCCAGATGATTCTGAGCAGGGTCAGGAGGTTTTTGCCCTCTCTTTTTTTCCTCCATTTCTCGGCGTGTCCTTCCCTTTTCTTGCTCAAAGTCTTGAAAGTAACCTTGGAGATATTCAAGAAGGGTTTACATTGTAATTCCTGGATCTTACTCCAGGAGTTCTCATCCATTAAAACAATTAGTTGTTACCTTTTAGGATCAATCCTTTGCCCAAAACACTTCAGGTTTTTGTTTGAAGTCTTGGGTTTTGAATCGTAAACCTCTTTAAGACTTTTTCGATTTCTTCAGGAGGTCCCGGAATCCATAATAATTTTAGATAGATTCCTTCGAAGAAAGATGGCAAATGCAGTAGAAACATATTTTCAATAAGTTTATTTATTCGCGCTTAGGCTTCCTGAAGAAAATATTTTTACAAATTTTAACAAACAATTTTGCAATTAAAACTAAAAGTGTTACCAACACTCCAATAACGGTCAAACAAAAACCAATGACGTCCAAGAGAAAATATTGGTAGGACGGAATCTCAGCTCCATAG
The DNA here is from genome assembly GCA_036346125.1 of Lycocerus yunnanus. NCBI lineage: Eukaryota > Metazoa > Arthropoda > Insecta > Coleoptera > Cantharidae > Lycocerus > Lycocerus yunnanus. The sequence continues at coordinate 1,602,456 of JARFIX010000073.1, read as the reverse complement.
CTTCGAAAGTGTTTCGTTCCTTTGTGTCGTATGACGTATTCCGTCCACCAAACTGCCTTTTGCAAACCGCTCATGGGTTCGTCTTTTAACATGTCTGCATATTTTTCAACATTCCTTCGATACCTAAAATTAATTTTAATTAAGATGAACTTGAACTGACAGATTACTTTTTTTTTACTTGGAATTTGTTATGGTTTCCATTATTGTGCTCTTCAATGAATCTTTACTAATGGTTTTAAAATCTATAGACAATCCCATTCCTTTCTGTAGAATTTTATCAATATTTTTTATTTGATCGGTCATCAACGGAATGCCCAATATTGGAACTCTTCTGAGAATGGCTTCATGAAGAGACTGTAACCCTCCCTGAGTGATAAATAGTTTCATATTTGGATGTTCTAGAAATGTTCACATTGAATTAAAAATGTATCATTTGTAAAAGTCGCTCCTTACCAAGAAGATCTTGCTGTGGAAACCATTTGTCTGTAATTACATTTGGAGGCTTCTCTAATAGCAAAGCTTGAAATTTCCAAAAAACAGTATAAGGGATTTCGGCGAACGTGTCCAAAAGTAAACGAATTGTATGTTCTGGAAGGTGATGACTCTGGAGGTTGCTTCCTAAACTGAAGTAAATAAATCCGTTTTTAGCGTTATCGCATTGAGCTTGCAAGTGCTGAAATGTTGGCTTATGAATATTTTGCTGCTCCAATAAAGGCGTTTACCTTAGGCAAGGTGGTGCTTGTTTTCACGACGTGAATACCTCCTCCAATCGGTATAACACTTGGCAGTAACGGGTGAATATTGTGAAAAATTAAATCGGTGTTGATGAAGATCATGCTGGTTCTCTTTTCCAAATCCGCTACGGATGGGTAACTTGGCCCGAAATGTTTTGTAATAATTTTGTTCTGCTCTTCGGCATAGAGGTAGTTGGAGAGGTGTTGTATATAGAAAGAATAGGCTGCACTTAGAAAGCGTTCGTAAAATGTGGAATAATCGTCGGTTGGAGAAAAAATTTCTGTATTTATTAGCGGATGATGTGGATTTCCAATCGCGTTGTAGATTCTGGAATTTGCTTCTAAACTGGAAACTGCAATGACGGGACACTTAAATCTTTCTGTAAATGCAAACATGGTCTGATAGTGGAGTTCCACAAGTACTACATCAAAGTGTTGGGTTGTGTCTTGGATTATCGCTTGGACTTGGGGATGCTGCAGTTGTAAATCTGACATCTTAATACCCAATTTGACTGCACGGTGGTAGATTCTGAAGCGGTTCATGCTTAGCAAATTGTTATAATTTACATCCTTCATGGCTTCGTACATGAAGCTCGTGTCGATTTCGGTTAAATTGGTCAAGGAGGAATCCTTCATTGGATTTGATGTCAAAACAGTGACTTGATGACCTCGCAATGAGAGTTCTCTCCATAACGGTTGGTAAACGATCTGATGGCTGTATGATGGAAGAGACATGATGCCTAAAATGCGATGAGCATCTATGAGCAAAAACAGCCAAGCAAAACTTATTAAAACACTCAACCAAATCATTATTTCTACAAAACTGATTATATAAATATTAAAAACACACAATTACGTTATCAACTTCGATAACAGTTTTGGCAATTGAAGTGATAAGAATAGCGAATTACGCAATCGTGATTTACAGAATTTAAATTTTACGTGCACTCAATGTGGATATGATTAGGAAGAGTTGAAAGTTCTGCATTTGAATAAAAAACTGCTTTTTCTTTTTCGTTTACTACTGCCATGATAAGACATTAGAAGAATGTAGCTATTTATTATGTACCGTAAAGTTTTTTTGTCTGCCAATTTTTGAGATATAAAAGCATTGATAAAATAGTGCAAAACACTCTCCATCTCAAGAAGCCAAATTCTGTTTTCAATTGTATTTACATAAAAATAGTATTTTAAGAGGTTCACTATCCAATGAAATAAACGGACGGAGGACTAAAGCATTAATCAGTTTTGTTATCAATGCAATAGAAATAATTATATTTTAAAGTACAAACAATTCCAGTTTAAAACTGTTCTCATCGCCTGTTACATCATGAAACTCTTTGTGTGTGTTTTGGTTTTATCAATTATAACATCATTTGCCGACACAGCTCAAATATTAGCCAACGAATATCGACCAACGAAGGAATTCCAGGGTTATAGCCGAAAAAGGGATTGGGATATCTTTGGAGTTGGATAAACTGAACAAGGAGTCATTCAAAAGCGCTATTTTGGAAGTAATCGAAAATCCAAGGTACATAGGCATTTAAACTATTAACTCTTCAGCCTTTAATCTGCTTAAATGTGTAGTTATTGACTTCAAGCCGAAAAATGTGGAAAATTAGCTAGGGACGAACCAATGACAGGATTGCAAAAATTAATTTGGTGGACAGAATACGTAATAAGACACAAGGGAGGGTCGCATTTGAGAGCAAACGAGATTCCCTTCTACCAGTACTATTTGATCGATGTTATTGGATTTTCTTTGGCCGTAGTGTCGCTGGTTGTTTACGTTGTTGTAAAATTTGTCAAAATTTTATTTAAGATATCAAAATATTTTCTTCTAAAGCCAAAAGTTAAAACTCAATAAAAAATACCTTATGGATTTCCAATCTTAAAAAGTCTTTCAGTAAACTACCAGATTAAAGAAATCTTTAAAAAATTTTCCATATAAAATAAAATGATTAATTTAAATGGCTAATAGTGTTGAGGTTAGATGATTGAGTTGCAGTGTAAGACTGACAAAGTGACAACTTTGTCAGAACCTGTCAGGAAAGGTTTTCGGCAGTACTTGTTAAGATGACAGGTGAACGATAATACGAAACAGTGAAACGTATATTAGGACGACAGGTTATCGTTAGCTTAATCCACCCCTGCAACGAATCTGCGAGAACTTAGGATTGCCATTCCTGTTTCTCGCTTGGCCTGCTTCTCGAGAAGCACACGACTGTAATTTTAACAGATTTACATTTCTTATTCCTAACCTATAATTATTAGAAGCAACCTGGTTGGAGCAATCAAAGTAGAGGGGCTATACCGAAACGAACGCATTTTCATAAAAATTAGAAATTTACAAGAGAAACTATATTGACTGACAGAATAAAGCATTACATACCAACACTTAAAAAGTGAAGTTTCATTTAGAAACTTATCAAATAACATTTAAAAATAAAATTCGAAATTTAGAATACACTACAAGTGGAGAACAGGTAAATGCGGCTACCGGCGATCGGTTTATCGCAATAGTTCTTCTGCTGCTTCTTTGGAAGCTTGGGACCAATCTGTAACTATAACTGACACGTGTACGTCTAATGACTCCCTTAGAGTTTGGAATGAACTAAAACAGAATAAAAAGATAACCACTCTGCTTGTTTTGTTGGAAAAGAATAATCACTTCCAATACAACATTTTCCGGTTGACTACTGTCGTATCGGGACACCAACATATAAGAAAGAGTTTTTGCTTTTTAGATAAATTGGTTGTGTCAAAATCGAACAAACCGTAGCGACATTCTAAGTCACCTCCTGCTTGCAAATTGGCCAAAAAATCTTCGTAATCCTGGTCTCGTGTTCCAATTACTTCTACGTCGATGTGAACGCCGTCTTTGATAAAGAAGATAGCGTAACGATGTTTCTTTTCGTTCCATATTTCCTCATAGACAATTTTGCACGCATCAGTCACTGTTACTGGGGCTGCCTAAAAAATTAGAACATCATTGTAAATACTTACTACGTACAGGACCACTAGTACTATTTAAATTTAAACAATTAACAAAAGTAAACTAAATATTTCCCGTTGCAGAGGCACTGGAAGGTGTTCCACACCCTCCAGACCTCCCGGATTAAGTAGTTTATTTTCTACTTTGTTGCAGAGATCTGCCTCGCAGGGGGTACGGAATTTATAATTACGAAGTTTATAATTAATTGTCAGATTACGAATTAGAATACTTGGCCGTAGTTAATTTTAATAAACTTGAGATATGCTTAAATAATTAATTTACTTTTAATGAAATAAAATTATTTAAACCGGGGGGTCTGGGGGGTGTGGAACACCCTCCAGTGCCTCTCCAACGGGAGATCTTTAGTTAACTTTTGATAAAAAGTAAACTACTCGTCATGGGGGTTTTACAATGTTTTTCATTCCAAAATTTGTGCACTGGAGGGTGTTCCACACCCCCCAGACCCCTCGGATTGAATAGTTTATTTTTATTACATGTAAACTGAATATTTCCCATTGCAGAGGCACTGGAAGGTGTTCCACACCCTCCAGACCTTGCGACTGCGCAAGACGACACTACATGAGCAGCGTGAGAGGCTCGCCAGGAATTAAAGCGACTCCGAGAGGACATGACGAAAATTATTCGAGACTCACAGAAGAAGCACTGGCAAAGGCTCATCGACGAGGTGAACGACGACGTCTGGGGAAGAGTGTACCAGATAGTGACAAGGAAGCTGGGAAGACCAACAATCCAAGGGCTGACTGAGGCTCGCCTCAGGACAATCATTAAAACTCTACTTCCGGTGCACCCCGAGATGAATTTCGTCGCCAAACCAGTGGACGGAGAGATTCCACCTTTGACGGAGGAGGAATTGAAAGTAGCCGTGCAAAAGATGGCCAACAACAAGGCACCGGGACCAGATGGAGTACCGTTTGTGGTAGTCCGCGAACTGGCGGAGGCTCGACCGGATGCCCTTCTAGAGGTCTACAGTAAGTGCCTTCAACAGGGAAGATATCGGGGAATAGAAATATCAGACCCGTACATTTCCTGGTGGGCGGGCAGAATATCGCGACAAGCGAACATGTCAGGGTGCTGGGCGTCGACATCGATAGGTGCCTGACATTTAACCCCCACATCTCGAGGGTTGCAGTTCGGGCTACAAATACCATGGAGGCACTAGGCAGGATCATGCCAAACACAAGTGGCCCAAGCCAAGCCAGGAGAAGACTTCTATGCACCGTGGCAGAGTCAGTAATGCTGTACGCAGCTCCGATATGGGTCTCTGCGCTTGAAAAGGTGACGTACAGGCATTTGTTGGAAGTATCCTAGAGAAGGGGTGCCCTGAGGATCTGCGGGGCCTACCGGACGGTATCCAAAGATGCGGTCCTTGTATTGCCGTCCCTTCTGCCAATCCATCTTAAGGCGGAGATGCGAGACGCCAAGTATAGATCGGGGAACAAGACTCTTTACAACAATCGGTGCATAGAAATACACGAAAAATGGCAAACCATATGGACGGTGTCGGACAAGGGCAGGTGGCTCCATGGATTAACAGGAAGCACGGAGAGCTCAGGTACGAAACCACCCAGGCTCTGAGCGGACATGGATGCTTCAGAGCGTATCTGCATTGCTTCAAGAGAGCTAACACCCCCAACTGCTTCTTCTGTGGGAAAGAGGATGATGCAGAACACACCATCTTTTTCTGCATCAAATGGACAGACCAGCGACAAGTCGCCGAAACGCAGTTGGGGCAAGATCTAACTCCGTTAAACATCGTGGAGCTGATGTTGGTCAGCGAAGAGCACTGGCAGGTGATTGAAAAAATGCTGGTCAAAATTCTGTCTACTAAAGCCAAGCTTCAAGACGAGCAAGAAGAGCAAAGTCCCGAAAGGGCAGAAGCCAGATGAGAGGCAGGAGTGTGTGCGGAAGTAATGCTATTAGCGATTCCCGGCACCTCCAAGGAGGGGTTTTAGTCGGTAAAAATCCGACACTACCACCCAAATCATCTGGGTGGTGTCTTTTTGAAGATTTCCCCACTGCCAACGCACACAAAAAAACACCCTCCAGACCTCCCGGATGAAGTAGTTTATTTTTTACTTTGCTGCAGAGATCTACCTCCCAGGGGGTACGGAATTTATAATTACGAAGTTTATAATTAATTGTCAGATTTTAATAAACTTGAGATATGCTTAAATATTTAATTTACTTTTAATAAAATTATTATTTAAACCGGGGGTCTGGGGGGTGTGGAACACCCTCCAGTGCACAAATTTTGGAATGAAGAACATTGTAGAACCCCCAGGACGAGTAGTTTACTTTTGACCAAAAGTAAACTGAAGATCTCCCGTTGGAGAGGCACTGGAGGGTGTTCCACACCCCAGACCCCCCGGTTTAAATAATTTTATTTTATTAAAAGTAAATTAAATATTTAAGCATATCTCAAGTTTATTAAAATTAGCTATGGCCAAGTAAATGTGTTTAATTCGTAATCTGACAATTAATTATAAACTTCGTAATTATAAATTCCGTACCCCCTGGGAGGCAGATCTCTGCAACAAAGTAAAAAATAAACTACCTAATCCGGGAGGTCTGGAGGGTGTGGAACACCTTCCAGTGCTTCTTCAACGAGAGGTCTTCAATTTACTTTTGGTAAAAAGTAAACTACTCGGTCTGGGGGTTCTGCAATGCTCTTCATTCCAAAATTTGGGCCACCCCCCAGACCCCCCGGATTGAGTAGTTTATTTTTATTACATGTAAACTGAATATTTTCCATTGCAGAAGCACTGGAGGATGTTTTACGCACCCCCCCCTAATCTCCCGGATTACGTAGTTTATTTTTTATCAGAAGTAAACTGAAGATCTCCCGTCGCAGAAATCTACCTCTCAGGGGGTATGGAATTTATAATTATACAGTTTATGATTAATTGTCAAATTATAAATTAAACACATTTACTTGGCCATAGCTAATTTTAAAAACTTGGGATATGCTTAAATATTTAATTCTTGCAATGGGAGATTTTCAGTTTACTTCTGATAAAAAATAAACTACTCAATCCGGGGGGTCTGAGGGGTGTGAAACACCCTCCAGTGTCAAAGTATGGAGAGATCTACACTTTTCTTCTGATAAAAAACTAATTAATCCGGGGGATTTGAGGGGTGTGAAACACTCTTCAGTACCCAAATATTTCAAATCAGGCAAATATATTAAAGGTTTAAAAATTTAGTATAAACTCTCCGCTACCGTTTCAGTTTTCTAAAAGAATTATGACATATTCTTGGGGGAGTGGTAACAAAAAAGGGTAAAGCGAAAATAAATTATGCACAATCATGCACAAACGATTATTTAGATTATTTTCAAAATTGAGAGAGTGGAGCTAGCAGGTTTCCAGCCCCCCAACTAATTTTCTAAATAATTCAAAAACAAAAAAGGTCCAACCGAAAATAAAGAATGCACAAGATATGCACCTTATCCAATCCCATTTAATCAAAAAGCAACGAAATAACCAAACACACAACAAAACAAAAACAAATCAAACACCTCATTGGTAATTTCGTCAATTTAACTTTAATGCATTTTAACTGATAGATAACTATAGTTGAAGAAATCGGGCATAAGAAGATAGTTTAATTTATTGTATTATTACATTTTGGAGCCGTCTATGTAAAACCGGAACAAGAGCGTTATTTTCACTTCAATGTAATTAATTAATCATGACGATAATTTTGTAAATGATTTGCAATTGTTAGCAAATTTCTGCAATTGTTTGCAAATTCTGTAATTGTTTGAAAATTTTAGCAATTGTTTGCAAATGTGTGTTAATTATTTCATACGCTTGTAAATTTTTGTAAATGCCTGTAAATCTTTGTAAATGACTGTAAATGTCTGAAATTGTTTGCAAATATCTCTGTTAAGTTTTACAAATTTTTGCAAATTTTGCAATTGTTTGTAAATATGTGTAAATTTTTGTAAATGCCTGTACATTTTTGGAAATGACTGTAAATCTTTGCAAGTGTCTGTAAATGTCTGAAATTGTTTGCAAATATCTGTGTAAATTTTTGCAAATGATTGCAAATTTTGCAATTGTTTGCAAATGTGTGTAAATTTTTGTAAATGTGTGTAAATTTTTGCAATGTTTTGCAAATTATTGTAAATGCAAATTTGGTGTACACATTTTTGGTCAGTGGTCAACCCCCAGAAAATTCCCAAAATTTTTTTTAAGAATTCCTAGCGACTGTACACAAGAATTCTCAATCGATTACCCCTCGACATTACCATATAATTTTACGATTAAGATGGCATGAATGCTAAACAAATTCCAAAAAGCCTTTACTTTCCCGAAAATAAAAGTTGACGACTTGGCGTCGACCGTCAATCCGGTGCGGATATAATCAGACAAAATAACCCAATGAAATTATTTATACATACACTTACCATGATTATTAATCACACACAAAAATTAAATTTTACCACAAAATAACCACCAGTATACCTCGCTAAGGAATTAAATACACTGACGAGCCTGACGAGGACGTTTATATCAGTTCTCAGCTAACAGTTGGAATATGCTCCAACCAATCAAATCCGTCAGATATTAATAGAATTCGATAAATTTTGCAAGTATTTGATTTTACGACATTTTTACAAAGTGGTGAATAGTCTCTTCTTCTTCTCGTACAAAAAAATGCTTTCATCTTTATACGGGCAATTTTAAAGCTAACTTGATAATATTTATTTGAACAACAAAAACACTTGAAAATTAACTTTAATGGATAAGAGGAATACAAATTACTTTAATTCACTAAAATATTTTTTTTTTTCTTTGAATATTTACAATCTGTTTTACAAAACATTCAATAAATCAAATGACGTTAAATTATTGACATGTTAAGAATGTTTCATGCAAAATTAATTTACAAATTCAAATAAATGTTAATAATTTTGGAATAAAATGAAAGTTGTTTGTTCTGAGACGTGTAGGTAAGTCGGTGGTGTTGAATCGCTTCAATCTTCTAACCTCACGTGAGTGGTCAAAAATCCGTTCGATAGTTCATTTTGGTGAGATTGGATTCTACTTTTGTATTTATCATAAAAGTTTTTAATTTCGTCATGGATCGAATTAATTTTTAAATCATGATAGATTACGTGATTTGGTACATGAACCATGGAGCATTGAAGAGCATTACCTGAGTAAATTGGAAAAATTTTGGTTTATTCTTCTGCATGTTTTACTAAAAAATATCCGTTAGATAAGAAGTTTTTTAATATTTCGTAGAAATGGTATGGGAGATTCATTTTCAATTTGCAGTGCAGGCCTTCGTGCCACACCCTGTCGAAAGCTTGGCTTACGTCTAAATTAGAGTTATTAAAGTTAGACATTAAAATCCCTCCTTGCTTCTTTAAAACCAATATTTAAAGATCTTTGTTACCAAATAGATTTACTGGAATCATATTATATACCTTTGGCATATACATAATATGTATTTGCTTTGATATGGATTAAAAAATGGTAGCACATCAAAACGTCAAAATTTCGTCGTTGTTTTAGGTATTTTTGTTTTCGGTATTTTGTCATAGGTGTTTTTTTGCGTCTTTTTGTTTCCGGTGATTTTGTTTTTTGGTGTGATTGTTTTTCGGGGTTTTTGGTTATGGTGTTTTGGTTTTTCGGTGTTTTTGTATTTTGTTGTTTTGTATTTTGATGTTTTTGTTTTCGATATTTTGACATGGAATCTAAAAATAATAAATCATACTTGTCGTGCATGCAACTCCATTGACATTCGTGTATGGCGGTCGCATAGCTTGGATATTCATTTTTTCTCATATTTTACTGCTGGAATCGTCTTTTAGCTTCTTCTGGCATTCGAGAGCGATTTAAAAGCCCTTTCGAAATCGGGAATAACAATTGCTACCGAGGACGCAGTCCCAAACCGCTTTTCCGCAAGATTACTTGTTGTTTACCGATCAACAAATTCTTGTAAATAAATACTTTGCAAACCAGTATCCTGTTTACAAAAACAGATTTGGTTTTACATTTCAGGCGACCGTTGCTACCCAACGCAGTTCAGATTGCTGCAAAACCACTTCCAACGGTAAGTTTCCAATCCAAAATATTCTAAACTATTATGATTTTATTTTGCAGGAACTGAAGGAGATTTTGGATGGTGCAACGCAAGAACTGGGGTTTTAATTTGGGGTCAAACGTGAAGAGTAAGGATTTGTCTCCAGAAGAACAAGAAATTATATTGCGCATCTTTGCGGAACTTCAAAACATGTCATCACTTTGAAGTGGTTTCTTCAGCAAGATATTTTTGGTAAGTTTGAATTCGGAATACTTTCTTTGTTTCAATGTTGAAATTTTAGAGCATCCCAATATTCGTCTTTTAATTAGTCAAAGTGGTTTGCAATAGATCCATAATTTTATTCCAACAATTGTGATTCGTATGATAGGGCGATAGGATCACTTTAGCTTAATCCACCCTTGCATCGAGTCTGCGGGAACTTACGATCGTCATTGCTGTTTCTCGCTTGCCCTGCTTCTCGAGAAGTACACGACTGTGATTTTAACAAATTTACATTTTTGTATTCCTAACCTACAATTATTAGAAGCAACTTGGTTTAAGCAATAAAAGTAGAGGGACTATGCCGAAACGAACGCATTTTTATAAAAATTACAAATTTACAAGAGAAACTATATTGACTGACAAAATAAAGCATTACATACCAACACTTAAAAAGTAAAGCTTCATTTAAATATTCAAAAACTTATCAAATAACATCTGAAAATAAAATTCGAAATTTAGAATACACTACAAGTGGAGAGCAGGTAAATGCGGCTACCGGCGATCGGTTGATCGCAATTTTTCTTCTACTGCTTCTTTGGAAGCTTCGGACAAATCTGTTGCTTGAATTGACTTGTGTACGCCTACCAATGACTTCTTTAGAGCTTCGAATGAACTAAAAGAGAATAAAAAGTTACCACTGTGCTTATTTTGTTGGAAAAGAGTAATTACCTCGAATACAACATTTTTCGTTTGATCATTGCCGTATCGGGGCACCAAGACATAAGGAAGAGTTTTTGCTTTTTGATAAATCGGTTGTCCCCTCGCATTGATAGGTGTATTCAAAATCAAACAAACCGTAACGACATTCTTTGTCACCTCCTGCTTGCAAATTGGTCAAAAAATCATCGTAATCCTGGTCTCGTGTTCCAATTACTTCTACGTCGATGTGAATGTCGTCTTTGATAAAGAAGATAGCGTAACGATGTTTCTTCTCCTTTCTTATCTCTTCATAGACGACTTTACACGCATCAGTCACTGTCACACCGGATGCCTGAAAAATTGAAACATCATCATAAATACGTACAGGAACATTACTATTTAAATTAATATTAAAACGGGGGCGATAGTGATATTAGAATGTAAATATAAGGCCATTTTATCGTTATTAACAATCATAAGTTGCGATTAATTAAAAATATTGTCCGAAATGATTTTCGCTTGGCTTAAGTGTAGGGCGAGGTTAAAATGACTCACTTTGTTTCCTTATCGGAAAGTGGACTCGACTGCAATTTCATAAACTCCAAAAAAGCCTTTACAAATTTTCCGAAAGTAAAGATGACGCCGGTCAATCCGGCGCGGTTATAATCAGACAAAATAACCAAATGGAATCAACTATGCACTTACCATGATTATTAATTACACACAAAAATTAAAGTAAACTACAAATTAACCACCAGTAACTCGAAACGGGGTTAAATACACTAACGAGCTTGACGACGACGTTTATCTATCGGCAGCTGACAGTTCGAATATGCTCAAACCAATCAAATCCGTCAGATATTAATACGATTTTTCAAGTGTTTGATTTTACTAAATTTTCACAAAGTGGTGGATAGTCCCTTCCCCTTTTCGTACAAAACAAATGCTAGCATCCTTATACGGACAATAATTTTAAAGCGGCACTTGAGAATGTTTACTCGAAAATTATCAGGTAATTTGAATTACTCACATGCCCATAAAAGGACTAATGTCAACTGTAATAGATAAGAGGAATACAAGTTAATTTAATTCACTCAAATATAAGATAAGTTATTTTTTAATTGAAAACCACATTTCGTTTGGGGGGGGGGGGAAGGCGATTTCTATTACTTGAAAATAATAAAAATATTTAGTATATAGGCCGTATATACGCCTCTTCCTTCTTTAAAACCAATATTTGTTTCACTGTGATCAGATGCACAATGACAATGCGACATATTTGCTTTGATATGGCTTAAAAATGGTAGCACGTCAAAGCGCCGAAAACAAAAACGCCGAAGCCTCGCCGTTGTTTTCGGTGTTTTTGTTCTTGGCATTTTGACTTTTTAGTTTTTGTTTTGGTTTTTTTTGTTTTCGGCGATTTTGTTTTTTGGTGTTTCCGTTTTTCGGTGTTTTTGTTTTCAATGTTTTGACGTAGCACGTCAAAGTGCCGAAAACAAAAACGCCGAAGCCTCGCCGTTGTTTTCGGTGTTTTTGTTCTTGGCATTTTGACTTTGTAATTTTTGTTTTGGGTCTTTTTGTTTCCGGCGATTTTGTTTTTGGTGTTTTTGTTTCTAGTGTTTTTGTTTTCGATGGTTTAACGTAGAATCTAAAAAAATAGATAAATCATACTTATCGTGCATGCAACTCCATTGACATTCGTGTATGGTGGTTGCATAGCTGGGTTCGTCAGAGGTTTTCAATAGTAATGTATTAAGTGCATAGCAAGTTGCCGATAATTCTGGCTAAAATGCACGACAGCTTATTACCGTTGATTACGACGAAAATTTGCACGACGCGAAGCGAGGGCAAATTTTCTCAAGAAATAAGCTGGAGTGCATATTTAGGCAGAATTATCGATGGCAACTTGCTATGCACGTAATACATTTTGTCAGACTATTGCATAAGTAATAAGAAAATTTATAAACTTATCGATAAGTGCACTTGTGCAAACTTATCGTTTAATTGCCATGGGATTGGTTCTAATTTTGACATTTGAGTTATTCCGAATTTTTCTATTGGTTCATAGGTAACTGTGTACATAGCGTGCAATAGTCAAATTAATATAAAATATTCGTTATTCACTTTTTTCCTCATATTCCCAGAGTTTATCACCGAATGCTATATTAATATGCCACTTAAAAATTTTACTGCTAGAATCATCTTTTAGCCTCTGCTGGAATTCGAGAGCGGTTTACAAGCCCTTTCGAAATTGCAAAAATAAATTGCTACCGAAGACGCACAGCTTGGCCTCTGGGTCCTTTTAATAGGAAAAGTAACGGCGGAGAGGGGGTAGAATTTAAATAAAAATTACAATTTTTTTCATTCATATATAACTTTTTGCTTTCTAAAATAATATTTTAAAAGCGAACTACAAATTTTAACATTTTTACAGCAAAATATACAACTGCCAGTACTACGGGCAAACAAAATCCAATCACGTCTAAAAATAATACTGATAAAACGGTATTTCGGATCTTCTCAAGTGTGGTGCACCCTTGTGCCTTATGACGTATTCGGTCCACCAAACTGCTTTTTCTAAACCTGTCATCGGCTCATCTTTCATTAATTTTGATATTTTTTTGATTTCGTTTCGATACCTTAAAATGAATCTATTACTTCTGATGGCTCTAGCTCCTAAATTTCTTACCTTGGGTTTTCGATAACTTCCATGATGGCAGCATTAAAAGTTTTTTGGGTTAACCTTTTGAGATCCAACGATAACGCTATACCTTTGTCAACCAGAACTTTTACGTTTCTCAGTTGATCTCCCACGAATGGAATTCCAATGAAAGGTACAGAGTTGTGAATCCCTTCCTCTATGGACTGCAAACCTCCTTGAGTGATGAAGGCGACAACATTCGGATGCCCTAAATTAAAATTACAGTATAAAATTTCATTCAGCAAAATTTTTTACCCAAAACATCTTGTTGAGGAAACCATTTTGAGGTGATTACATTTTCAGGCGTTTCGATCAAATCGTCTATCTCAAATTTCCACAACACAAGATACGGAAGTTGAGCGAATGTCTTCAACATAATCTCCTGGATTTCGACCGTCAAATCTTTGCTCTTAATACTGGATCCAAAGCTGCAATAAACGGCCCCACGTTGGGCGCCATCCAAAAGTTTTCGTAAGTCCTGTAAATCTACTTTAGCAGTTGCAAGTTTCAAGCTAACAACATCTTACCTTGGGCAATGGTTTTGGTTGTTTTAGGTGTAAGCCACCTCCTATCCGAACGACATTTGGTAGCAGAGATCGAATTGGATGCAAAACCAAATTGGTGTTGACAAACAGCAAGGAAACTTTCTTTTCGATTTCAAGGATGCTAGGGAAGTTTTACCAAAATGCTGTTCTAAAGTAAACTGCAGGCGAGGAGCAACTACGTAGTAATAGAAAATCTTCAGAAAATAATCGTACAACCAACTGAGCAAGCGTTCCCAAAAAGTTCGATTCGTGATGGAGACGTTCAAGTTTAAATTAAAATTCGGATGCAATACCGGATGGACTGGATTTCCAATATTTTCGTAATATCTGTTGTGGATGTCCATGGATGAAATTCCAATTAACGGGCATCCAAATCGTTCGGAAAAAGCTTGCGAACCAGGCGCTAACATTTCAACCATTACCACGTCGAAACGTTCGGATTTGTTCCTAATCATAGATCGCACTTCAGGATGACTAAAGGTATTGTCCAAAATGCTAGTTTTGACGTTCACAATGGAAGTAATGGTGGAAAAAAAACTTTTGTCGATCGTTTTGGGAATGTTAATATCTGTCACAATGTCGTACGAAGAGCTCAAATCGATTTCGGTGAGATTGGTCAAGAGCGAATCATTTTGAGGATTGGTGGTTATCACCGTAACTTGATGACCTCGCCGCGACAGTTCTTTAAAAATTGGTTGAAATGGAATTTGATGACTGTAAGATGGCGTCGGAACAACTCCTAAAATTCGAGCAGAGTTGACTGCTGAAAATAAAAGCACAACAGCAAACGCGATTGGTTTCATCGAATAAATTTAATTGACTAATTAGTAGTAAAAACTTTCCAGTTACTATCAAGTGCGATAGAAATAATTAATCAGTTTTCTGCTATTTTCCTTACATTATTTGTTATCATAATAAGGAAAGTTTACTGTTGCGACTAAACAAAATTAAAAAAATATTAAAACGGAGATAGGGAGACTCTCAGCGATATTATAATAAAATGAATGCAGAAACTTTGACTAAATTGTTGTTTCTCTTGGAGGTTATTAACGTGGATTGTGAACCGCCCTTGAATACCCATAAAAAGTAATCGGAAGTTCCAGTAGTAAAATCGCTTGGCTCCAGAAGTCTGCTGAAAATGCGTGTAGCACTTCTACTTCTTATATAAAATGTTTTAGGAAAAAAATTTCTTTCTAAATAAAATTCTCTCACTTTTACAATAAATTTTTGTTTATTTTTAATCGCTTATCGTGCGATAGCTTATAAATACTTATAAACTGCGTCTAGACCTCATGAACGTAAAGTTTCTTGATTGAACTGATCATTCTGGATGTTGGGTTTCCAAGTTTTACAGTTTGTCAACCTGTTTGGTGTCCGTTTTCTCAGAAATCAACCTTAAAAATAATTTAGAATTATGATTTGAGCTTCATGGATAAATCAAACCGTTTTGGCCTCTTGGAATAAATTTGGATTTCCGTGGATATCTCATATTGCCCAAATTTATGGTTTGGTTAGATGAAAGGTATGAACTCCCACCAACATCAATTTTGGATTCTAATTTCTTTAAAATTCGAATTTAGACAATTTTCCAAATAACAACTTTCTACTTTAGGTTAAGGTGCAATGAGAAGAAGTTTACAGATTAGTGCAGTTTTTATTGCGTTTTAACTTTTGGTTTAATAAACAAATATTTAAACATCTTCACGGAGAGTTTAACTAATTTTAAAAATACAAAAAGACTAGAAATATTACAACCAAGCACACCCAACAACATCCAACAGATAATACTGATACACTGGAATTTCATTACTTCTGAAATGAGCGGCTCCTTTGTGCCTAATCACGTATTCGGTCCACCACATTGCTTTCTCCAACCCTGTCATTGGTTCATCCCTAACTAATTTGGCTAATTCTTTGGCTTGGTTTCGGTATCTGAAAAGTTATTATTAAGTTTCAAGTATCAATCTTCCAAATGCTTAACCTCGGTTCCTCTATTACTTCCAAAATGGCACTTTTGAGTAACTCCTTATTCAGTTTGTCCAATTCCAAAAATATCCCCATACCTTTTTCGGCCATAACTTTCATATTTCTTATCTGATCCCCCATGAATGGAATCCCAATCATTGGAACAAAATTGTAGACAGCTTCTTCCATTGATTGCAAACCTCCTTGCGTGATAAAGAGGCGAATATTGGGATGCCCTAAAATTTCAGAACTCAAAACTTCTGATGATGGGATCCCCCACCTCACTTACCTAGAATATCTTGCTGAGGAAACCACTTCGAGGTAATCACATTTTTAGGAGTTTCCCTTCCATCCAACTCGAATTTCCACAACACCAAATACGGAAGTTCGGCAAAAACGTCCAAAAAAATTTGCTGCGTTTCAATAGACAAATCTTTGCTTTTAACATTGGATCCAAAGCTGAAGTAAATCGCTCCTTGTTTGGCCCCATCTAAAATCTTCTTCCATTTCTGCAAAATGGATGTAATATATAACGTAATTCATTTTTTTATCTGGAAACGAACCTCTGGGAGTGGTTTTGGTGGTTTTACGTGCATACCACCGCCAATTCGAACAACATTGGGTAGCAAAGGTCGCCTGGGGTGAAAAACTAAATCTGTGTTTGTGAACATCATCGACATCTTCTTTGCAATTTCCGGCAGACTGGGATACTGCTTTCCAAAATGTCGGTCGATTATAGCTTGTTGTTGTGGAATTATAAAGTAATCTAACAATGGTATAACCATATACATCTCGATGACACTGAATAAACGTTCCCAAAAAGTAAGATTACTGATAGGCAGCATGGGATCTGGATACAGGATGGGATGATTTGGATTTCCTAAAGCAGCGTAATTAAAAGACATGGATTCAAACGACGTCAATCCAATAAATGGGCAAGCGAACCTTTCGGAAAAAATGTACATAGTCGGAGTGAAGGATTCGATCATCACGAGATCAAAATGTTCAGTGTCATTTTTAATTATTGTTTTAACTTCTGGGTGTGTGAAAATGATTTCACTTATGTAATAAACTATTTCAAAAAAGCTGTTTCACCAAGGTGATAATGCTTTCGTTTCCAAAATTTGCTGTTTTGTGATTTTTCGTAATGTCGTACAGCGAACTTATATCAATTTCGGTTAGATTTGTTAAAGTTGCATTTTTCATTGGCTCGGCGGTTAAAACTGTCACTTGGTGACCCCGCAGAGACAGCTCTCTCCAGATTGGTTGTAGAAAAATCTGATGACTGTGATATGGACCCGAAACGATTCCCAATATTCGAGACGAATTGGCAGTCGAATTTAACAACAAAAGAATACAGAAACACACACTTAGTTTCATCGTGCGAGGTAATAATTATTTGAACTGGTTTTGAACGCAACAAATTACCAAGGTTTCAAACGTAATCTAGAGTTTTATCAATTTTCTGTGATAATAAAACTGTTGAATTTATTTCGCGTAACGATAAAATAAAAAATGTTTTTGTTTGCTAATGTTGAATTTAGTAACCAAAAAAAAACACAGAATAAATAAGCAACTTTGTAGTATACGATTCTATTTACAACTGAAGCGATCAAGGTGATTAGAATACAAAATATGATGTAATCATGATAACATGTGATCCAACGACGAACGAAAACTCGTCATGAACAGCGCAGTCAATTTTGGCTGCCTATCAACGCGTAGTTTAGGATGAAAATTTTTTAGAATATTACCCGGGTGGAAGCCAATAGGAAGGAAGTTCGAGCCCCTTCCACCGTTGTACGTATTGGCGCCACAAGAAAAAACTTGGATGAATAATAAATTAACATTATAGGAATAAAAACAACACGCATAGAAGATGGTCAAGGTCGAAGACCAATATAGTTTCGTGGCACATGGTAGTCGAACATTTCTAAAAAGTTCTTTCTTTTCTGCAGTTACGGGGGAGTTAAACTTTTTGGAAAGTGGACAACCTGATTTTGCTTTTCTACAGTCTTTTCAAGATCATTTTTTTCAGCAGTGTCAAAAGAAAATTGGAAGAAGGCTGATATGTGTCTGTTGAAAGCTACAATGTTAGCTGCCTTACCTGGCTTTGTTATGAGTATTACTTCTGCCACTTTCTATTGCATTGAAAAATATTCTACTCCAGTGATGGTATTAAATAATTGGGTTATGCACCGGATATGCTTTTAGCAATTAGCAATTATTTAATTTTTTACCAGTTATGTTTAAGATTAAAAACACCCTAAAACCCATTTCCACAAAAAAAATTAATGTTTAAAGATTCCAAGAAAAATGTATTGTAGGAACCTAGAGGTGACCATCGGTACGTCTTCTTTGTTCTGGAAAATGCCAAACACCAACCCTCACCGGCTGTACTCCTGGAAACTATTGGCAACATTGCAAATGGAGATGCAGGGTGTCAAGCACACAAACGCAAATGTTGCGTTTGTGATCAACGTGGATGTCCACCAGAGATCTCCAGCTGGTCCCGGAGAAGGCCGAGGTAGTCGTGATCTCGGGGAGAAGAAGGATTAGACCTGTCCACGTTTTGGACAGTTACAACGGGCGACCAAGCAAGAGTGACTGGTGTGGACATCGATTTTTGATAGAGTTTTGATCTTAGGAAGACCATGCCAAATATGAGAGCCCCTAGTCAGGCGAAGAGACGGCTCCTGTGCTCAGTGGCAGAGTCAATTATGTTGTACAATTGGCCCCGATATGGAATTGTGGAACGGATGCTGGTGGAAATTATTTACACCAAAACCCAATGCGAACTAGATGACCAACGAGGCCAATAAGGATAAAACCCCAAAGGGAGGAAACACGAATGCAGGCTGGAGAGTGTACGGAAGAAATGCACTAGCTATTTCCGACATCTCCACCGAGTGGGAGTTTAGTCGGTGAAAATCCGACACTACCACCCAAAACATCTGGGTGGTGTCTTTGGAAGATTTCCCCACAAAATGACAAATTGGCCTGTATGATGTCGGACTCTCCAGATGCTTATCACCCTTTTGCAACAGCATCAAGCAGGCTCTCTTCCATCTTTGTGAGAAGACTCCCCTTATAAGGCAATTGTTTATAACTCCTAGGAGTATTTCCGTTCGTTCCATATCCATCCCCTCACGGTTTTCTATCGATGTACCATAATCCGCCCTCGGATGGATTGGGAAGAGCTATGCGACGATTTGTCCTATTCTTTCGGATGTGAGCTCTATTATCTCGTTTTTTACCAATTTTTTTGTTACCAGTCTATAATCCACGCCCTACACGTCCGCTTCGCTCTCTCTCAAGACCTCAGGCCAGCTCTCCCTTTAGCTTTTTTCTATTGCCAGGTCTTTTCTTGCTTCTTTCAGTTCCCTTCAGACTCCTTCTGTGAACCTTTTCTAGAGATCTTGTACACTTTTTCTTCTTATATGGCCTCTTTCTTGGCATACACCTGTCGCACATCTCCTTTAGCACCTCAGCTAGTTCATTTGGCTCCTCCGGCTCTGCTGCCTGGTTTAGCCCCTTTTGTAATTTTCTGTTGTCGAGTTCGCTCGTTGACCATCTTATTTTTGTCCTGGGCAAAGGTTTTTCACGTTCTACCATTCCAAATGGATGTAGCGGTGGTTGCTGAGGCGCTCTACCTCTTCCATAACCCTCCAATCGACAACCTTGCCGTGTATCTCCAACGTGGCCATTGTTATATCTATCACAGATTCCGTAGAGGCTCTGTTTTCCGTGGCCTCCGTGACGTAGGTTGGCATTTTTCTCCACAGTTTCCAACGCCTCCGTCAGATTTCGACCCCTTTCATCACTTCTTCTCGCTCCCATGCATAGACTTTAGCGTTTAGGTCGCTTCCGACCACAATCTCCCCTCTTTGTCTTTATACACTGTCCATTAATTTCTCCACCTTTGTCTCATACTCTTCGTCACTTTGGTTAGGGGAGAAGTAGCAACTATAGATGTTCAGATTTCTCTCTCTCTCATCCACACATATCCCTCTCCGCTTTCGCTTTCCTCCACCACCAACTGGCTTGACATCCAGATGGCGGCCAGGTCGGTCTCATCGCTCCACTAGTTTCCTTGTTGCTGCCGATCCGACTGACTCAGTATCGCCACGTCTGTTTCTCTCTGCAGTAACATCTACGCCTTGGCCGCTCTGTGTAAAGACCGTGTAAGAAACATCTGTATTCCCTGGTTCCGCAGCAACTCTGAACAGGGTGGCCGCTTCTCCAGCATCTAGGGCAGATCCCGAGAAGAAACTCTCGAATCCCGCACCCTGACACCATGCCGACCGCAACCCTCCCCAGCTTGAAAAGAGTTTCAGCTCCGGCCTCGTCACATGTGACCACTGCCGTCTAGGTTCCTCCGAAGAGACCGGATGCCGAGGTATCCCTCCGCCGCCACGTGTCTTCTGAGGCACTCCATCAGCTCTTCCTTATCGACAAACTCAGTTGATGGACCATCGTTTCCGCCATCCTCTTCTTCACCAACGAGTAGAGCTGAGCGACGTTTTTGCCGCTCCAGGATGGTTCTAACGGAACGTCGCCCCCTCTTGTTTTCACCACTTTGGCGACTGTCGAGCCGCTCTCCTGGAAGCAGGTTTTTAGCCACGTGAGAACCTCTTTAAAAAGAGGCTCTCCGTCGTTTTCATAAGGACCTCCGGGGGCTTCATCCGTGAGCTTCTTGCCGGAGGCGTTGATTTTGCGACGGCTGGTTCCTTTGCAGCTTTTTTGGCCTTAGCTCTGACTTTTGTCCGCCTACCTTTTTCGCGTGGGTCAACAAAGCCGTCCTCCTCTCTCGATGCGCTCTCCTCTAATCCACTTCCAGTTTGTATGGGTGGCTATTGTTTTCTTTTTGAGCGGAACGCCCAGAAGCTTTTGGAGCCTGACTCTCTGCTCCGCCGCAATCTCGTCGTCGGAACCGACTATTTCCGGTACGGCGTTACATTGAGTCAACCGATCTTCCAGCTGCTTCATCTGGTGTGTTAGCATGTTGATTGCTGTCTTTAGCCCAGCCACCGCACTCCCGAGTTCTGTCACTTTCGCGGTCGTCTTCTCCAACTGTCTGCGAAATGCCATACGTCTTTTTTAAGCCTTGATTACCCTTGATGGTCGTTGGTTCTTTTCCTTGGGCCTAAGGTCTAAGGTCTTTTGTTGGTCCTGAATCAATTTTACCAATCGGGCGCGGAATCGCTTCTTTCGGTCTCCTGTTGCTTAGAGAAAGCCGTCTTTTCTTTCCGAATAATCTTTTGGATTTTTGAAAGTTCTTCAGAGAGCTGTTTGACCTCAGCCGCCGTGCTGACATACCGCTTGATTTTAAACAAAGTTTTAGCTCTCTTATAAATAGAGATCAATCTGCTATCTGACGTTATTGGAAAGTTTCCCGCCAAGATGGCCATTCTGTGTCTAGATTTTACTAGACTCACTTAGCTGTTTTTTACCACCTCTCGCATTCAATTGAAGCGGGGTCAGGGCCGTCGCAATCTCAATATTAGGTGGACGCCTGGTCTTCGTGCGTCCCTCCTCGATGTTTTCCTTGGAATCGTCAGTAGCTAGCGTTAGCGGTTTGGTCTGACTACTCGCCGGGACCGTAGAGAGGTCGCTTGATGATGGTCGGGTGTAGCCCATCTCTAAACTTTCTTCGGAACTTTTCCTTCATTTTTCTTGTCTATGTTCATTTTTCCTGAGGAAGGTTGTTACGCCCGCTATTTCCTCGCGCGCCACGCAGCCTTCGGCGCGATTTTTCTCGCCTTGGCTTAGGGGGGAGACAGATGTTTGTCTTCATCAGAGTTCCTCTCACTTTAGCCTTGCGAGTTTTTTTCCTCCACCGGGATTGGATACCCGATCTCAGAGAGCCCTCCGCAAGTTACCAGGAACCACCACAAGGAGGAGAGGGAGAACCACGTGTTGGCAAGCTTCTAAAAAAGACGATCCTTACGAGGTGTAATAACGACATCAAGAGCAGCGCCGACCTTTCTAACAAATAATACGGGTTTAGAAAAGGTAGATTAGACCATAGACTCCCCTTCAAATGATCACGAAACAGATTTGGTGCAAATGAAAACAGATTTGAAAACATGAAAACATATTTAGATTATGTATTTGAGCGGCTTAATTCTTTTGGAGAGTGTGTTTACACCTGAATAAGACATCGGAAGAGTGCGTCTGCCTCCTTACTCCTACCTATTAAATCCCATCGCATGGCTATGGAGTTTGTTCAATTTGCTAAATTTTCTGATTTGAGCAGGTAGTTAACCAGTGAAGGATAATGGTTTGGTAGAACCAGGAAAAAATTAATCAATACAACAGTAGCAAGTTTGGGCAAGGCTTAAGAAAGAAGGATTTAAGGTGGTACAAATCTTACGTGATCTTATCCAGAGATATCAGTGGGCAAACCATTTTTGGATTATTCCAAGGTATTATTTTTGTATTCCCCGTAAATTGTGGATGACCAGATGGCACCCTCATCGTGATCCTAGCTGCCATCATCCATACACTTTATACCTAGAAGAGTAAAAAAATATAAACAAATTATGATGTTTCCTTAAATGATTGATTAATGGCTGCAGGATTGTTTTGGGGCTCTTATACCATAGATAATCATCAAGTTGGTAGGTACCCTCTGATCTCTGATCATCGGATATTTGGCGGTACTCTCGGCTTCGTAGAGTTTAATCACTTCTTTTCGAATAAACTGTGGGAAGCTTCCTCCAGTTTTTGGTTTGAGAAGAACTACGGGGTCTTCATGCTTCGACTCACTGCAATATTTTGCAATTGCTGGATTTTGGTTATGGAGCCAGAGGACGTGTATCACCAAACGGAGACAAAGTTCGTCATAATCGGCCTTATGACGGATATAATCTGCATCAGACCTTTAACTATGGAAGTTACCCTACGATGACCGTTGTGGATAGTAGCTTTCTTCTTGTTGAAGCCGCGAATCAGATGGAGAACCACCTTTTTAGGTAAAACTAATTTTTCCCCTAAAAGGAGGCTGCGAGGAGCACGAACATCGGAGTCGAACTTGTGAAATTTTTTTAATATTTTGCCAATTTTTACTTCAAAGAACTACTACTTGCACTGTAAGGTTTTTATTATTGAGTTTTAACTTTTTGTTTAGCAAAAAAATATTTTACAATCTTCACGAAGAGTTTCACAGATTTTATAAATACAAAGATAACTAAGAATACCACAGCCACCCACACCCCAATAACATCCAGCAGATAATACTGATACAATGGAATTTCATTTCTTCTGAAATGAGTGGCTCCTTTGTGCCTAATCACGTATTCCGTCCACCAAACCGCTTTCTCCAAACCAGTCATTGGCTCATCTTTAACCAATTTGGCTAATTTTTCGGCTTGGTTTCGGTATCTAAAATTTTTTTATTTAGTTTAAAGTATTAAACCGCAAAAGGCTTAACCTCGGATTTTCGATTACTTCCAAAATGGCATTTTGGAGTATCTCCTTATTCAGTTTGTCCAATTCCAAAAATATCCCCATACCTTTTTCGGCCATAACTTTCATATTTCTTATCTGATCCCCCATGAATGGAATCCCAATCATTGGAACAAAATTGTAGACAGCTTCTTCCATTGATTGCAAACCTCCTTGCGTGATAAAGAGGCGAATATTGGGATGCCCTAAAATTTCAGAACTCAAAACTTCTGATGATGGGATCCCCCACCTCACTTACCTAGAATATCTTGCTGAGGAAACCACTTCGAGGTAATCACATTTTTAGGAGTTTCCCTTCCATCCAACTCGAATTTCCACAACACCAAATACGGAAGTTCGGCAAAAACGTCCAAAAAAATTTGCTGCGTTTCAATAGACAAATCTTTGCTTTTAACATTGGATCCAAAGCTGAAGTAAATCGCTCCTTGTTTGGCCCCATCTAAAATCTTCTTCCATTTCTGCAAAATGGATGTAATATATGTATAACGTAATTCATTTTTATCTGAAACGAACCTCTGGGAGTGGTTTTGGTGGTTTACGTGCATACCACCGCCAATTCGAACAACATTGGGTAGCAAAGGTCGCCTGGGGTGAAAAACTAAATCTGTGTTTGTGAACATCATCGACATCTTTTTGCAATTTCCGGCAGGCTGAGATACTGCTTTCCAAAATGTCGGTCGATTATAGCTTGTTGTTGTGGAATTATAAAGTAATCTAACAATGGTATAACCATATACATCTCGATGACACTGAATAAACGTTCCCAAAAAGTAAGATTACTGATGGGCAGCATGGGATCTGGATACAGGATGGGATGATTTGGATTTCCCAGAGCTGCGTAATTAAAAGACATGGATTCAAACGACGTCAATCCAATAAATGGGCAAGCGAACCTTTCGGAAAAAATGTACATAGTCGGAGTGAAGGATTCGATCATCACGAGATCAAAATGTTCAGTGTCATTTTTAATTAATGTTTTAACTTCTGGGTGTGTGAAAATGATTTCACTTATGTTATGAACCATTTCAAAAATCTGTTTCACCAAGGTGATAAAGCTTTCGTTTCCAAAATTTGCTGTTTTGTGGTTTTTTGTGATGTCGTACAGCGAACTTATGTCAATTTCGGTTAGATTTGTTAAAGTTGCATTTTTCATTGGCTCGGCGGTTAAAACTGTCACTTGGTGACCCCGCAGAGACAGCTCTCTCCAGATTGGTTGTAGAAAAATCTGATGACTGTGATATGGACCCGAAACAATTCCCAATATTCGAGACGAATTGACAGTCGAATTTAACAACAAAAGAATACAGAAACACACACTTAGTTTCATGATGCGATAGAATATTTGAACTGGCGTTGAACGCAACAAATTACCAAGGTTTTAGGCGTAATCTCGAGTTTTATCAATTTTCTGTGATAATAAAACTATTTCGCGTAATGATAAAATAAAAAATGTTTTTGTTTGCTAATGTTGAATTTATTAAGCAAAAAAAACACAAAATAAATAAGCAACTGTGTAGTATACGCTTCTATTTACAACTACTACAACTGAAGCTGTCAAGGTGATTAGAATACAAAATATGATGTAATCATGATAACATGTGATCCAACGACGAACAACAACTTATTTTCATGAACGCGATAGAATTTTGAACTGGCGTTCAACGCAAAAAAAGGTTTTGGGGAATTGAAAATTTTTTTTTAAAAAGAATTTTTACGGTAAGAAGCAATAAAAAGTTTAGTTTGCTACCGTTGTATTTATTAAGCGCCAAAAAGAAAAAACCTTGGATGAATTTTTTACAATCTACACTTAGTTCATAGGATAGAATAAAACATGCATATGAAGACATGGTCCAAGGTTACGAAGACTCGTCAGAGTTTGCAGTCAATTTTGGCTGGTATCAACTATTTGCGATGAAAATTTTTTTTTCGCAGTTGATTGAAGCCAAATAGGAAGTGAAGCAACCTTGTTGTACGTTTGATTTTCTGCACAAGACTTGGTGAAGAATACAATTAATTATAGTGAATCAAAAACACATTGAAAGAGAAGGCTCGATATGACGCGATAGATTGGCTGCCACAGGTGTGTAGCTAAAAGTTTTTTCGATTTCCGGGTGAGCCGGAAAAGTGACCAACCTTGTGTAGGCCCAAATTTTGGATTTACAATACATTTGCAAAACATTGCTAAAATTTGCAAGGTCAAGACAAATTGAGAAGGTTCGATATTCTAAAATTTCACTACATGTTAGCGGGTGAGGGAAGTTGACACACCATGTGTACAAATTTTATTACATTTGCAACATTGC
This sequence comes from Lycocerus yunnanus, assembly GCA_036346125.1. NCBI lineage: Eukaryota > Metazoa > Arthropoda > Insecta > Coleoptera > Cantharidae > Lycocerus > Lycocerus yunnanus. The sequence goes on along the minus strand of JARFIX010000073.1, from coordinate 1,576,765 downwards.
AAAATTTGCAAGCATTGCAAAAATTTAGAGGCATATTTGCAAAAATTTCACACATTTACTCATTGACCACTTACAGACATTTACAAAATTTACACATTTTGCAAACAATTGCAAAATTTGCAACATTTGCAAAATTTACAGAGATATTTGCAAACAATTTCACACATTTACAGTCATTTGCAAAGATTTACAAGCATTTACAAAATTTACACATTTGCAAACAATAGCAAAATTTGCAAACATTTGCACAAGTTTACACATATATTTGCAAACAATTTCACACATTTACAGTCATTTGCAAAGATTTACAAGCATTTACAAAATTTACACACATTTGCAAACAATTGCAAAATTTGCAAACATTTGCACAACTTTACACATATATTTGCAAACAATTTCACACATTTACGGTCATTTGCAAAGATTTACAGTCATTTACAAAAATTTACACACATCTGCAAACAATTGAAAAATTTGCAAACATTTGCACAACTTTACAGAGATATTTGCAAACAATTTCACACATTTACGGTCATTTGCAAAGATTTACAGTCATTTACAAAAATTTACACACATCTGCAAACAATTGAAAAATTTGCAAACATTTGCACAACTTTACAGATATATTTGCAAACAATTTCACACATTTACGGTCATTTGCAAAGATTTACAGGCATTTACAAAAATTTACAAAAATTTTCACACATTTGCAAACAATTGCAAAATTTGCAAACATTTGCACAACTTTACAGATATATTTGCAAACAATTTCACACATTTACGGTCATTTGCAAAGATTTACAGGCATTTACAAAAATTTACAAAAATTTTCACACATTTGCAAACAATTGCAAAATTTGCAAACATTTGCACAACTTTACAGAGATATTTGCAAACAATTTCACACATTTACGGTCATTTGCAAAGATTTACAGGCATTTACAAAATTTACAAAATTTATACACATTTGCAAACAATTGCAAAATTTGCAAACATTTGCACTACTTTACAGATATATTTGCAAACAATTTCACACATTTACAGTCATTTGCAAAGATTTAAAGGCATTTACAAAAATTTACACACATTTGCAAACAATAGCAAAATTTGCAAACATTTGCACAACTTTACAGAGATATTTGCAAACAATTTCACACATTTACGGTCATTTGCAAAGATTTACAAGCATTTACAAAAATTTACAAAAATTTACACACATTTGCAAACAATTGCAAAATTTGCAAACATTTGCACAACTTTACAGATATACATATTTGCAAACAATTTCACACATTTACGGTCATTTGCAAAGATTTACAGGCATTTACAAAAATTTACAAAAATTTACACACATTTGCAAACAATTGCAAAATTTGCAAACATTTGCACAAGTTTACACATATATTTGCAAACAATTTCACACATTTACAGTCATTTGCAAAGATTTACAGGCATTTACAAAAATTTACAAAAATTTACACATTTGCAAACAATTGCAAAATTTGCAAACATTTGCACAACTTTATAGAGATATTTGCCAACAATTTCAGACATTTACAGACACTTGCAAAGAAGGTCCTGTGAGAAGCTTCCTCCAGCCTTAGGTTTGAAAAGAACTACGGGGCCTTCATGCTTCAACTCATTGCAAAATTTTGCAATCGTTAGATCTTGGTTATGAGGCCAGAGGACGTGTAACACCAAACGGGAACAGAGTTTGTCATAATCGGCCTGATGACGGATATAATCTGCGTCAGACCCCTAACTATGGAAGTTACCCCAAGTTGACCGTTGTGGGTAGTAGCTTTCTTCTTGTTAAAGCCGCAAATCAAATGGAGAACCATCTTTTTAAGTAAAACTAATTTCCCCCTAAAAGGAGGCTGCGAGGAGCACAAACATCGGGGTCGAACTTGGGAATTTTTTTTAATATTTTGCCAATTTTTACTGCAAAGAACTACTACCTGCACTGTAAGGTTTTTATTATTGAGTTTTAACTTTTCGTTTAGCAAAAAAATATTTTACAATCTTCACTAGGAGTTTCACAGATTTTAAAAATACAAAGATAACTAAGAATACCACAGCCACGCACACCCCAATAACATCCAGCAGATAATACTGATACAATGGAATTTCATTTCTTCTAAAATGAGTGGCTCCTTTGTGCCTAATCACGTATTCAGTCCACCAAACTGCTCTCTCCAACCCAGTCATTGGCTCATCTTTAACCAATTTAGCTAATTTTTCGGCTTGATTTCGGTATCTAAAATTTTTTTATTTAGTTTCAAGTATTAAACCTCAAAAGGCTTAACCTCGATTTTCGATTACTTCCAAAATGGCATTTGGAATATCTCCTTATTCAGTTTGTCCAATTCCAAAGTTATACCCATACCTTTTTCGGCCATAACTTTCATATTTCTTATCTGATCCCCCATGAATGGAATCCCAATCATTGGAACAAAATTGTGGACAGCTTCTTCCATTGATTGTAAACCCCTTTGCGTGATAAAGAGGCGAGTATTGGGGTGCCCTAAAATTTTGGAACTGAAAATTTTAACAAAGGATCACCTCTTACCTAAAATATCTTGCTGAGGAAACCACTTCGAGGTAATCACATTTTAAGGAGTTTCCCTTCCATCCAACTCGAATTTCCACAACACCAAATACGGAAGTTCGGCAAAATGTCCAAAAACCTTTCTGTGTTTCATTAGACAAATCTTTGCTTTTAACATTTGATCCCAAGCTGAAGTAAATCGCTCCCTGGTTGGCCCCATCTAAAAGACCTTTCAGCTTCTGCAAAATGGATTTATGTAATTTTATGAATTTTTTGTTTGATAACGAACCTCTGGGAGTGGTTTTGGTGGTTTTATGTGCATTCCACCGCCAATTCGAACAACATTGAGTAGTAAAGGTCGCAGTGGGTGAAAAATTAAATCTGTGTTTGTAAACATCATCGACATCTTTTTTTCAATTTCCCGCAGCCTTGGATAATGGTTTCCAAAATGTCGGTCGATTATAGCTTGTTGTTGTGGAAGCACAAAATAATCTAAAAATGGTAAAACCACATTCATTCCGATGACACTGAATAAACGTTCCCAAAAAGTAAGATTACTGATAGGCAGCATGGGATCTGGATACAAAATTGGATGATTTGGGTTTCCTAAAGCTTCGTAAGTGAAAGACATGGATTCAAAGGTTGTCAAACCAATAAAGGGGCAACCAAACCTTTCGGAAAAAATGTACATTGTCGGAAGAAACAAAGATTCGATCATCACGAGATCAAAATGTTCAGTGTCATTTTTAATTAATTTTTCGACTTCTGGGTGCGTGAAAATGGATTCACTTAGGTTATGAACCATTTGCAAAAACTTCTTCCACAAGGCGATAAACCTCTCGTTTCCAAAATTTGCTGTGTTGTGATCTTTTGTAAGGTCGTACAGCGAACTTGTGTCAATTTCGGTAAGATTTGTTAAAGTTGCATTTTTCATTGGCTCGGTGGTTAAAACGGTCACGTGGTGACCCCGCAGAGGCAGTTCTCTCCATATTGGTTGAAGAGCAATGTGATGACTGTAATATGGAACCCGAAACTATTCCCAATATTCGAGACGAATTGGCAATCGAGTTTAACAACAAAATAAAATAGGAACACACGCTTAGTTTCATGATCCGAGATAATATTTGAACTGGTTTGAATGCTCCAAGTTACAAGTTTTTATCGTATTTTTTTTATCAATTAATTATTTGTGATAATGAAATTGATTAGAACCTAATGATGAAGATAGATTGAATAATGCAGCGGCGTGAATTAATTCAGCACTACGTTTCAAATTTTTTTTCTGCAAGTTTGAGAGTTTAAATTTAACAGGGGGGGGGACACTGATTCTTTAAGGATCTGGGGCTTTATGGAAGCCCAAATAAAGGATTATTTAATTTTGAATAATTTTTGTATGTTATAATTTTTTGCCAAGTTGATTGGTAACATCAAAAGAATATTTGCCAATAATAAAAATATTTTGCCAATTTTTGCTTCAAAGAACTACCAGTTTTTATTATTGGGTTTTAACTTTTCGTTTAGCAAAAAAATATTTTACAATCTTAATGAAGAGTTTCACACATTTTGCAAATACAAAGACAACTAAAAGTACTACAGCCATGCACACCCCAATAACATCCAGCAGATAATACTGATACATTGGAATTTCATTTTGTCTGAAATGAGTGGCTCCTTTGTGCCTAATCACGTATTCGGTCCACCAAACCGCTTTCTCCAACCCTGTCATTGGCTCATCCCTCACTAATTTAGCCAATTTTTCGGCTTGGTTTCGGTATCTAAAATCGTATCCATTCAGTTTCACATATCAACCTTAAATTAGTTTAACCTTGGATTTTCGATTACTTCCAAAATTGCCATTTTAAGTGACTCCTTGTTTAACTTGCCAAACTCCAAAAATATCCCCATACCCTTTTCCTCCATAACTTTCATATTTCGTGCCTGATCCCCAAGAAATGGAATTCCAATCATTGGCATAAAATTGTGAACCGCTTCTTCCATTGATTGTAAACCCCCCTGGGTAATGAAAAGACGAACGTTGGGATGTCCTAAAATTTCGAATTTAATAGAGGAACAAAGAATCTTACAGTTAAATTCAACCAAAAATATCTTGTTGAGGATACCATTTTGAGGTAATGACATTTTTAGGAGTTTCCCTTCCATCCAACTCGAATTTCCACAACACCAAATACGGAAGTTCGGCAAAAGCGTCCAGGAAAATTTGCTGCGTTTCAATAGGCAAATCTTTGCTTTTGACATTCGATCCCAAGCTAAAATAAATCGCTCCCTGCTTGGCCTCATCCAAAATTTCCTTCAATTTCTGCAAAATAAAGTCATGTGAAGGTCTGAGTGTTTTGACTGGAAACGAACCTTTGGAAGTGGTTTCGGTGGGTTTATGTGCATACCACCTCCAATTCGAACCACATTAGGGAGTAAAGGTCGCCTGGGATGAAAAACCAAATCTGTGTTGGTGAACATCATCGACATCTTACTTTCGATTTCTCGTAGCCGTGGGTACTGGTTTCCAAAGTGCCGGTCTACCAGAGCTTGTTCTCTTGGAAACACAACGCAATCTAACACTATGGAGTTAAAGGTGATCACGAGGACACTGGCTAAGCGTTCCCAAAAATTAAGATTACTGGTCGGTAACATGGGATCTGGATACAGGACTGGATGATTTGGATTCCCAAGAACTGCGTAATTAAACGACGGAGATTCTAACGTCATTACGGTAATAAATGGGCAACCAAACCTTTCGGAAAAAGTATACATGGCCGGAAATAAAGCTTCGATCATTACGAGATCGAAGTGTTCCGATTTGTTGTTAATTAAAGCTTCCACTTTTGGGTGCGAGAAAAAAGTTCACTTATTTTATGAAAAAGTTCTAAATACTGCAATGCGATGGCGATGGTGTTTGAAGTCACAAAATTTGCGTTTTCATGGGTTTTGTGAGATCATACATCGAACTTATGTCTATTTCGGTAAGATTTGTCAAAGTTGAATCGTTTATTGGGTCTGTGGTTAAAACGGTCAGTTGGTGACCCCGTAGAGAGAGCTCTCTCCATATTGGTTGGAGAAAAATTTGATGACTGTAAGATGGAGTCGGAACGATTCCCAATATTCGAGCCGAATTAACTCTCACATTTAAGAACACAAGAATGAAAGCACATACACTTAATTTCATAATGCGACAGCTACGATAACAATTTTGAACTGGCGTTTATCATAGTAAGATAAGTTGATTTGAAACAATTAAAGATTAATAATGGTCGATGACGTCGTTTAAACAGAGCAATCAGTTAGTTAATGTTATCTGCTATGTATAGAGGTCACTTTTTCAAACTCGAAGGAGATCGCCAATTTCATGAAATGCTGAGCTTTCTCCCATATAACGATGGTTGAGGCTTGAGACTCGAACGATGGAAATAAACTCTCATGAAGCTTGATACATTTGGTTCTCAGATGGAGCCGCGTAATGGAAAAATTGGAAAAAAAAGAGGATAATCCTCTGGAGGAAATTGTTTTAACCGTCTACCCTTGAGGAAGACAGTTCAAAACCCATTATCACCATAATTGCAAAAACAGACTGATATCCTCCTCGGATACGAGGGCCAAGTTCCCTTTGGGTGCTTCCACTTTGTCAAATGAAAAAATTATTATAATTTTTATTGCGTTTTAACTTTTGGCTTAACAAACAAATACTTTAAAAGCTTAATCGATAGTTTCATAATTATTGCAATAACAAAAATAATAAAAAACACCACCACCAGACAAAACCCAATTACATCGACCAAATAATACTGATACAATGGAATTTCATTTCTTTTGAAATGAGTGGCTCCTTTGTGCCTAATCACGTATTCCGTCCACCAAACCGCTTTCTCCAACCCTGTCATTGGTTCATCCCTAGCTAATTTGGCACATTTTTCAACTTGGATTCGATATCTAAAACGAACTCCATGACTATCGAGAGAAAACTTCCAAACAATCTTACCTGGGATTTTCTATTACTTCCAAAATGGCACTTTTGAACGATTCCTTGTTCAGTTTATCCAACTCCAAAGAAATTCCAATCTTTTTCGGCTATAACTCGCATATTTCTAGCCTGATCCCCAATAAACGGAATCCCGATCATTGGAATAAAATTGTGAACTGCTTCCTCCATGGATTGTAAACCTCCTTGCGTGATGAAGAGGCGAATATTGGGTGCCCTAAAATTTCCTTAATACAATAGAATGAAATAATTTCCTGTAATGAACTTACCTAAAACATCTTGTTGAGGAAACCACTTTGAAGTGATGACATTTTCAGGAGTTTCCCTTCCATCCAACTCAAACTTCCACAACACCAAATAAGGCAATTCGGCAAAAGCGTCCAAGAAAATTTTCTGCGTCTCGGGGGACAAATCTTTGCTTTTAACGTTCGATCCCAAGCTGAAGTAAACAGCCCCCTGCTTTGCCCCATCCAAAATTTTCTTCAATTTCTACAAAACGAAACCACGTCATTTGGAAGTACATATGTAAGTTTCAAACTGTACCTCTGGAAGCGGTTTTGACGCTACCATGTGAATTCCACCTCCGATGCGAACAACATTTGGTAACAGAGGTCGCCTGGGATGAAAAACCAAATCTGTGTTTGTGAACATCATCGACATCTTTTTTTCAATTTCATGCAACCGTGGGTAGTGGTTTCCAAAATGTCGGTCGGCCAGAGCTTGTTGCTGTGGAAGCACCATATAATCTTGCACTATTGTTGTAAAAGCAACCGTGAAGATGCTATTCAAACGTTCCCAAAAATTTAGATTGATGGAGTGCAACATAGGTTCGGTGTACAAGATCGGATGGTTTGGATTACCAAGTGCTGCATAATGCCTAAATGAGGAATCTAACGTTGTCAATGCAATAAACGGGCAGCTAAACCTCTCGGAAAAAGTGTACATGACCGGAAAATGCGCTTCCATCATTACAAGATCGAAGTGTTCCGATTTGTTTTGGATTAGCTTTTCAACTTCTGGGTGCGTGAAAATGGGTTCGCATATTTTATGAATATATTCTAATGTTAGCTTCACAAAGGCCAAAGCACTTGAATTTACAAAATTTGCTAAATTTAGCTCTTTCGTGACGTCGTACAGCAAACTTATGTCAATTTCGGTGATATTGGTTAACGTGGGATCGTTCATTGGGTCGGTGGTTAAAACGGTCACTTGGTGACCCCGCAGGGAAAGTTCTCTCCATATTGGTCGAAGAACAACCTGGTGACTGTACGATGGCGCCGGTACGATTCCCAATATTCGAGCCGAATCCGCAGACGAAATAAAAAATAAAAGCACCGAAATGAACGCACTTAATTTCATGATGTAATAGCCAGGAAAAAAAATTAAACTGATGCTTATCGTAAAAATTGAAATTTTTAAGCAATTGAATTGCTGTGATAATAAAATTGATAAGAAGTGTTTAGTAATACAAGCATCATTTTTGTTCAAACACGTAATTTGCATAGTAAAAAGTAATTTCTTATTTAGTTGCTAAATGTATCAGCCAAAATGGTAGCTGATAGCTACTACAGTTGATTTCAATGGTTAGGGTGGAGGGACAGTCGAAGGGGACTGTTGCAGCTAATTTGGCTAATTAAGTCAACTGCTAGCAGTCATTTGGGAAAAGGAAAATCATGCAGCTAATTTTCAGTTAAAATTATTTAGGCATTGATATGACTAGCTGATAGCTAACTGTTACGGCAAATTTAGTTGTCACCAAATACAGACTGGATTGATTAGCTTCCAGGTAGCTAATCAAGTAGGTTGCTGTTTTATTCTGGCGATGACACAATAGAAATCAAGTTATAATTATTATTCGTAGTAACAGAATAATATTCCATTGATCGGCTGATAGCAGCTAGCTCTCATAGCTGTATAAGCCCATTACATGCTCACGTGCATTTGTAGTTTTAAAAATGTTCATTGAGGAATTTTAAGTGTTCAGTGGAATAGAAAAAGGAAATCAGTAAATATGACATTGCACTATAAATTGGGAAATACAAGATTACATACTTAACTTCAAGATGCGATTAGTTAGAAAAAATCTAACCTAGAGCTTGTTATCATCACGCCGTGATAAAAATTGTAAATTAGAATATTGACTCAATTGGTTTGATAATAAAACAGATAAGCGATTGGTAATACGGTAAATTTTAACAATGACAATTTTTTATCAATCAAAATTCCGTTTACACTGTAGACCATGCAAATTACATGAATTTAGACAATGAAACCTTATGTCATCTCATGAAGAGAGGAGGGGGGTAAATTAAGCTATAAATTGTACAACATTTTTTATTGGGTTTTAAGTTTTTGATTTACAGAATAATACTTGAAAATGAGAACTGCATATTTTGAAATTTTTACAACGGAGTATGCAACTCCCAGTACTATGGCAGCCAGAAAGCCAATCACATCCAACAAATAATACTGATAGAACGGTACTTCCAAGCTTCTTAAGTGTAATGCCCCCTTGTGCCTTATAACATATTCGGTCCACCAAACTGCCCTCTCTAAGCCTGTCATGGGTTCATCTCTTATTAGTTTCGAAATATTTTTTACTTGGTCTCGGTACCTAAAAGTTAATCAGTCAGTTTCATGGGATGTTGTTACAATTTTTACCTTGGGTTCTTGATGACCTCCAAAATGGCGTCTTTAAAAGTTTCTTGGGTTAACTGCTTGTAATCCAACGACAAACCCATACCTTTGTAAACCAAAACCTTCACGTTTTTCGGTTGATCTCCCATAAATGGAACTCCAATTATAGGTACAGCGTTGTGAATCGCTTCCTCTATGGACTGCAAACCTCCTTGGGTGATGAAGAGGACAACATTTGGATGCCCTAAATTATAAATCCAGCATTATACCTAAATTTTCATTTCAAAAGCTATTATTACCCAAAACATCTTGCTGAGGAAACCACTTTGAGGTGACTACATTTTTAGGAGTTTTAATCAAATCGTCCATTTCAAATTTCCACAAAACGAGGTACGGGAGTTCGGCGAAAGTTTTCAATATAATTTCCCGAGTTTTGACTGTCAAATCCGTACTCTTCACATTCGATCCGAAGCTGCAATAAATCACCCCTTGTTGGGCGCCATCCATAAGTGCCTTTAGTTCCTGAAAGTTTAATTTAGTCGTTGAAAGCTTACAATAATTGAAAAATTACCTTGGGTAATGGTTTTGGCTTTTTTAAATGTAAGCCACCTCCTATTCGAACGACATTCGGTAGTAGAGGCCGAATCGGATGCAAAGCCAAATCGGTGTTAACAAACAACAACGAAATTTTCCTTTCGATTGCCGTGTAGCTTGTAAAATTCTCTCCAAAATGTTTTTTTAAAGTAAGGTGCATAATAGGAGCCATAATGTAATAATGGAAAATTTGTTGAAAATAATAGTACACCAAGGATATCAAGCGTTCCCAAATGGTCATATTGGTGAAAGGAACAGTCACGTCCAAATTAAAATCCGGATATTGCACAGGATCAATAGGATTTCCTAGGTTGGCGTAAACACCATTCTGTATGTCCATGGGCGACATTCCAATAAACGGGCATCCAAATCGTATAGGAAATGCTTGCGTACCGGGCGCCAGCATTTCAAGCATTACAAGATCAAAGTGTTCGGATTCGTTCCTAATCATCGCTCGCACTTCCGGATGATTTAAGGTATTTTCCGTTATATTGACGCTGATATTTATCATAAAACTAAAAATCGAATAGAAGTTTTTCTCCACTACTTCGCGAATGTTAATATTTTTTACGATATCGTAAGAGGAGCTCAAGTCAATTTCGGTGAGATTGGTCAAAAGTGGATCCTTTTGCGGATTAGGAGTTATTACCGTAACTTGGTGACCTCGCAGCGACAGTTCTCTAAAAATCGGTTGAAATGGAATTTGATGACTGTAAGACGGCGTTGGAATGACTCCTAATATTCGAGCAGCATTTGCTGATGCCGACAGTAACAGCACCAAGATCAACCCGCTGGATTTCATCATGTTAAATTCACTAACCGTTCAGTTTGTCACTACTTTTTAATTAGCGAAATTTCTGTTTTTAAGCACTTCGCGCGACGTGATGGTTTCACAACAACAAAACTTACAATCGGTTACTGCACATAATCGCAATAATTTGGGAAAGAATAAATAAAATCTTGATAAAGCAAAATTATGTCTGTAGAGCTTTGATTAATATAATTACACACCTGATGACCAATAATCGGAATTAAACTTTTTAGACGTTTATTAGTTATCAGAGTAACTTTTAAATTATAATGATTGTAATCATATACTATAAATATTAAAAAATACTAACTCTTGAGACATTACGTTATCTTTTATCTCTTTAATTCCTAAAATTAGAGTATATAAATATACCAACAACTCCAATTGCAACCTAGTTTTAGATTTCTTTGTGTTATTGTAACTTGTACTTTTATTTTTCAAAGAAATAAATACTTTTTAAAAATATCAATCTTAGCGTTTGATATTTAATTGGCGCTGCGAACAGGATCGCTTCACGGGTTTGAAACGTCTTATTTGAAAAAAAAAACCTAAAAGATAGTGAACAATTTTTAATTACAAGTTTTGTGGTACCAAGAGAATACCGGATTCGGTGTGTCTCAACTCATCGAAACCGATCAACAATCTAGGGTCCCTTCAGCTAAACAACATTCAAAATAAATCAACCAAATTTTCGTTTACCAGCCTCGGAGAACTAATAATTGTAGACAATATATGCAAAAACCTAAGTTACCTTTCTTTTATTTACCACAGTTAAATCTACAAATCCTAATCGACTCAGGTGTGTAATATTTTACAACACTCGACCTAGCCCAAGGATTTCACAAAATCCGTGAACAACGGTAACAATGAGTACCTGAGAATGCCGTTTGAATTAAAACGCACCTTCGACCTTTCAACGTGCGTTGGATGAGATACTCAAAGAATTCCTTTACAAATTTTGTTTTGGGCACGTAGTAATCTTTTCAAATTCATTTCAAGAACATCTGAATCATATCAAATCAATATTCAAAAGACTGAAGGACGTAAAATTAAAATACAACTAGACAAGTCCGAAAATTTATGCAAAAGAGAAGAGAAAAACTCAGAAAAATGCAGCTAATATCCGAGAATGAAATTTTTTTTAAGTCTAAAAGTTTAACTGTCAGGATGTCCTGACTTCCTGCTCAAGTAGTCCAGACAATCATAACTCCCCTATCGAGATATGTCTCTTTGAAGTCAAAGCTAAAGAACCTATTATAGAAGTGAAAGAAGATCAGAAGAGCGGAATAACAAAAACCCAAAGAAGAACAAAGGTCGGGCCCTGATCAACCCAAATGTTGATTCTTCAAAAAAAAAACATGTAGAATTACCAAATCGATGGATTTGATTCGCCTATATTTAAGAATTAGCTTACTTTCTGGTAGCCTATTATGGTAAATTGAGAATATTATTTCTCTTTGAAAGACTACGGAAAGCAAAAAAATTTTGACCCATGGCGTATTCCTATAATAGGGAAAATCTTAGGTAACAAAGCTAATTATTTCCATTCCAGCAGTAAACAACCTTAGGTGTGCTATGAGCTTGTTTGCATGCTACAGATCTGTGTCACGCGCCTATTATAGAAGTAGAAGAAGATGAGAAGAGCGGAATAGCAAAAACGTAAAGAAGAACAAATAGTCGGGCTCTGATCAACCCAAATGTTGATTCTTAAAAAAAAAACTATGCAGAATCACCAAATCGATGGATTTGATTCGCCTATATTTAAGAATAAGCTTACTTCCTGGTAGCCTATTATGGTAAATTGAGAATATTATTTCCCTTTGAAAGACTACGGAAAGCAAAAAAATTTTGACCCATGGCGTATTCCTATAATAGGGAAAATCTTAGGTAACAAAGCTAATTATTTCCATTCCAGCAGTAATCAACCTCAGGTGTGCTATGAACTTGTTTGCATGCTACAGATCTGTGTCACACGCCTATTATAAAAGTGGAAGAAGATGAGAAAAGCGGAATAGCAAAAACCCAAAGAAGAACGAAGGGTCGGGCACTGATCAACCCAAATGTTGATTCTTCCAAAAAAAACTATGCAGAATCACCAAATCGATGGATTTGATTCGCCTATATTCAAGAATAAACTTACTTTCTAATAGCCTATTATAGTAAATTGAGAATATTATTTCTCTTTGAAAGACTACGAAAAGCAAACAAATTATGACCCATGCCGTATTCTTATAATAGAAAATCTTAGGTAACAAAGCTAATTATTTCCATTCCAGCAGTAAATAACCTCAAATGTGCTATGAGCTTGTTTGTATGCTACAGATCTGTGTCACGTGCCTATTATAGAAGTAGAAGAAGATGAGAAAAGCGGAATAGCAAAACCTAAAAGAACAAAGGGTCGGACCTGATCAACCCAAATGTTGATTCTTCAAAAAAACAACTATGCAGAATCACCAAATCGATGGATTTGATTCGCCTATATTTAAGAATAAGAGTACTTCCTGGTAGCCTTTTATGGTAAATTGAGAATATTATTTCCCTTTGAAAGACTATGGAAAGCAAAAAAATTTTCGCCCATGCCGTATTCTTATAATAGGAAAATCTTAGGTAACAAAGCTAATTATTTCCATTCCAGCAATAAACAACCTCGAGTGTGCTATGAGCTTGTTTGTATGCTACAGATCTGTGTCACGCGCCTATTACAGAAGTGGAAGATGATGAGAAGAGCGGAATAGCAAAAACCCAAAGAAGAACAAAGGGTCGGGCCCTGATCAACCCAAATGTCGATTCTTCAAAAAAAAAACTGTGCAGAATCACCAAATCGAGGGATTTGATTCGCCTATATTTAAGAATAAGCTTACTTCCTGTTAGATTATTATGGTAAATTGAGAATATTATTTCCCTTTGAAAGACTATGGAAAGTAAAAATTTTTTGACCCATGCCGTATTCTTATAATAAGGAAAATATTAGGTGACAAAGCTAAATATTTCCATTCCAGCAGTAAACAACCTCAGGTGTACTATGAGCTTGTTTGCGTGCTACAGATCTGTGTCACACGTAGCTTCTGGCGTGAAGACCAGAATTAAATGCAGCAATTGGAACTATTGATAAAGATGCATTCATATCAGAAGAATGCTGGAAGCTAGTTTCCTTCAAATTGCTTCAAAGAAAACGAATGTCTAGCTGCTGATTTATATTACAGCTTAATCGGCTAAACTGACACAGCAGATCTGTCATAATCATGCAAGCTCTTACTTGATTGTTGCAAAAAATTCTGTAGGTACAGCCAACTGCTAGCTGAAGGTATCATTTTCAGTTAAAAATATCGGGTTTTTAGCTTAAAAATTATTTGCCAGGTTTTACGACTTGCTTCCAGGTGGCTGACGTTGAAAAAATTTGTTACAGTCAATTGTCAGTTGAAAATGTTACTTTAAAAATTTGAATTGTTCATCGAGAAGTTAGTGGATAACATCAAGATTATGAGCTTAGAAGGTAAGGGCTGGTAACTGTTCTAAATTTTGCGTGCGCTTAACCGAACCAAATTAAACTAAACCACCAGGTGGCGCGGCTGTACTCGAGTGAAACAAAATAAAAAAACATAACCATACATTTTTGTTTAATTTAAAATAAAACTAATTATTACTAATTATAAAAAAGAAATTTATACATATAAAATTAAATTTTACATAATTTAGACTTTTTATTTTAAAGTAAATAAAAATGTATGGTTATGTTCTTTCATTTTGGTTCACTCCAGTAAAGGCGCGCCATCTGGTAGTTTCGTTCAATTAGATACGGTTAAGCGCACGTCATTTTAACCAAGGAGTTACCAGTCCTTACCTTTTAAGTCCATGATCAGGATGAAATGGTGGCCAAACAGAGAAATCGAATCGATTGACGACATTGAAAATAAAAAAAAATACAGGAGTGCACACCTAACTAACCGATGCAACGGCCGAGAAAAAAATGTGACCTAGAGCTTATTTTCACAACGAGATAAAATTATTAATTAGAATATCGACTCAATTGATTTGATAATAAAATCGATAAAAGATGTGGTAATACAGTAAATACTCTAATTAGCGAAAAAGTAAAGTAAAACAGAATTTTTTATATTTTTAAATCGACTGCAGCCTTCACAATCTGATCGCAACCACCATGATAGCTTTTCATGGTAGGCAAAACATTCTCCCATATTGAGAAGCTATTTCGGGAATTCTTCTTTTTCAAAATACATAAAATCAAGAAAATAAACAGTACGGATTTTGAAAGCCCAGATCCATCTTTCAGGCTGTTAAAAAAATGGTTGAACTGATTGAGGAGGTCAAAATAGAGGGATTTAGAGAACAAATGGTGAAGCTGGAATGAAGTTCGCTCGGGCAGGTAAATTCCAGATTTTCTGAAGATTCTGGAAAGGTATTACAGCCATAGAAGGCTTGTAGAGCTAAAACACTAACTGTAATAAGTGGGGTCTCTCAGGAAAAATCATGTAGTCTTCCTCAACCTACCGGTGCCACAAGAGGTAGAAATCATCGAATATTTACCAAGAACAGCAAGAAAACGTTCAGACAGCTGTAAACACTGATGTACAAATGATCTCGAAACGCAAAACGAATCAACGAAGACGTAAAAGGTATAAAAAAGCAAAAGAGTAGGTTCAAGGAATAACCAAGAAGAGCAAAGAGCCAAAGAACTGTTAAGAGAAGGAAATACCACGCTACCATCTAGTAGGTCCCCTATAGGTTTGGGGGCAAACTACAATTTTGATCAGAATAAAACAAGATTTTAAAGTAGTTTGAAAATTATCATACGCTAATAATTATTGGAGTTTTAGCATAAAAGCAGGGGTGGCGTGACCCTAATTTTTCGCATACGGACAAAATTACACTTTTAAATGTCAAAATGTTTTATTCAAATATTTTCGTTTTTATTACTCATTTAGCACCAACACCTAATTTTAAATTTGCATAAAATAAAAAACGTCTAAAAATATAAATAATATTTTAAGAAATCGGAAATCGGCGGGGAGATCGGTTTTTCATCAAAACCGTCAAATTAAAGGGGTCAACCACTGTGAACGGTGGTTTTTAATCAGAAATTTAAAATTCACAATCGGTGCAACGTTTGCGTGTGGCTATCGTCGAAACCTCGAAAAACTAATTTAGAAAGAAAATGGCAACGATTGAAGAAAAAACTTCGATTTTAACTATAAAATATTTAATCTCTTCGCGCTAAGAACGATAATTTTAAATATATTTCAGATATTTGAGGTTCTGACAATAGCCCGAGCTTAACTCTACGTCTTAAAAATTGAGTCAATCACTGGGTAGTTATTTGAAAAACGTACATCCGATTTAATAAAGGTAGTTTTGGAAAAATGCATTACGTGGATAATAGTAACCTACCCTAGTTTCTCGAAGAAGTCAAGTTTAGCACTTCTTTCTTCCTCCTGCCAGTTTTATCGGCACAGTCGTTGACTCCCTTAAGTCGTGCCGCTAAAAATAAAATCGCCTGCGGCACTATTCAATAAATCAAAATTTATTCTAATTTTGATAGCTTTATGGTTTTAGGTAAAATATTGCATAATATTAAATATGAAATATTTTAGTTTAGTTCACATACATAATTAAGATAACGCCAAGTTGTTGTTCGAAGCATTGTAAGTTTTATCACAATATTACAATTTTTAACGAATACTTTTCCGATAAAATAAATTATGAGACTATAAAAACAAAAACCGTAACATCAAGGTAGGTAGTTAAAATGTTACAGAATTTGGTGTTAATTTTCTTGCTTTCAGGCAATGCTTTGGGCTTGGACGTTATTTGGAACGACAATGCAGATTTTGACGAAGATATAATTAAAGGTGTCACTGACGGATCGATCAAGAGAATAGAGCTCCCTAGTTTTAAAATTATTTTCCCTGGTAAGTGTCGGGAACTACCCGATGTGTTGGATTCCGTATAGCCCTTCTACTTACTTTTAGGCACACTTTGGTGCGGAACTGGGAATATATCCAGGACTCCAGAAGATTTGGGATACTTCAAAGAGACGGATAAGTGTTGCAGAACTCACGATATGTGTGATGACGTCATACGAGGGGGGGAAACGCGATACAATTTGACCAATACCGCGTTCTACACCAGGTGAGATTTTTAATTTGTTTAACTGGCAAAATCTTGAACAAAAAAATTTAGGCTCAATTGCAAATGCGACATGACGTTTTACAATTGTCTAAAAGCAGACCCGGCTTTATCATCCAGAAAAGTTGGTTTTATTTATTTTACGGTGTTGGGGACGCAATGTTACCGGTTAGATTATCCTATAAAAGGCTGCAAGAAGCAAGCATACATTCCGTGAGTAGCAGTTGTTAGAGTCTGGCGATCTTGGATTGTCAAATTGGGACGCAATTGAATTATTGTCCCCCGCATAATACAAAGTTGTCAGATTCTTTTAACTCACCCTGTTCGCAAATTTTATTGTTTGGCAATTTACAGGAACCGCCGATGTTTGGAATACGAATATGACACAAACGGGGAAAAGAAATATCAGTGGTTTGACGTTCCGTTTTTTAATTAAACCAAGGAAAATATTGAATGTAAATTTTGGGAGAATAAAAAAATTTTGAATCTCAATGTTGGTAATTCCTCTTTTTCCCAATTCTTTTGACTCCCTACATCTGAAAGGTCTCCCCAAACACAGAAATATTAATATACATTAATGCAAAGCGCAGGGTTTGCTGCTGTTAAAACGAAGAAAACCAAAACCACAAAAAAGTCTCCCAGATAGTACGTAAGGTTTTGACAAGATTGTCACACTATTGTCACATGCTTGACAAGCTTGTGACAACCGTACAATGCTGTACCACAAAAATCCTCATTGACTTTTTTTTAACTTCCAGGGAACGCATTTGGGAAAACTGATGACCCAAATATGTATTGATTGATTTGACTCGAAAAGTATAGGCATTTTTTCGTTTTATTTTTCAAAAAAGGTATCCCCTAAGAGGTGGAATGCGCTCTACAGATCTCACACTTGCAAATAAAATGATAACAACTTTGCAAAATTCCCTGCCGTGTTTCAAAATCGTCAAAACGATAATCAACGCCGTAACAATTAAAAATTTCGCCATTCTCGCTTATGTTCTCGGCAGCTCTAACTATGGCAGTGTCTCGGTCGTAACTGGAAGGGCGAAAAGTAAAATTTGTTATCAAAAAATCTGCACTCACCTAATCAAGATGTTTGGTTTGCAAGAGTGATTCATCATACTCATTGATGGGAAAATTCCGCAGGCAACCACATCCACGTCGTCGTGCCTAATCGAGCTGGAATTGCACTGAAATTGTGCAATGTGATTGGTTAAGTACCAAGCCAACACCGCTGGGGTTTCGGAAATTTGACTAAAAAATGCGGTTTCAAGTTGTAAGTAGCAAATTACGGTGATGGCGGTCTAAAAATCTGGATTAGAACTTTGTTAGATAACATTTTCCGGCTTACAATAACGCACGGTACTACGTCAACCATTTTCGATAAATTTGACACCAATTTTGTGAAGTATGGGTAATTATCATCAATATTTCCAAACTGAATTGCGTCGTCTTCGTGTCTTCCAGTTATATTTTTGAAAAACGACGGGAAGCCTTTGAGCAATGCTCTGAAAGCCGGAAAGCCAATTCCAATGAATACCACAATCCAATTTGCATTCCTCTGCATTCCCAACGGTGCGATTCCGTCCAGCTGCTTAATCGGCAAGCTTCATTGCAGTACAAGCATTGGATACAGTGTTTACAGCTGGAAGATCACAAAAGTAAGTTTCAAAGTTCTGGAACGAATAGGAATACTTACGGTATTGGATTAGTGCAATTGCGCAAGCAATGATAGCATTTTCCTTGCCTCAAATCCATATTTTCGCTTATAAATATTGGAGCAAAAGCGAAAGCTTTTTCGACAAATAAAATGTCTCCTTCATTTATCTCTCTATTTGCCACCACATGTCTACCACGTACGCAATCGTATCTAAAATAGAAGAAGATGCTTTAAAAAGGGAGGGAAAAAATAAACCTGATTCTGTTTTCTTGATTCAGAGTTAGGGCAAAGACTCCCTAATATATTTTACCTTAAACTAACAGCAGAAGAAGCGTAAATAAATTTTGAATTAAATCCGTCGACAGGTACCACCCCCTCTTCCGCTTTTTCTTTACCTTCGATCGATTTTCCATATTTGACGGACGGTTTCAATTTTTTGGCGTCCACGAGTTTGCGTTTTAATATTTCTAAAAAAAAATCTTCACTAATAAAAAAATTACCGCAGCAATTTATTAATTTTCTCATTCCGCTACCTAAGTTGTCGCACAAGGTTAAACAAATCCAGGAAGTGAAAATTAACATAAATTATTTCGTTCAAACCTTTATCAGCAATTTGGGTCGATTCTTCTAGCAATGCTAAACCTTTTCGATTCGCCTCCATCACATCCTCCGCCCGACCAATTTTACATAAACATTTAATCCAAAGAGCGTAAGCTTCCAGCTTGGTTTTGTCCGAACAAGAAGTTTCCAAACAACGGTTGCAATCCACGATGCAGTTCTAAAACTTGGGGATTAAAAAAATCAGATGCAGTGTGGTGATGGCTTACGTCATAATCCTCGTTTTCGTAGAGGACCTTGGATCTCGCATGAAGAACTTGTCCGTACACTTCATTGTTGTTTTGGGCGTGGGCGAGCGCTTTCGTGTAAATTTCCAAAGCCAAATCGCATTCAAGATCATCGAAGTATTCGTCGCCTCGCTTTTTGAAATTTCGCGCCTTGGCGTCGCTTTTTCCGCAGGCGCTTTCCGATAAATTTTTTAACCACTCTTCGATGTGGGTTCTAAAAATCATAAGGCAATCAGAAATGATAAATTAGGTTAACTCTGAGACGAAGCTTGCAGCTCCCCCTTCCTCAATCTAGCACAAATTAACCTTTGTTTGACAAACAATTTTTGAAAGAGTTTGCGATTAGCTTGCAGCATTTTTCTTAATTTTTTAAATTTGTAAGATTAAAAATTGAAAAATAAAATTCGAAAAGATTCCCAAGTTGAATGTAGAAGCAAGCCCCTTTAAATATAATTTTTGTTCAAAATCTAGAAAAATTGGCCTTTTTTTATGGAAACTTAAGTGATTGATCTAATTTGTCTCCCCTACCACTGCAACATAGATTAAATTTAAAATCACAGATAAATTATTGGCCTTTAGATAAAAGTAAAAAAAATTAATAATCAAGAAAACTCTGTAAGACTATAAACTTCATACAGTTTTAAATGTAAGTTATGGAATCAAGTCGCCACCGCCCCCAAGCAATTAATTTAATTTAATAATAGAAACATTTTCTTAATAAAATTAAAATTAATAATTGAATTTGTCAAAACCTTCGAGAATTTTTCAAATTTTGTTAATTAAATCTTAATTTAAAAAAATTATTTTATGAATTTTATTTTATCACATTTCCCCTTAACCTACATGGGAACTTAACATCAAAAACAATTTGAAATTTTTAATAATTAAGGAAATCACTCGTTTAGATGAAATTACCGTTTACCGCCCTTTTCCCACGCTTTCATTAATATATTCAATTTTTTGAAAATCTAGAGAAATTAAATTTTATGGAATTTTCAAATTCTTCCCCTTCCCATTACTATTTTAGGTTCTTTCAAAATCTGGAAAAATTAAATAAAAAAATATATAAAATTTTGCATTTATTTAATTTATCTAATAAATAACACTCCCCAGCACCACAACGGATAAATTATATTTTGTACAAAATTAAAGAAACTTTCAATCATAAAATCATCAAAAAAAAATCAAAATTATGAAATTTGGAAAAATTAATAATTAAGGAAGCCCTTTCGTAAACAAACTTTATAAATTACAATTATAAAATCACATTACCTCACTAAAATCTAGAAAAATTAAGAAAAATGTTTATAGAATTTAAAAAAAATTGGCTAAATTTGAATGCCGATTACAAAATCACTCTTCCCCGGAAAAATAAATTACTTTTCTTTTAAAATCGAAAAAATTACGGCATTTGAAGAATTAACTTGCTACCCTCCACCCTACTCGAAATTTAATTAAAATCTATATTATTTAAATTTATTTTTCAAAATTTGATGTATTAAAATTTTAAAATTACATTTCCCACTAAAATCTAGAAAAATTGAAAAAAATGTTTATAGGATTATAAAAATTGGCTAAATTTGAATGTCGATTCATCTTCACTCTTCTCCCGGAAAAATAAATTACTTTTAATAAAATTTAAAAAATTACGCCATTTTGAAGAATTTATTTGTCACCCTTCTCCTATTCAAAATTTATTTAAAATCTATGTAATTTAAACTTTTTTTTCAAAACTTCAAAATTTTGATGTGTTAGAATTTTAAAATCACATTGCCCACTAAAATCTAAAAATTGAGAAAAATGTTTATACAATTTTAAAAAATTGGCCAAATTTGACTGTCGATTATAAAATCACTGTTCTCCCCGGCAAAATAAATTACTTTTTTTTGAAAATCGAAAAAAATTACGGCATTTTTTGAAGAAATAACTTGTCACCCCCCCCTATTCAAAATTTATTTAAAATCTATGTAATTTAAATTTTATTTTTAAAAACTTTAAAAATTTGATGTATTAAAATTTTAAAATCACATTGCCCCACTAAAATCATGAAAAATTGAGAAAAATGTCAATAGAATTTTAAAAAATTGGATAAATTTCGATAAATTGGATAAAATCGAAAAAATTACGGCATTTTGAAGAATTTCTTTAAAATCTATATAATTTGAATTTTTTTTTTCAAAATTTTGATGTATTAAAATTTCAAAATCAATTTCCCCACTAAAATCTAGAAAATTGAGAAAAATGTTTACATAATTTAAAAATTGGATGAATTTAAATGCCGATTATAAAATCACTCTTCTTCCCAGAAAATTAAATTGCTTTTCTTTTAAAATCGAAAACATTACGGCATCTTGAAGAATTAACTTGTCACTCCTCCCCTATTCAAGAATTTTAAAAATTGGATAAATTTCGATAAATTGGATAAAATCGAAAAAATTACGGCATTTTGAAGAATTTCTTTAAAATCTATATAATTTGAATTTTTTCAAAATTTTGATGTATTAAAATTTCAAAATCAATTTCCCCACTAAAATCTAGAAAAATTGAGAAAAATGTTCACAGAATTTTAAAAAATTGGATGAATTTAAATGCCGATTATAAAATCACTCTTCTTCCCGGAAAATTAAATTGCTTTTCTTTTAAAATCGAAAAACATTACGGCATTTTGAAGAATTAACATGTCACGCTTCCCCCCTATTCAAAATTTATTTAAAATCTACGATTCTAATTTAAATTTTTTTGTTCAAATTTTAAAAATTTGGATGTATTAAAATTTTAAATTCACATTGGCCCACTAAAATCAAGAAAACTTGAGAAAAACTTGGCAAAATTTCAATGCTGAACATAAAATTACTCTTCTCCCCGGCAAAATAAATTACTTTTCTTTTAAAATCGAAAGAAATAACGGAATTTTGAAAAATTAACTTGTCACTCGTCCCCCCTATTCAAAATTTATTTAAAATCTATATAGTTTAAAATTTTTGTTCAAAATTTCAAAATTTTTGTTCAAAATTTCAAAATTTTGATGTATTAAAATTTTAAAATCACATTGCCACACTAAAATCTAAAAAAATTGAGAAAAATGTTTATAGAATTTTAAAAAATTGGCTAAATTTGAATGCCGATTATAAAATCACCCTTCTCCCCGGACAAATAAATTACTTTTCTTTTAAAATCGAAAAAAATTACGGCATTTTAAAGAATTAACTTGTCATCCTTCCCCCCTATTCAAAATTATTTTAAAATGTAACTAAATTTAAAAATCTTGGTGTATTAAAATTTTAAAATCACATTGCCCCACTAAAATCATGAAAAATTGAGAAAAATGTCAATAGAATTTTAAAAAATTGGCTAAATTTGAATGCCGATTATAAAATCACTCTTCTCCCCGGAAAAATAAATTACTTTTCTTTGAAAATCGAAAAAAATTACGGCATTTTGAAGAATTAACTTGCCATCCTTCCCCCCTATTCAAAATTAATTTAAAATCTAACTAAATTTAAAAATTTTAGTGTATTAAAATTTTAAAATAACATTGCCCCACTAAAATCTAGAAAATTGAGAAAAATGTTATTGAATTTAAAAATTGGATAAATTTGAATGCTGATTATAAAATCACTGTTCTACCCGGAAAAATAAATTACTTTTCTTTTAAAATCGAAAGAAATAACGGAATTTTGAAAATTAACTTGTCACTCGTCCCCCTATTCAAAATTTATTTAATATCTATATAGTTTAAAATTTTTGTTCAAAATTTCACAATTTTGATGTATTAAAATTTTAAAATCACATTGCCCACTAAAATCTAGAAAAATTAAGAAAATGTTTATACAATTTTAAAAATTGGCTAAATTAGAATACCGATTATAAAATCACTCTTCTCCCGGCAAAATAAATTACTTTTCTTTGAAAATCGAAAAAATTACGGCATCTTGAAGAATTAACTTGTCACTCCTCCCCTATTCAAAATTTTAAAAATTGGATAAATTTCGATAAATTGGATAAAATCGAAAAAATTACGGCTTTTTGAAGAATTTCTTTAAAATCTATATAATTTGAATTTTTTTTTTCAAAATTTTGATGTATTAAAATTTCAAAATCAATTTCCCCACTAAAATCTAGAAAAATTGAGAAAAATGTTCACAGAATTTTAAAAAATTGGATGAATTTAAATGCCGATTATAAAATCACTCTTCTTCCCGGAAAATTAAATTGCTTTTCTTTTAAAATCGAAAAACATTACGGCATTTTGAAGAATTAACATGTCACGCTTCCCCCCTATTCAAAATTTATTTAAAATCTACGATTCTAATTTAAATTTTTTTGTTCAAATTTTAAAAATTTGGATGTATTAAAATTTTAAATTCACATTGGCCCACTAAAATCAAGAAAACTTGAGAAAAACTTGGCAAAATTTCAATGCTGAACATAAAATTACTCTTCTCCCGGCAAAATAAATTACTTTTCTTTTAAAATCAAAATAAATTTACGGCATTTTGAAGGATTAACTTGTCACTCCTCCGCCCCTATTCACAATTTATTTAAAATCTATGTAATTTAAAATTTTTATGTTCAAATTTTCAAAATTTTGATGTAATAAAATTTTAAAATCACATTGCCCCACTAAAATCTAGAAAAATTGAGAAAAATGTTATTGAATTTAAAAAAATTGGATAAATTTGAATGCTGATTATAAAATCACTGTTCTACCCGGAAAAATAAATTACTTTTCTTTTAAAATCGAAAGAAATAACGGAATTTTGAAAAATTAACTTGTCACTCGTCCCCCCTATTCAAAATTTATTTAAAATCTATATAGTTTAAAATTTTTGTTCAAAATTTCAAAATTTTGATGTATTAAAATTTTAAAATCACATTGCCCCACTAAAATCTAGAAAAATTAAGAAAAATGTTTATACAATTTTAAAAAATTGGCTAAATTTGAATGCCGATTATAAAATCACCCTTCTCCCCGGACAAATAAATTACTTTTCTTTTAAAATCGAACAAAATTATGGCATTTTGAAGAATTAACTTGTCATCCTTCCCCCCTATTCAAAATTATTTTAAAATGTAACTAAATTTAAAAATCTTGGTGTATTAAAATTTTAAAATTACATTGCCCCACTAAAATCATGAAAAATTGAGAAAAATGTCAATAGAATTTTAAAAAATTGGCTAAATTTGAATGCCGATTATAACATCAGTCTTCTCCCCGGAAAAATAAATTACTTTTCTTTTAAAATCGAACAAAATTACGGCATTTTGAAGAATTAACTTGTCACCCAACTCCCCCCTATTCAAAATTTATTTAAAATCTATGTAATTTTAAATTTTTTGTTCAAAATTTCAAAATTTTGATGTAATAAAATTTTAAAATCACATTGCCCCACTAAAATCTAGAAAAATTGAGAAAAATGTTATTGAATTTAAAAAAATTGGATAAATTTGAATGCTGATTATAAAATCACTGTTCTCCCCGGAAAAATAAATTACTTTTCTTTTAAAATCGAACAAAATTATGGCAGTTTAAAGAATTAACTTGTCACCGCTCCCCCCCTATTCAAAATTTATTTAAAATCGATATAATTTAAAATTTTTTTTCTAAACTTCAAAATTTTGATGTATTAAAATTTTAAAATCACATTGCCCCACTAAAATCTAGAAAAATTGAGAAAAATGTCAATAGAATTTTAAAAAATTGGGTAAATTTGAATGCCGATTATAAAATCACCTTCTCCCCGGAAAAATAAATTACTTTTCTTTTAAAATCGAAAAAAATTACGGCATTTTGAAGAATTAACTTGTCACCCAACTCCCCCCTATACAAAATTTATTTAAAATCTATGTAATTTTAAATTTTTTGTTCAAAATTTCAAAATTTTGATGTATTAAAATTTAAAAATCACATTTCTCCACGAAAATCTAGAAAAAATAAAAAAAATGTTTATAGAATTTTAAAAAATTGGCTAAATTTGAATGCTGATTATAAAATCACTGTTCTCCCCGGAAAAATAAATTACTTTTCTTTTAAAATCGAAAAAATTATGGCAGTTTAAAGAATTAACTTGTCACCGCTCCCCCCCTATTCAAAATTTATTGAAAATCTATATATTTTAAAATTTTTATTTCAAAATTTTCATGTATTAATAGCATTTTAAAAGTTGTTTAAAATATTTAAAAAACCTTTTTTTTTTAATTTTGTGCAATTACAAATTCATTTTGTGTGTAAATTAACCAAAAAATTTATTAAAAAACTTGTTGTAAATTTCATTGTTAAATATTTAAATGTTTTATTAAAATTTCGGCCTCATTTCGATAGTATTTAATATTAATAAATTTACATAAAATAATTAAATATTGTATTGGAAGGGGAAATCGGGGTAAGACAAAAAAATTGATAAATTGTTTTTAACTCCAGCATCAGATAACAAATTCCATTATTACCCTTGATCGTGATGAAAAAAATTCAAAAATGCTTCCTTGTCGATAATTTCTGTGGATATCATCCCACGGGAATATTTTGAAAATAAGGCGTCCATTATGTTGATTTATTGCGGGTCTTCTTCTGTTTATCACAACTAAAAACAAAACAATAAAATAAATTAACTATAATGAAACAATAAATTAAATAAACTGTCGCATACTATTACAGTTATTTCAAGGCTATAGGTAATTATTGTTATGCAATACACTGACCAATATTTGTATGTACGAGGGAGGTTCAAATAAAATAATTGACAAATTGACTAAACTTACAAAAATAAAATTTGTTTTAAAAATTAATTGTTTATCAATCTTAGATAAATTAGAAATTAAGTTCAGATATTCACATTTGACGTTTTTGCAATCATCAAGTTTTTTATTTATATGCAACGGGACCCAACGTGGGGCGGTCTCGCCCGTCACCTAACCTCCGCCAAACTCCCTACTGCTCGATCACCACTTCCTTCCCTTCAGGCACGTACAAAAAAAGAGTAAATCAATTCACCATCGCACCTAGTTAACCGGTTACAATAAATATAAAAAATTAATTATAACAACAATGTAACTATTTATTGTTTTTATTTCTTGATGTAATTTTATGTCATGTTAACAGGTTTTTTTAAGTGGATAATTAAATAATAATTATGGTAAGACATTAATTAAGTCGGGAATAATTATTGATATAAAATTTTACATAATATGTAATAAGTATGTACATACGAGTATGGATACACTTGATTAGGGGGCAGAATAATTCAGCGTTTAAAATTTTTTCAATATTTTTTTTCACTAATTCCAGTATTTTTATCCCTCGCTACGAGGTACCCAGCTTTACTTCGCACGGGATCGAACCGGGCTCTGTCGACATTAACATTCAAATGCACGACCCCCGAGTGACAACCGTCCACCCTTTTCTTCGCAGAGACCATCCTTTACTGGCTACTTGTTTATTTTTAATGTAAATACCACATTCGATAGAAATTCCCAATGAACTCACACTTGAAATACCATTGTCCACAAGTTTTTAGAAGCAGAAGTAATATTTGATGCTAAGACTTAATCTGGGTTAATTAACCTCGACATGCGGTTTTCTCTACCTAGGATTTACCATTACGATGACTATAAAACTATAAATTCTTATTGCGTTAAGTATTTGTTCGTAATAGTATTTTCCAACTGAAGTTTATTCTTACAATTAGTTTCAATTGAAGTAATTGCATAATATTAACACTTAAGACAAATTAATTTATACATTTTTACTTGACGAACTTAAATTGAAATTAAATTTAAATTAAAAATTAAATTTAAAAAAATTGACAAATCAACCCCAAACCAGAAAAATCTTTAACCAAATTAATTTTATTCTTTTAAAAAAATTTAAATTACAAAAAAAAACAATTGCAGTTTGGAGTTCCTGTTTTTTGAATACCGAAAGACGTAAAGATGGCACCACACTTTTACGTATCGACCATCGGGACATTTTTAAAAACTCGAATCTAGAACTCGCATCACTAGAAAACCTAATAAAAATGCGATACCATCAATATTTTCAAATGCATGCAATCGTGGATAATGGCGTTTTAATATGATAAAAATCATATTTTTCAATTTACTTTTTTATGTAATTGAACGTCGTGTGAATAAAATTGATGGTCGCCGTGCTTCGTGATTTAATTCATTTTGTTCACAATGATGGGACGTATTAGAAAAATTATTATTATTACCATAATTGCTTTAGAGTTAAAAATGTTGGGTCACGCGACGAAGCCTTGAATATTATCAATAGTGTACAAATCTAAAAGTACAGTAAATTTTCTCATTAAATAAATAATTACAGGGACTGAACCGCACGGTTTTATCCAAACCCCACTTATTCTCTAGAAATTTACTTAAAGTTGCGCCTCGACTTCCCCAACGCACAAATTGATAAAATGGGAGTTCGTAAGTGCAGTGCGGTTCTTTTGTTTGCAAATTGTTTGATTTTTAAATTTTAGCGGGATCCGGTAACGATAACAACAATGGAAATCTTATCATCAAAGGGGAGGAGTTCAAGTTCACCATCGAAGAAGGTGGCCTCGGCTGTTTTTTCTACAAGTATTTTGTTAAAAATAAAAATGCGGTTGCCCAGGTAATTTCGGCTTTTGTCTCGACTCGCTTTTTGTTTTACACACTTGTTTTTTGTAGAGAGACGGGATAACGGGTTTAAAAGATACCTACGGCGATTTGATTCAACGATGCATCAACACAGCAATCGAAATGCGTGCGAGAGGTATCCAAAGAGGAGACATCGTCTCTATCTGCAGCTACAACCACCTCAACAGTTGCGTCCCCCTCATATCCAGCATGTTTATAGGAGTCAAAGTAGCGTCTCTGGATCCAACGCTGTCGTTTCTCGAAACCGTCCATTTATTGAAGCAAGCTTCCCAAAATTAATCTTCGTAAGTCCAGAATCAGTTGAATTCATAGAGAAAGCAACGAAAGAGGCAGAAGTGCCATCCAAACTGGTCGTTTTTGGTCCATCAACCGTACACTATGAGTTTGGCGACTTTTTCGCTCCAAAACCAAACTCCGACTTTTTGCCCATCATCGTCGAGGATGACCACGAAACAGCGATCATTCACTTCAGTAGCGGTACCACGGGTATGCCAAAAGGCATCTGCATTTCCCACCACACCCTACTAAGCCAGGCATACATCCTTGCCAAATACATCAGCTTCAACTACGACGTGATCCTGACCTACGCTACATTTTATTGGATCTCCACCACCCTCACTCTGGTTGCATGTACCTTAGTCGGCGGATCTCGTCTAATAGTTCCCAGATTCAACATCGACTCCTTTTGGAAACTACTCAGCCAGTTTCACGTAAGTACCACCACCAAATTGCCATTCACAAACTAAAAATCAAATTTAGGCAACGTGCGCGTTTTACCCCAACTCACTCGATGATGATATACAATAAAGGACGTCCCGAAGGAATCGACACATCTCACCTAGAAGACCTTCTAATAGGCGGAGGACCACTTTCATCATCCAACGTGACCAAAGTCCGCGACATCTTCCCAGGTTCGAACGTCGGTCTCGTTTACGGTCAAACCGAAACGGGAGGATTGGCTTTGAGTTTTTCCTCTAAAATAAGAAAACACTTGCTGCTCATGTACAACAACCCAGGCTCGACGGGAAAAGTTTTACCAGGCTACAAACTGAAGGTAAGAATCCCGCTTGGTAATACAATGAATCCTGACGTTGTGGTTGTAGATTGTCGACCCAGAGACCGAAGAGACGTTAGGTGTTAATCAGCGAGGAGAACTGCGTATCAAAAGTACCATTCAGTTCAACGAATACTACAATTGCGATTCTTCGGGCGCCTGGGATTCCGAGGGTTGGTTAAAAACCGGAGATGTGGCGTACTACGACGAGGAAGGGTGCTTCTACGTCGTGGATCGCTTGAAAGAGATGTTAAAATTCCAGTCGTTTCACGTCGCGCCAGCGGTTATCGAGGGGGTTCTGTTGAGCCATCCCGCGGTTGCGATGGCCATCGTCGTCGGAATTCCGGATGCCGTGGATGGGGACCATCCAGTTGGTATAATCATTTTAAAGGATCCGACGAAAACAATTCCAGAGGAGGAATTTGCAAAGTACGTTAGCGACAAATTGGACGATCGGCACAGGTTAAGGGCGGGGTTAAAATTTTGAGTCAACTTCCGGTGACAGCTACCGGTAAAATTAGAAGAAAAGACATGAGGGATATGGTCATAGAAGGTAAAATATAATAATAATAAAAATTATAATCGCTTTCAGTTGGGTGAGGGTGTACCGCCACCGTCGCGTGACAAAAAAAATTCTGTTTTTAAATCAACAAAATCGAAATTTTGGTTAACAAAAATTCCTCAAGTAAACATAACTGAAGGCAATTAATTATTATTATAGTGTTTAAGCATTGAAATGACTGTAATAAACCGACAATTACACTTAACCTTCATAAAAATGTAGCGTTTCGAGTTTGACATATGTAATTATTACAAAGTAAGTTATTATGCAGAAAGAATGCTTTAACAAAAAATAATTAAACGAAACTATGCTCATTAATAATAATTATTGAGACCATACTATACGAGTGGCGATACGAAAGTTCAGTGAATTTTAAGCAAGTCGTTAAATTTGTCGTTGCCTGCGGTCCAGATTTTGATTTCCCGATCTGTGGAGATGGGGGGAAGGGCGACGGTGGTTGAGGAAGGAAGGAGGAAAAATTAAGAAACAAAATTACTAACATTTTGAAAATTATTTCGTTTTATGGGGTGAGGGGACTTAATATACTTAATTATATTGATTCCTTTGTTTTAAGTTGATTTTATAAAATGTAAATTTTTTCCAATGCTTTTGTTTCTTGTAAATCCTAACTATGATCCAAACCATGTAATAATTGTAAGATTACGTAAATATTGGTAAATAAACATAGTTATTATAAATTTAATTGTTTTTTTACTAACTTTTTAAGCTATTTTTAATTTTAATATAAATTTATGTAATTTCCAAGAGCATTTTTGTAATTTAATGTCAAGGTTATTTTAGAGCGCAGTTTTAAAATTTTTAATCGCATTAAAATTCGGGACCCATTTTTGTGTGCAGCCTGGTGGTGTATGATCCAAAACGATAACTGTTGCTGCTAAATATGAATTTTGACCACCATGGACCAAGATTTGCCACTTTATGTTTTTAATTTATTTAATTTGTTGTTGGTGTTGTTTTTTCTTCGGCTTCTCACTCTCCGGTTTGCATTCTTGTTTGATGAAAGGAAAAATTATTATTTTTTTGTTTTAAATTTACAGTTAAACAATTTTATATTTGGGGCAGATGCAGTTTGAAAACCTTACGTTGAAACCTTAACTGAACGAAGCACCGAAGCATGTGCATCAGCAGCGCCAAGAAGAGGTTTTACGTTGGGAAATTTCTGACCTGACAGCCAAAATAACTAACACACCGCCTTCCAAATTTTTCGAGTTTTTAAAAATGCTAATAAAATAGGAAGGACAGTGTGCTGCTACTATAATCCTATTTGAACACTTTTCCGCTCCAGCTTGCCGTTGAAAAATCATTCAACTTGTGTGGTTGCTATGGTAACCGATTCCACGTCAAAGCACCGAAAACAAAAACTCCGAAATCAAAACGCCGAAAACAAAACATCGAAAAACAAAAACATCGAAAAACAAAACTAGAGAAAACAAAAACGCCGAAAACAAAAGCACCCAAGCACAAAAAACTATAATTATTAAATATACAAAAAAAAATAACAAAAGATCCGCTAGTATAAACAAGCTGCCACTTAAGGAGTAAAATAGGTCGAGTTAAGATAGTGCTTGAACTTTTAAAAGCAATTAAAAACGATAATAATGCAAAATACGCTTAAAAACATACAAATTTTGGAAAAAAATCGGCATTAAAAATTAATTTTGTAATGCAATCTTTTCGTTGGCTCTTTCAAATTGTACCACCGCCCATGGAAAATTAAAAAATTAGTTTTTAGCGCTAAAAATAATTTTTAATGCAGCATTTTACATTTGCTTCATAACTAATATAAAAACATCCCTGAACGCGACAAAACTCAAAATTGCGGAACTTGAGCCGCCGGATCTGAGGAACAACTGGTAATACTCATTTAAAATATCTACGAGCCAAAATAAATCTAGATAACAATAAAGTTTTGAACCACGGATCTTAAAAGATGTTAAACTTATTAAAAACATCCATGAGCGCGACAAAACTCGAGATTATGGAACTTGAGCCGCCGGTTTTTAAAATCATCTATTCACAAATTAAACGGATCTCACAGTCTTAAACTCATTAAAAATATCTCCGAGCCAAAACTAATCTAGATAATAATAAATTATTGAGACATGGCATTACAGAGAAGGTTAAACTTATGAAAAACATCCTTGAGCCTGATAAAACTCGAAATAATAGAACTTGAGCCTCCGGATCCCAAGGTCGCCTCTTAAACTCATTAAAAATATCTCTAAGCCAAAACTAATCTAGATAACAATACAATTTTAGTCACAGGATCCCAGAAGAAGTTAAACTAATTAAAAATATCCTTGAGCGCGACGAAACACTAAATTATAAAACTTAAGCCGCCGAATCCGAGGGTCGACTCTAAAATAATTAAAAATATTTCCAAGCTAAAAGTCATCGAGATAATAATAAATTATTGAGCCACAGGAGCCCAGAAGAGGTTAAACTTATTAAAAACATCTTTGAAGGCTACAAAACTCGAAATTATTGAACTTGAGCAACAGAAAAGTTCAAAATTATGAAACTTAAACAGCCGGATGCAAAGGTCGACTCTTAGACTCATTAAAAATATCTCTGAGCCAAAAATAATCTAGATATTAATAAATCTTTGAGCCAGGAGATTCTACAAGAGCTTAAACTTATTAAAAACATCTTTAAGAGCGATAAAACTCGAAATTATTGAACTTGAACCGTTGAATCCGAGGGTCGACTCTTAAACTCATTAAAAACATCTCCGAGCTAAAAATAATCGAGATAATAATAAATCTTTGAGCCACGGGTCCTATAACAGGTTAATGTTATTAAAAACATTCTTGAGCGCAAAACACTCAAAATTATTAAACTTGAGCCATCAGATCCGAGGGTCGACTTTTAAGTTCATTAAAAATATCTCCGAGCCAAAAGTAATCTAGATAACAATAAATTTTTGAGCCACGGGAGCCTAGAAGAAGTAAAACTTATTAAAAACATCCTTGAGCGCGACAAAACTCAAAATTATTGAACTTGAGCCGTCGACTCCGAGGGTCGACTCTTAAACTCATTAAAAATATCTCCAAGCCAAAAATAATCAAGATAATAATAAATCTTTGAGACACGGCATCTTGAAGAGGTTAAACTTATTAAAAACATCCTTGAGCGTGACAAAACTCAAAATTATAGAACTTGAGCCGATGGATCCGAAAGCCGAAACTTAAACTCATTAAAAATATCTCCGAACCGAAATTAATCTAAATCACAATAAATTTTTGAGCCATGGAATCCAAAAACCGGTTGAACTTATAAAACACATCATTGAGCGCGATAAAACTCGAAATTATAGAACTTGAGCCTTCGGATCCCAGGGTCGACTCTTAAGACAAAATTAATCTAGATAAAAATAAATTATTGAGCCATAGCATCACAGAAGAGGTTAAATTTATTAAAAACATCCTTGGGTGCGACAAAACTCGAAGTTATAGAACTTGAGCCTCCGGATCCCAGGGTCGCCTCTTAAACTCATTAAAAATATCTCTGAGCCAAAATTAATCTAGATAACAATAAAATTTTTAGCCACGGAATCCTAGAAGAAGTAAAACTTATTAAAAACATCTTTGCGGGCGACAAAACTCAAAATTATTGAACTTGAGCCGTCGACTCCGAGGGTCGACTCTTAAACTCATTAAAAATATCTCCGAGCCAAAAATAATCAAGATAATAATAAATCTTTGAGCCACGGCATCTTGAAGAGGTTAAACTTATTAAAAACATCCTTGAGAGTGCTAAAGTTCTGAATTATGGAACTTTAACATCCCGATGCGAAGGTCGACTTTTAGACTCAATAAAAATATCTCCAAGCCAAAACTAATCAAGATAATAATAAATCTTTGAGTCACGAGATCCTAGGATAGGGTAAAATTAAAAACATCATTGATCGCGACAAAACTCGAAATTATGAAACTTGACCGTTGAATGCGAATAAAGAAATAAAATAACCACAAGTGAGCTAAAAAAAAATCACCAAATTTAACCAACACTTATTCATGGATGTCACCGAAAACTTTTCCAAGTGGCGTAAAACAATATTTTTAAAAATTTATTGTTTTTAAAAATCGGCGTTTTTGTTTTCGGTATTTGACTTCGGCGTTTTTGTTCTCGGTATTTTTGGTTTCGGTGTTTTTGTTTTTTGGTTTATTTGTTTTTGATGTTTTTGTTTTCGGCGTTTTGCCGTGCTACCATGGTAACTGTGACGTCAATCTTTCACTTGAATTTGTTTGTTGTATAGTAGAAGTTCTTTTATTTTGTTTTGTTTTTAGTTATTGTCGTTTGATTGTTTATGAAAAAAATTTGAAGGATTCTGAAAATGCCTACACTGAACCCAAAACAAGCATAAATATAATGAAAACATTAATAATATTAACGAACCTTTTCATTGATTCTGTTAATGAAATATTTGTTAAAAATTAAAAAGTAAACTTAACCATTTTATGTCTGGAATAATAATCGCTTCTATGACTTTCCTTGGAAAAATAATCGCATAGAAATTACTTGAATAAAATCGCGTAATTTGAGTAAATTAATTTGAGGCGATTATCTTTTACATTAATTTGCTGCTGCGCGCGAATAAGGAATTAAGGCAATATTTTACGGCTATGTAATCTGTAATCTTCAACTATGGAAATCGGCAAACCTGATTTTCATCCACAAAACAGATCAAGAGTCCCTTTGACCTAATTTGAAGAATGGCGCATCGGGGTAAACTTTGACAAGAGTTCTGCGATCATATTTGTAAAATGGGACAAAATAGTCAAATCCAATATGTGGATGTTCAGATTTAAACAAACTCCAGATCAATAATTTAGAACAAATCTCTTTGTGCAATTCGCTTTTCTCTTCTACCTCACCAGTAGAGTTCAGGAGCCAAAAACTTCCCCAAAACTTATCCAAATTTTAGAAAAACAAACAAATCGGCAGTATAGTTTTAAGTAATTATTTTTATGATTTTATGCAAACAAAAATAAGAAACAACAAAAAACATTATACAGAGTGCGACAATAGAATGAGATCTAGGGCAAACCACGGTGGTCTCCAGTTAGTTTAAATCACTTAAAATTGTAGTAAAAAGAGTAAACAATTTTTTCAACAATAAATAATAAAATGTTTATTCAACTTTTTGAACTGCGATAAGAACGACGTAATCAGCTCACGTACTTTAATAAATTCGTTAATGCACATCCCTCGCTCCTATTAGCCAATTCTAGTTTATGAAATAACAAGATAATTTCTGTGACAATGAGCGATAGCTACTTGACGGATTTCATCAACATCGCAGTGCTTTGTTAACGCTAATTTTGTTAAGGTGCTGCTGACATTTTCACCATGGCGTTCTTGGACGACAAAATCTTAACTGCTGCAAAATTGCCGTACATTCCACACCCTGGAGGTTTGGGATGTGCCATGTTTGAGAAGATGTGGGAATATGGAGACAAATACGTGCAGGTAATGATGTGACGTAAGTGAAGACTTAAAAATTGTGCCATTGCAAAAATATACAAGGTGTTTCAATTTCAAAAGTATTTTTTAGATCGATGGCTACACGGGAAAAAAAGAAACGTACCAAGAGCTCCTGAAGAGATGTATTCGCTCAGCCATCGCAATGCGGTCTGCTGGGGTTCGCGAAGACGACGTCATCACAATTTGCAGTGTCGCCCACATGGATATCTGTGTGCCCTACATTTCCTCGACCTTTATCGGTGCCAAACCCACCACCGTCGATCCAACTTTAACCCACAACGACGTGGTTCATTTACTCCAACAAGTTAACCCAAAACTGATATTTGTTGCCCCGGAAGCAATCGATTTAATCGAAAAAGCGGTCAAACAGTTATACATGAAAGTCAAAATAGTTGTGTTTGGTAAAGCAAAACCTTACATCGCCTTCCAAAGTTTCATGAAGTCGACCAAAGACGAAGACAACTTCAAACCTTTGCCCGTAAAAAGTTTGAAAGAAACTGCAATTATTTTGTTCAGCAGCGGTACCTCCGGTTTGCCAAAAGGAATATGCATAACTCACTATGGAATTTTGTCACAGTGTCACGCCTGCGGGTAAGCTCTTGCAAACCATTCAATTTTAAAAATCATCGCTTATCGTTTTCAGGTACTACATCCCGGTTATTAGATCGCTAACGTTTGCGTCGTTCTACTGGATTTCCACCATCGGAACTATGATAGCCACAGTACTCTACGGTGGCTGCAGGATAGTCGTCTCAAAATTCGAACCCTCCAAATTTTGGAGCATCATGGAAACTCACAAGGTAACCGTTCTGTTAAAACTAAAATCCGTCAAACTCCAGTTTTTCATTTTTAGCCCACCATGATGTTCACCTCCCCGAGCTTGATAGTCGACGTGGTCAAATTGGAACGTCCACCATCGGCAAAGAGCCCGTCGCTACAGGTAGCGCTAATTAGCGGCGCAGCAGTTTCGGAGAAAGCCTTGCACAGTTTCCAAGAAATTTTTAAAGATACCGCAGTGTTGGTGGGATACGCTCAGACGGAAACTGGAGGTGCGGTGACTTATTTCAATCCACGCGACGCAAGAGAGAAAGAGTTACTGAAAAAAACCGTTGTCGAGTGGAAGGGTTTTGCCCGGATTTTCCATTAAGGTATGAGAAATGTTGGGTAGCGAATTGTTTGCAATTTTTGTTAGATTGCAGATCCGGATAGTGGAAGAATATTAGGTACCAACGAAAGAGGGAAATTCGAATCAAAAGTGAGTTCCTCTTTCGTGGTTACTACGAAATGGAGTCTGGTCAGACTTTCGATACGGATGGTTGGTACAAAACCGGCGATATTGCGTATTACGATGAAGATCGGTGTCTGTTCATTGTGGATCGGATTAAGGAAGTTTTAAAATACAGGTCGTTCCAAGTTCCTCCTGCAGCAGTGGAAGCTGTCATTTTGGACCATCCCGACGTTGAATCAGCCGTGGTTTTTGGAATCCCACACGAGGAGGACGGAGAGCATCCCATGGCATTGGTGGTGTTGTCGATGTATTCCAAAGGGGTAACCGCGAGCGATATCCAAAAATTTGTAGATGAGAGAGTGAATGAATATCAAAAGCTTCGGGGTGGAGTCAAAATTATAGATTACATTCCGTTGACGTGTACGGGAAAAGTCAGAAGGTACGATCTCAAAGCTAAAGTTCTCAGGGGAGAATTGTAACGAAAGAAGTGAGCGAGGGAAGAAGAGCTTTAGTGGATAATGAGCACTTCAATGTAGCACCTTCCTTTTTTTGGGCAAAACTTTGGCGATACTAAAACAATTTTCATATTAATTGATTAAAATAATGCATCTACTGCGCTGGACGCCACGACAATTTTATTAGCTTGCCCTTGATCTAATTCTACTGTCGAACTGTGTATAATATGACTGTATATTTAGCATATTAAGTAGTAGTAAATAAACACAACAAAAGTTATTATTATAAGTTTTTTTTCTGGAAGTCCTTGGTTATCCTGTATTCACTTAAACGTAACGAGCAGGAGAGAATATTGACAATAGGTCGTTGGTTATTCAGGATAATATGTATGTTTTAAGCCCTGCAAAAGGAATATTCGACCTCTCTTATACCGAATGCAACTGACAAGTTTAGGAATTGATCTATGGGCCGAATATCTCCCGTTGCAGAAGCACTGGAGAGCGTTCCTGGGAGATATTTCGATATTGTTGCACTGGGGGGTGTTCCACACCCCCCAGACCCCTCGGTCTATACAGTTTATTTTTGTAACCTTGACTGATCTGGAAAATCTGTCTACAATATTAAATTAAAAATTATGCCTAGAAGTTGGGGGAAGGGGGATAAGAAAATATATCTGGATTCAAGATTTTCCACTTCCCCCTTAACCAACGAATAAATAGCAAATTTAAGGGATATAATTAGTAATATTATCATTACTGCTGGCAACGGAGAGCTCTAAATGTTATGTAAAAATATGGTGGGTAGCCCGTCGCTACCGCTATGAGATACTTCAGTGCCGTCCGTAGACGGCAATAAAGTAAAACAATTTATTGCTTTTACAGGAAAATAGCGAATCTTTGAGTTTGATAATTGGATTGTAGCCGCATTACTGTGGCTTCGGCGCCGTGCTTAAACATTTAATGCGCTAGTTCACTATACCGGTAAACCACGAGGTGGGAGTATTTCAAAACTACCCTTGGACCCCCTCCCCTTCCGGTTCATGTAGTTTTTTTTCCAGTAGTGATTTAAAAATTTTAAAGAGCCTTAATTGACCTGGGAAATATGTATGTACTATGTCAAAGATATAAATAATGAAAAGCAAAATCTGGGGGTCTAAAGAATACCCCCCTGGTAAGTGGCAATATTTCCAAAGAAATTAAACCGGTATAACAAAGCTTGTATGTAGCAACCCTTAGCATATGTTATCGGTCCCAAAGAAACATAAGCTTTTTATAAAGTGCATGAGTAATTTGCAAACATTTAATTGTTATTAAAAAGTGTTACGTTACCATAGCAACGACCAAGTGAATATAATGAAATCCTTAATAATAAAGAATAAGCTGCTAGATCGAAGGGTTTGGGGGGTGTGGAACACCCTCCAGCGCCGAAATATTCGGATGCAGAATATACGGTACTGTTACACTGGAGGGTGTTCCACACCCCCCAGACCCCCCGGTTTATACATTTTATTGTTATCAGAAGTGAAGCATATCATATCCGCTTGGCCGATAATGTAACATTTTAAAACTTTGATTCGTAAACTTCGCGAAACACAGTTCGCACCAACACATCTGGGGGGTCAATACAAGTTTGGGGGGTTTGTAACAACCCCCTAGTATATGTCATCGGTGAATATGCTGAAATTCTCAGTAATAAAGAATAAACTGTTAGACCGGGGGGTCTGGGGGGTGTGGAACACCCTCCAGCGTCAGGGTATTCGGATGGAGAATATTATACAATGTTATTGCATTGAAGAGTGTTGCACATCCCCCAAACCCCCCGGTTTTGGCACTTTATCTTTATCCCAAGTATAGTCACTAGAATAGTTTATTTTTATCAGAAGCAAACTGAAGATCTCTCGTTGCAGACGCACTGAAAGGTGTTTCACACCCTCCAGACACCCCGGATTAAGTAGTTTATTTATTATCAGATGCAAACTGAAGAGCTTTCGTTGAAAATGCACTGGAGGGCATTTCACACCCCCAGACCCCCCAATTTGAGTAGTTTATATTTTATCAAAAATAAACTAAAGATCTCCAATTGCAGAAGCACTGGACGGTGTTCCAAAGCCCCCGGATTGAGTAGTTTATTTTTTATCATAAGTAATCTGAAGATCTCTCGTTATAGAGGTAGTGGAGAGTGTACCCCCCCCGTTTAAATAGATTATTTTTTATCAGATGTAAATTGAAGATCTCTCGTGTCCGATGCACTGGAGGGTGTTCCACACCTCCGGATTGAGTAGTTTATATTTTATCAAAAATAAACTAAAGATATCCCATTGCAGAGGCACTGGAGGGTGTTCCACACCCCCCAGACCCCCCGGATTGAGTAGTTTATTTTTTATCATAAGTAATCTGAAGATCTCTCGTTACAGAGACACTGGAAGGTGTTCCACACCCCCGAATTAAGCAGTTTATATTTTATCAAAAATAAACTAAATATCTCCCATTGCAAAGGCATCGGAGGGTGGTCTACACCCCCAGACCCCCCGTTTAACTAATTTATTTTTATTAAAATTTAATTAAATATTTAAGCATATCTCAAGTTTCTTAAAATTAGTTATGGCAAACAAATGAGTCTAAAAATGTCACGTTACCATAGTAACGGCTAAGAAAATATTCTGACATCTCCAAATCACTTGTGATAAAGATAAACTGCTCAAACCGGGGGGTCTGGGGGGTGTGGAACACCCTCCAGTGCACGAACTTTGGAAGGTAGAACATTAAATGTTTATAAATTATCTTATAACTTTATGAAACCGCTTTAGTTTTTTTAAGAATAATGACATACCCTGACAGGAAAAGAATATCACAGGTATATGCAATAAGAATCTCGTTAACCTATTTGTGCGCGTCCGAAAAGTACGTACGCTAGAAATGAAATCAAATTATGAAACAACACAAAATTAGAAAACTAATCGAAAATTTTGAAGTTTTAGGCATTTAAAACTCAAAAATTGTAATACATTTCTATGATAGGCTAAATTTGAACCTCAAGCCCCCATTTTAAAGTTTTTTGAAATTTTACTAAAAGTCATGTATTTTATCTTTTTTTGATGCAGCCGTCACGTATGTATACTGTTATTTAAATAAAACATTGAACAGCGTTGAATTAAGAAGAATTTTTAGGGCGAATTCAAGTCTTTCCGTAGTTGCGTTTATCAAGCGCTTTACTCATTAAAAATATACCACAAGAACGATTCAACTCGAAAAAGTGTGGATGTTGATCCGACGGATTTCAGGGAGCGACTGACTCCCTCTAACGCTGTTCTAATTAGTTCCGCCCTATGGTTGATTCATGAATATCGGAACGCACGTACCGTCAATACAATGCAAAATACGACCGTGTTTATGACTTCGATTTTTAGCGTTCATTCTGTATTCTCTATAAAATTTTCTCAACGTTTTCGCATTGTTTGAAAATTAAATAAATATTATTAATTCAGTATTCTTTGAGATAACAACTTAAGATTTGATGAGGAACCGCCACTGGTTTATTGTGAAAGAACAGTGACTTTTTTCAAGGCTTTCTGCTTTTATAGAATCAAAATATCTTCAAAATAGAAAAAGCAGTAGTAAGTATGTTGCCATTACCAAGACCAAACAAATTGGACGAATAAAATGCTTTAATTTTATTTAACTGGGAGACCGATAATTTTTCAATTGAAGTTGAATGTAATTGATAATACACTCAGGTAAAACAAATTAAATAATTGAAAACAATGCATATCTGTTATTATGTTATGCATGTTCTACTTATTTGCATATTTTCCAATTAAAGCGTCAGATTTATGATAACTTAATTAGTACTACAGAATTTATATTTCTTTATCAGCATTAGAACCCTGACTACGCATTTATTTTGCAAATTGAAACATAAAATGGATTACAATGCTTCCAAAGGAATCGCTTTCGCCTTTTGGAAAAAATGTCGAAAACGCTGTTAAAATTGTACAGGTAAGTAATACCTCAAAAGTGTTATCCTTTTCAAAACACCTCAACCTGCAGATTGACGGCTTAACGGGCGAAAAGGATACTTATGGATCACTCCTTCAGCGTTGCATTAGAGCGGCCATAACCATGCGATCTCGAGGAATCACTCCGGAAGATATTGTAATAATTTGCTCTTTGAACTACATGGATACTTGCGTTCCACTTATTGCAACCCAATTTTTGGGCGCCATATCGTCAGCAATAGACCCAATCTCATCTCTCAAAGACATCGTCCACATTTTGAAGCAAGTTTTTCCAAAAATTATTATCGTCATGCCAGACGTGGCCGACCTGATCCAAAGCGCTCTGGAAAAAGTTGGTTTGGACGTCGAAATGGTTGTTTTTGGCCAAACGACCAAGCACACCCCCTTTTCTGACTTTCTAAAAGCAAGCCAAACGGAAGAGACTTTCCGGCCGATCGAAATCAGCGACGAAACAAAAACTGCTATGGTACTATTCAGCAGTGGAACCACTGGATTACCCAAAGGAATCTGCATTAAAAATTTGGCTTTTTTAAGGAATACAAGCATGTTATGGTGAGATCAAAAAATGTACAGGTTTAAAGAAGTTAAAACGACTGTTTTAGTCGCGCTGGGTACTACACGGACATTAATTTAATTCCCACGTCTTTGTATTGGATTACATCAAATTTTTCATGACGATCACCATAATCATGGGTACTGCACGAATCTTAATTCCGAAATTTAACGCAGTGCATGCGTGGAACGCAATTGAAAAGTACGAGGTTGGTAGAATAAAATCAAATTTTCCAGTTTTAATTTTTATTCTGTTAGCCTAAAATGATATTTGCGCCAATTATTCAATTAATGAAGCTTGCGAAGTATAAGCTCGAAGTGGGTGCCGAAACCTGCAGTTTACAGTACCTTTTGACCGGAGGAGTTATTACTTTTCAAAACACATCGATGCTCTATCCCATGCTTTTCCAAAATCGCTTTTGTTCTCAATGTATGGTCAAACGGAAATTGGATTAATTTCTACTTTGAGCGCTAGTAAAGCGGAAGATATGGAAATCTATCAGAAGAACATCCTTTCGGTAGGAAAAATTATGCCGGAATATGATTACAAGGTGAGGTAAAACAACAAGTGAAAATGTTTCGGTCTTAACTGCCCTCTCAGATTGTAGATGTGATAACGGAAGAAGTTTTGGGTACGAACAAACCAGGCGAGTTACTCCGTAAGAGTGATAATATACATTTTAACGGTTACTTCAACATGGATTCGTCTGATGTTTGAACAGACGGATGGTACAGGACTGGAGATGTCGCTTACTTCAACGAAGATGGCTGTTTGTATATCGTGGATCGGTTAAAAGAAATGTTAAAGTTTCAGATGCTGCACGTGCCTCCCGCGACAATAGAACAAATTTTGATTACCCATCCGGCAGTCGAAACCTGCCTGGTTATTGGAATTCCACACGAATTGGACGGGGACCATCCCATGGCCGTTGTGGTGCTAAAAACATCTCATTCAGACGCTCGGCCCGAAGAGATACAGGACTTTGTTGAAAAACAAGTAGACGATAGGAAAAAACTCAGAGGAGGCATTAAAATCATCGAAAAATTTCCTGCCTTTATTACGGGAAAAATGAAGCGCAATGTCATCAGGGATTTGATACTTTCGGGAAAATTATAGATGTTTTTGGGATTTTTGTCGAGTTGAATAAAATGTTAGTTTGAAAATGATCCAATGCTTTATCCTTCTTCCTTATTCGCAAAATCCACTTCCATTGTTTATGTTCGACATCCTCAGTAAGGGTTTGTAACAAAACAGAGATTTCCCGTTCATCTGGAAGAAGACAGACTGCTTTTACTCCGAAAGGGCGAAAGTCTTTTAGAATTTTAAAACTCGAGAAGAATTTTGGAAAAAAAGCGTTTGGTATCAAGATACATAGGCTCGACTACCATCTTTCATTAACCTAATGTCTACCTGATGACCCTAGATACCTTTATAATCGCTTTTCCTTTAAAAGTTAAGTGTCAGGAAGCAAAAATTCAAAAAACTTCTCATGCCCCCCCCCTGTGTAATCATGGATGGAGATTTCTTCGGAATCGACCTCACTTGGAGCTTGATTCAATTTTATATACGTATACCACTGATTCTGTTGTATTAGTTGCCCTAAGTTAAAAATAAAGCCATTTTGAACCCTGATCACGACGCCGACTTCATTGGCGACCACGCTTCCAAATGCTGAAATTCGTAATATGCGGAATATGCCGAGTAGTTGGTTCAATTTCAGAAAATCATTATTTCTGACCGTCTCAATAGCAAACCACCAAAGTAGAATTTACTACTTCCGTGGTTTAGAACCCACGTTAAGTAGTAGGTTCTTTATGTACGTGGTAGACGCGAAGCTCAGAAAAAAGAAGGGAAAATGTTAATACTCTAAAAATTGCACAGAAGCTTAATGAAACCGATTTGGTTCTCTTGGATCTGATGAAGACATAATACTGGGGGTACTCCAAACCTCCAAAACCGCCACAAAAGTCTGGCAGATACGCGGGTATCTTAATTTCCCTTTTAAAGTTAAAATTTTAATTTAAGTATTCTAATGCCTTACTTTGTTTTAATACTTAATAATAGCATTTTTGGTATTATTCGGTCAAACATTGCATTACATTGCATGTGTAAACAAATATAATTTGTAATATATATTTATGTGTATCCATTCAGGGATCGGATGAAAATCTTTTGGGGGCCGGATAGTTTGATACCGCTGATTTACGGTTTCGCTTTGTTATCGTAGCATTTTTATGACATTCAAATTTTTTCAAAACATTTGCTAATCGTTACGTTGTTCCGAATTTATTTTCAAAAAATAATAAATATTTACGCTCATTAAATGTAAAAGATAAGAGAAGGGAGTTAATAAACCTTGTTGTATTATGGCAGTGAGAGTTGGGAGATCTACGTGCAGGTAAAAGCAGGCAAAATTATTGGAAATCGTTCAGTTGGTTCAATCACCGCAAAACCTATCGTGTAGTATGATAATTACCAATTGCAGATACAATAAAATAATAATTCATATCAAGGTTAATATTTTTCGTTCCGGTCCTGCACAAAAAGCGGCAAAATAGTTTTTGTAGTTTGATTAATTAGCTGATAACCTCATTGTTCAATGTTCAACTTTATTTTTAGATAAAAAAACTAGTTATATCATTGCAGATGTAAACAGGTTTCCAAAGCAAATTTTATAAAACTTCGCGCAAATTCGAATTATTTCAAAATGAATTCTAAAGGAATTGGCTTCGTCATGTACGGAAAAATGTCGGAACACGGAGAAAAAATTGCACAGGTAAACTAAAAGTTTAAGTTTTACAATGACATAACCATGAAAAACACTTCAGATAGATGGAATTTCCGGAGAGAAGGAAACCTACGCGTGCCTCCTAAAGCGGTCCATCCGCGCGGCGATAACTCTGCGGGAAAAAGGAATAACAAGCGAGGATATTGTGATGACCTGCTCCCTCAATTACATGGACACCTGCGTTCCACTTTTCGCAACCCAGTTTTTGGGAGCCGTAACGTCGGCATTAGATCCAACCTTATCGTTCGACGATGTGGTTCACTTGATGACGCAGGTTCCTCCAAAAATTATATTCGTCATGCCAGAACGGACCGAACTCATCGAAAGCGTCTTTGAAAAGGTTGGTTTGGACACCGAAATTGTCGTTTTTGGCCACACCGAACGGCACACGCCGTTTTCGGACTTTCTACGGCCAAGCAAATTTGAAGAAACCTTTCGACCAACCGAAATTAATGCCCGAAGTAAGACCGCATTTATTTTGTTCAGCAGTGGAACCAGTGGATTGCCAAAAGGAATTCGGATTAACAATTTCCGTTTTTTACAAAACATCGAGATAATGATGTAGCTCCAATTTGCTAATATGAGTTGATTCCAATAACTAACAGTTTTTTATGCAGTCGATTTGGACACTGTTA
Source organism: Lycocerus yunnanus (assembly GCA_036346125.1). Lineage (NCBI taxonomy): Eukaryota > Metazoa > Arthropoda > Insecta > Coleoptera > Cantharidae > Lycocerus > Lycocerus yunnanus. The sequence goes on along the minus strand of JARFIX010000073.1, from coordinate 1,532,093 downwards.
CGATGTAAATTTATCCACCACTTCCCTGTATTGGATTACTGCAAATATGTTTCTATTGGTAACGGTTCTAACAGCCGCCACTCGAATTGTCCTGCCAGCGTTTACCCCTGCAACTGTCTGGAATGCAATTGATAACTTTCAGGTTGAAAAAGCGATTTTTTTTCTGGCCTTTTTGAGTTCGTTCCATTTTAGGTTACCATAATTTATGCGACTCCTCTGCAGTTGGTACAACTGTCGGCCGAAAAACAAGGCAATCGAGGGGACAGTATTCAGCATATTCTCACTGGAGGCGTTCAGTTATTTCAGAAACATGTAGATGCTGTAAAGTTTGCCTTTCCAAAAGCAGATCTATTTTCCTGTTATGGCCAAACTGAAACTGGGGTCATAGCGATTTTCAATTTGCAACAACATGAGCTGCTTCGGAAAATTCCCCTATCATGTGGAACGGTCATTTCGGAGTTCTCCTACCGAGTAAGAAAATAATTTTTAGTTTCTCAGGTGTGACCTTTCTCAGATTTTAGATTTAGAAACGGGGGAAGACTCGGGCCCAAACAAAACTGGGGAGTTGCTCATCAAAGGGATATTATGTTTGAAGGTTATTACAACATGGACTCTTCTGACGTGTGGGAAGACGGTTGGTATAAGACAGGCGATATCGTTTTTGCAATGACGATGGTTGCGTGTTCATCGTGGATCGTGTCAAAGAAGTGTTAAAGTTTCAATCGTGGCACGTAACTCCCGCAAGCATCGAGCAGATTTTGGTTACTCATCCAGCAGTCGAAAATTGCATCGTCATTGGAATTCCACACGAAATGGACGGGGAGCATCCGTTGGCAGTAGTTGTCCTGAAAGAATCGCTTCGACACACCAAGCCGGAAGAAATCCAAAAATTTGTGGATGATCAGGTCGACGATAGAAAAAAGTTACGAGGGGGTCAAAATTGTTCCAAAATTTCCGGTACAAGGTGCTGGAAAAGTGAAGCGAAGGATTATTAAGAATATGGTGCTGTCAGGTGAATTATAACAATTTTTTGTAATTTAATATATTCATAAAAATAAAAAAAGACTTGAAGGAAAAACCGTGTTTATTTATTTAATCCAATATAACTTCAAAATTTGAGAAAATGGGTTTTGATATGAAAAACCTCTTGAAAATTAGAGTGCAAATGAGTGCAAACTCGCTTCAAGAAGCAAAACCTTCTCGTCAAGAGGCAGGTGATCAACTGCTGCAAACGAGCATAGTACTGGAAACGGAAAAAAGGTAACAATCTAATGCCCGATTTCTTCACCTAGAGATATCTCTTAGATAAATAATCTATCTATTAGATAAATTAACGAAGTAACCAATCCGACAGCAGGAAAATAAAACAATGGAAAATATGATTGGCTACTTCGTTAATTTATCTTGTAGACAGATTATTATCTAAAAGGTGAAAAAATTGGGCATAAATGAAATGAAAAAACATCCGACACAAAAGGAAAAAACCGAGGGGTCAACCGCTAGAGGAAATCGTGTACAATTAACGTCATTATTTCAGTTTGCAATAACTTTGGCATTGCGTACATTAACATTTATAATTCTGTAGACAACAACAAATTTTTGCAAAAATAACGATATTTTAGATCCAAAATTCAAAATGAGAGGGCATATCTCCTTCTTTTATTAATATTATAAATAACTAGTTAAATACCCGGCTTCGCCCGGGGTCTCACTAAAAATAAAATGCTTTGCCTTTGTCTCAAGTACCTAATTTGATTTAGGCCCTTGAACTTCGTGCAGCATTTTTTTCTTTTGTGCATTGTTAAACAAATCTGAGTTTCCAACATATTCTGATTGGTTGGCTTTGTGCAGGATTTAAATTTATGTGGAATTCTATCCAGGTACGTATAAAAGAAATTGAATCCTCATTTTCATAGGCATTCCGATTGGTTGGTTCGTGCAAACTTTATACGTTTTGCATCAAACAATTTGGTCCTTTTTTCTTTTGGACATTATTAAACAAATAGAGTTTAAAATATTAGATTATTTTTTTTTATTTTAACCTTTCTACATATAATATGTATGTATAATGGATAACTTCACTAATAGGTAATTTATACTTTCATTTAACTTAGCTAACTTCTAGTAAAATTAAAAAGAAAGTTTATCGATGCTTGAGCGGGCCACATACAGCTGTCCATGTCTGAAGCACGGATTTTCCAAATTTAGTCCACAAACTTGTTCATAGCCTAAGAAATGTAGTTTTTATGAAAAAATCCATTTCTTTTTTAAATATGTCATGAAGAATGATATTTAAGCCAATAAAATTTGTAAAATTTCTGTTGTGAAACTAAGTTTATTAAAATATTTTGCTAATAAAACCAACTGCTTGCGTTTACCTTAATTACATTTTTTGAAAACTTCACATGAAATGTTATTAAAATTGTGACAAAAATAATAATAATTTTGAAGCATTTTGAATTTTGAAGTACTGGATGGCGTTACACACGCCCTTAACCATCACGGTTTCCGCAGTTTAATCATAAGTGTATTAAAGATTTTAGCATATCAACTTGGCGGTTGCTATGGTAGGTAACCTGACATTTTTAGTCGTTATTGCGATACTCTGAAGTTTTTCGAAATTAAAAACGGCCAAGCAGATAAATAGCAGAACCCCCCCTCAAGGATATGCCATAATTCTTTTAGAAAACTAACAAGGAGACCACCGACCTTACCCTCACCGATTTGCTTGATTTTTGTTTTACGAGCAGGTTATGACTAGAAATGAAGCGGGCCAAAATATTAGAGCGCGATATTCACCCGTTGCCGAGAAAATCTACTTTGAAAATATCGTCTTTTTTCATATTTTATGGGGTACGGCTGAAGGGTCTAGTAATTTTCTTATTGGTATCTGTGGATATAGGGATAACAAAAAATACTATATATAAATTAAAATTATAATATATCAAGTTATACCTATATATCGTTTCGACAATGTCTGACTACAAATTCATGGAAACACTGGGCCCTTCGACAGTTGAAGAAATCGAAACCGATGAAGAATCTCTGTATAGTGAAATTTCTAGGAGGCGATTGAAAGATGCGATGGTGTATTGTCAGCAACTCCTTATTGCAAATAATTTAATGGCGCCAGAAGCTTCTGCGGTAATTAGTGAAGACGCTGTGGTAGTAGGAGAAGACATTTACCATTACATTATAACAACGTTAGGAGAAAAAGCAATTGTGTCGGAGGACGAAATTTTGAAGAAGTAAAAGAAAATATGACCGAAGATTGTTCTCCAGAGAGAAAAGGATGAAAATAGAAAAATCGATAATATTCCACTAGATTACAAAATCAAGGTTTCTAATATTGCTAGGCAACATCCAAAGTGGAGCATTAAAACTCTTCAAAAGGAGGATGTTCCCGTCTAAAAGCTTTAAGGATTTGAAGAAATGGAGAAAACAAATTCAAAATGGTGGAACAAAATTTGATAAATTTGAAATTATTGACTCTTGGAGCAATGACAGGTTTGTAGAAGCTCGAAAAAACTCTCAACAAGTATCAACAAGAAACTTGCAACAGTGGGCATTATCTGCAGCGGGTCAGTTTGAGAATTTTGAATTCAAAGCCTCTGAAAATTGGGTTGTTCGATTCAAAAGAAGACACCGAATTGGCCAGCGAAAATAACCAAATTTGTAAGCCAAAGAGAAACCGCGACACTGGAGGAAACTTTGGCTGCCGCTGAAAGATTTCGAATCCAGACTCGTGCGTTGATACCGAAATTTGACAAAGATCTTGTTATCAATACAGATCAGACTGGGTGTCAATACCAGTCAAATTATAACCGAACTCTCGCGGAGCGGGATCAAAAGTTATTATTGTTAATACAAAGGACATGAACAAGGTCACCCATTCCTATACAGCACAGTATGCCATTACCCTCTCCGGAAAACTATTACCTCTCGTTTTGTATGCCTACAAGAGGCGACAGGATCATTTGGGCCGAGGGTTAAAATATGTGTAGAAGAATATGCTAGAAAATATAAAAATGTTGTTGTAACTTCTTCAAAGTCGGGAAAGTTGACAACATCTTTGTATAAAGATTATTTAACGAACGTTTTAAGCCATACGTGGAAAAGAACGTTTTCTACTTATAATCGATTCTTGGGAGGCCAAACAAATCTAGATCTATACGATGAAGTATTTCAGGATGAAGAAGGTCAATCAACTTGTACGATTAAAGTAATTCCTCCGAAATGTACACCATTGGTCCAGCCTTGCGATGTTTACTTTTATCGACAAGTAAAAATTTTATCAAACGTCTTCAAAATTGTGCACAGTTGATCGAGACACAACGTGAAATCAATTCTCGGAAGATTGCATAAAAATACAATCGATAGTACAACATCAGTTGTCCTCACCAATTTTTCGGATATGCTGCAGTACGCGTGGTTTGCTTCCAAGCTCACTGACGAGAGAAATGTTTTCATAAATGTAAACCAAATGTGCTTCCCCATAGAAATTTTAAACAATCCTTGCAAGTGTAAGAAAACTGCATTTATAAGGTGCGCTCGATGTAGTGAAACATATTGCTTTTTGTTTTACGACGAATATCACCCTGGCTCCTGCGAATTTTCGGATGATTCCTCCGAAGATTAATAGATAAAAATAAGATTTTTGATTTTTAGTACACAGCTTGATATATTATAATTTTAATTTATATATAGTATTTTTTGTTATCCCTATATCCACAGATACCAATAAGAAAATTACTAGACCCTTCAGCCGTACCCCATAAAATATGAAAAAAGACGATATTTTCAAAGTAGATTTTCTCGGCAACGGGTGAATATCGCGCTCTAATATTTTGGCCCGCTTCATTTCTAGTCATAACCTGCTCGTAAAACAAAAATCAAGCAAATCGGTTAGGGTAAGGTCGGTGGTCTCCTTGTAAGACGATAGTGGAGAGTTTTTACTAAATTTTCAAACCTTTAATATGTTGCCTGCATTGTAATATTTGGGTACTGAAGAGTGTTCCACACTCCACTAACCCCCGGATTGAGTAGTTTCCTTTTTATCAGAAGTAAACTGAAGATCATTCGTTGTAGAGGCACTTGAGGTGCTGCCCCCGAATGAGTACTTTATTTCTTATCTGTTGTAAACTGAAGATCATTCGTTGCAGACGCACTGGAGGATGTTCCACACCCCCCAGATCCCGGATTGACAAATTTATTTTTATCAGATGAAAACCGAAGATCTCCCGTTGTAGAGGCACTGGAGGATATTCAAAACCCCCAGATCCCCTGAATTGAGTAGTTTATTTTTTATCAAATAAATTTTATTTATTTTTCAAATAAATACAACACAAGAAAAATAATTAGAAATTGGAATTGTTACTTTTTAAGTAAGCTATACAAACCGGGGGGTCTGGGGAGTGTGGAACACCCTCCAGTGCCGATATATTCGGATGCAAAACATCTGAGCCACATCCTGAGAAGTTATGCATCTGCATAATTTATAAACATTTAATGCTCTGCAACCCATACTTAGGCACTGGAGGGTGTTCCACACCCCCCAGACCCCCGGTTTATGTAATTTATTTAAAAAGTAACAATTTAAATTTCTAAGTATTTTTCTTGCGTTGTATTTGTTTGAAAAAATACATATTTTGAGACCGGAGGATCCGCATTATGCAAATGCATAATTTTTCTAGATGTGGCTCGTGAGTATCCGTACCCCGGTCTCAAAATCTGAAGTTTACGAATGAATACAACGTAAGAAAAATAATCGCAAACTGGAATTGTTATTTTTTAAGTAAACTACACAAACCGGGGGGTCTGGGGGTGTGGAACACCCTCCAGTGCCGAAATATTGGGATGCAAAACATCTGAACCACATCCTGAGAAGTTATGCATCTGCATAATTAATGAACATTTAATATTCTGCAATCCAATACTTAGGCACTGGAGGGTGTTACACGCTAACCCCCCCCCTCCCCCCTCCCGGATTAAGTAGTTTATTTTTTATCAGGTGGAAACGGAAGATCTCCCCTTCTAGAGCCACTAAAGAGTGTTCCATACCCCTCGGACCTCCCGGATTGAATAGTTTATTTTTTATAAGTTGGAAACTGAAGATCGCTTGTTGCAGAGAAACTGGAGGGTGTTTCACACCCCTAGACCCCCGGTTTATTCGGTTATTATAAGAATTCCTGTTTTCGATTATTTTTCTTACGTTGTATTCATTCGTAAACTACAGATTTGGAGACTGGGGTACGGATACTCCCCAGCCACATCTAGAAAAATTATGCATCTGCATAATGCGGTTTCTTAGGTCTCAAAATATGTATTTCTTCAAACAAATACAACGCAAGAAAAATAATTAGAAATAAACCGGGGGGTCTGGGGGGTGTGGAACACCCTCCAGTGCCTAAGTATTGGGTTACAGAATATTAAATGCTTATAAATTATGCAGATGCATAACTTCTCAGGATGTGGCTCAGATGTTTTGCATCCCAATATTTCCACACCCCCCGGTTTATTTCTAATTATTTTTCTTGCGTTGTATTTGTTTGATGAAATACATATTTTGAGACCGAAAAAACCGCATTATGCAGATGCATAATTTTTCTAGATGTGGCTGGGGAGTATCCGTACCCCAGTCTCCAAATCTGTAGTTTACGAATGACTACAACGTAAGAAAAATAATCGAAAACAGGAATTCTTACTTTTTAAGTAAGCTGAATAAACCGGGGGGTCTGGGGGGTGTGGAACACCCTCCAGTGGCAATAACTTGGGATGCAAAACATCTGAGCCACATCCTGAGAAGTTATGCATCTGCATAATTTTTAAACATTTAATTTTCTGCAACCCAATCCTATGGCACTGGATGGTGTGCCACACCCCCCAGAACCCCCGGATTGAGTAGTTTATTTTTTAACAGATGAACGCGGAAGATCTCCCGTTGCAGAAACACTGAAGAGAGTGTTCCACACTCCTCAAACCCCCCGGATTGAGTAGTTTATTTTTTATCTGTTGCAAACTGAAAATCTCTAGTTGAAGAGGCACTGAACGATGTTCAACACCCCCCAGATCCCCTGGATTGAGTAATTTATTTTTTATCAGATGCAAACTGAAGACCGGATACTCCGGTCTCAAAATATGTATTTTTTCAAACAAATACAACGCAAGAAAAATAATTAAAAATTGGAATTGCCACTTTTTAAGTAAGCTACACAAACCGGGGGGTCTGGGACACCCTACAGTGTTGAAATATTGGGATGCAAAACATCTGAGCCACATCTTCAGAAGTTATGCATCTGCATAATTAGTAAACATTTAATGTTCTGCAACCCAATACTTAGGCACTGAAGGGTGTTCCACACCGCTCGGACCCCCGGATCGAGTAGTTTATTTTTTATCTGTTATAAACTGAAGATCTTTGGTTGCAGAGGCACTGGAGGGTGTTCCACACCCCCCAGACCCCCCGGTTTAACTAATTTATTTCATTTAAAATTCAATTAAAAATTTAAGCAAATCTCAAATTTCATAAAATTAGCTATGGCCAAGCAAATTATCTAAAACTTAATTATAAACTGCACAGTCAGGGGGTACCGAATACAGCATATCATTTGCAAGGTTGTTTTCCATTTTAAAAAACTTCTTTGTATCACAATAAATGACCATAGAAATGTCAAGTTACCATAGTAACGGCTAATTGAATATTCTGATATCTCCAAATCACATGTGATAAAGATAAATTGCCAGAACCGGGTGGTCTGGGGGTGTGGAACAATAATGGTATCACTTTCAATAGCTATGAACTTAGATTACCTTCGAGTATATTATAAACAAAAAATACCAACTCAGTACTAATTTTCTGCTTAGTAGTACCAACTTGACCATACAGATTTATGCAATGGAAATCTCGTTAACCCATTCGTGCGCGTTCGCAATTCTCCACTGCGATCCTCTTTTTACCAATTATTACTTTTCTGACGGTAACGGTGCAAAATTTGGTTCGGATAGGTTCAAGAGTCGAGGTAAGAAACCCGGCTTCGAAAGTATACTTTTTCCTATAAAAATGGCTTTACTAAACGTAAGAAATGTTGGTTATAAATTAAAATAACCAACATTTAAACGATCAGTTACTTTGAGATTCAAACCTCTTTGTTATACTATACTAATATAAAAATCTTTTAAAAATCTTTTCAAGATATTGAAATTTTTTTTTCAATATTGACGCGTAAATAGCTGATTGTTATATTGCGTGTGCTTGGCAATTTTACATAATCATTTTTATTACAGATTGTCCTGAAGATGACATAAAGCCGAAACCGATTCAGAAATTAGAATTTGCAGTTTACGTAAGGATATATCCTTTATATTCTTTTTTCAATTTATTTATTTTAATATTAATAAATTTAAATGTTCAAAATATTTTAAACACAAATCAACCTAGCATTAGAAACCGTGCGAAAACCGTGAGATCTTGTAACGATAACCTCTTCTTAAACTTTTAAAGTTATATCCTACACCACATTGACGTTTTTATTTTAATATTAATAAATTTAAACTGCTTAAAGACTTTAAAATGCAAAAAAAAGATAGGACGCGACTTTACATTGGAAACGCTGCGAAAACTATAAGCAATGCACCAAAATTACAAATAGAAAATTAAATTTCCTATAAGTAATAAGTCTCCAAGAGCGTACATTTATCTTAATTCGCTATAAAATTAGGTTTTCGCAGGGTTTGAAAATGAAATCAAATATTTTTCGAGGTAGGGCCGTAGCACTTGAGGAGGAACCGCCACTGGTTTATTGTAAAAGAGCAGTCCGTCGCAAAGCTTATCAAGGCGTTTATAGAACAAAAATAAATAACAATATATTTAAAATAGAAAAGCAGCAGTATACTATTTGTTGCCATTGCCAAGACCAAACAAATTTAATCAATAAAACGTTTTAATTTTACTTAACGTTGTCACCGATCATTTTTCCTTTGATGCAATTGAATGCAATTGATAATATACTCAGGTAAAACAAATTAAACAATTGAAAACAATTTATATCTGTTATTATGTAAGTGTGATACCATAATCTACTTATTTGCATATTTTGCAATAAAAGCGTCAGATTTATGATAATTTAAATAGTATTACATTCATATTCTTTCATCAGCCTTGGAGCCGTGACTACGCATTTGTTTTGCTAAATTAAAACGAAGAAATGGATTACAATGTTTCAAAAGGGATCGGTTTTGCCTTTTGGGAGAAAATGTCGGAAAACGCTGATAAAATTGCACAGGTAAGTGATACCTCAAAATGTTATCATTTTCATTTTCAACTCCTCAACCCACAGATCGACGGCTTAACGGGCGAAAAGGACACCTATGGATCACTTCGTCAGCGTTGCATTCGGGCGGCCATAGCCATGCGATCTCGGGGAATCACCCCCGAAGACGTTATAATAACTTGCTCCTTGAACTACATGGATACTTGCATTCCACTTATTGCAGCCCAATTTTTGGGCGCCATATCGTCCGCACTAGACCCAACCCTATCTCTCAAAGACATCGTCCACCTTTTGAAGCAAGTTTCTCCAAAATTATTTTCGTCATGCCAGACGTGACCGACCTGATCGAAAGAGCTCTGGAAGAAGTTGGCGTGGACGTCGAAGTGGTTGTTTTTGGCCAAACGACCAAGCACACCCCCTTTTCTGACTTTCTAAAAGCAAGCCAAATGGAAGAGACTTTCCGGCCGATCGAAATCAGCGACGAAACAAAAACTGCCCTGGTACTATTCAGCAGTGGAACCACTGGATTACCCAAAGGAATCTGCATTAAAAATTTGACTTTCTTAAGGAATACAAGCATGTTATGGTGAGATCAAAAAATGTATACATTTAAAAAAGTTAACACGTTTGTTGTAGTCGCTCCGGATATTATACAGACATCAATTTAATTCCCACATCTTTGTATTGGATTACAGCAAATTTTTTTTTGACGATAACGATCCTCATGGGTACTTCACGAATCTTAATTCCAAAATTCACCGCAGTACATGCGTGGAACGCAATTGAAAAGTACGAGGTTGGTAGAACAAAATCAAATTTTCCAGTTTTAATTTTGATTTTCTTAGCCCAAAATGATATTAGCGCCAGCTCTTCAATTAATGGAGCTTGCAAAGCATAAGCTTGAAGTAGGTGCCAAAACCTGCAGTTTACAGTACCTTTTGACCGGAGGAGTTGCTATTTTTCAAAAACACCTGGACGTTCTATCCGAGGCTTTTCCAACATCGCTTGTATTCTCAATTTACGGTCAAACGGAAACTGGATTGATTTCCACTTTCAGCACCAACGATTCGGAAGATATGAAGGTGTATCAGAAGAACCTCCTTTCGGTAGGGAAAAAGTTGCCGGAATATGAGTACAAGGTAAGGTAAAAAGCAAAACTTTTCGGTCCTAACTGCCCTCTCAGATTGTAGATGTGGTAACGGAAGAAGTTTTGGGTACGAACAAACCAGGCGAGTTACTGATTAAAGGTGATAGTATACATTTTAACGGTTACTTCAACATGGATTCGTCCTCTGTTTGGACAGACGGATGGTATAGGACTGGAGATATAGTTTACTTCAACGATGATGGTTGTTTGTATATCGTGGATCGGTTGAAAGAAATGTTAAAGTTTCAGTCGTGGCACGTCCCCCCCGCGGCAATAGAACAAGTTTTGATTACCCATCCGGCAGTCGAAACCTGTCTGGTTATTGGAATTCCACACGAAATGAATGGGGACCACCCCATGGCCGTTGTGGTGCTAAAAAAATCTCATTTAGACACTCGGCCCGAAGAGATACAGGAATTTGTTGAAAAACAAGTGGACGATAGGAAAAAACTCAGAGGAGGCGTTAAAGTCATCGAAAAATTTCCTGTTTCTATTACGGGAAAAATGAAGCGAAATGTCATCAGGGACTTGATACTTTCGGGAAAATTATAGATGTTTTTGGGGTTTTGTAGAGTTAAATAAAATGTTAGTTTGAAAATAATTCAATGCTTTATCCTTCTTCCTTATTCGCAAAATCCACTTCCATTGTTTATGTTCGACATCCCCAGTAAGGGTTTGTAATAAAAGAGAGATTTCCCGCCCATCTGGAAGAAGACAGGCTGCTTTTACTCAGAAAGGGCAAAAGCCTTTTGGAATTTTAAAACTCGAGAAGAATTTTGGAAAAAGAGCGTTTGGTATCAACTTTCACTAACCAAATGTCCACCTGCTGACCCTAGGTACCATTATAATCGTTTTCCCTTTGAAAGTTAAGTGTCAGAAAACAGAAGTTCAAAAGAGTACGTGACCGAAAACTGCAAATTATGCAAGACAAGCAAAAAGCAGCAGAAAATTTCTTCGGAAGCTACCCCACCCACCTGAAACCTGACTGAATTTTAAACGCCGACACCAATAATCCTGTTGTATATATGTTTTCTAACTTAAAAGTTTGGCCTTCTAGAACACCGATCAAGACGAGTGTTCATGCAAATTAAACCAAAAATAGGCTGCAACTTCAGGGATATCAGCATATAAAAAAATTATCAGTACGAAATTAATCTCAGTATCTTATCAACAAAACTTTCAAATTGTACGATTGCGATTACAAAGTAGCTTTCCATTCAAGGGCAAAAGTTGATACCACAACAACCAAAATGTGTCCAGAAGATACCAAGGGACTCGGATTCGTCTTCTACGCGAAAATGTTGGAACATGCAGATAAAATTGCACAGGTAAATTATTGACAGCTTTTCTTTGCAACAACGTTATTTTTGGGCATGTCACAGATTGATGGAATAACTGGCGAAAAGGATTCGTACGCGGAACTTCTCCAACGCTCCGTCAGAACGGCGCTGAAATTGCAAGAAAAGGGAATAACGTGCGACGATATTGTGACGATATGCGCTTTGAACTACAGGGACACTTACGTCTCACTTCTTGCAGGCCAGTTTTTGGGCGCAATAACATCCGCACTAGATCCATCGTTATCTCTCGCAGATATCACACATCTTCTGAAACAAGTTCCTCCCAAAATCATCTTTGTTATGTCCGATGCGACCGATTTGATAGAAAACGCTTTAGAGAAGATTGGTTTAAATATCGAAATTGTTGTGTTTGGCCAAACCACAAAACATACTCCCTTTTCTGATTTTTTGGAACCAAACAAATTGGAAGATACTTTCCGACCAACCGAAGTGGATGGTAAGGAAAAAACCGCCATGGTGCTGTTCAGCAGTGGAACCACTGGAATGCCAAAAGGAATCTGTATTAATCACTTTCGATTTTTAAAAAACATCAGAATGATGATGTAAGTCAAAATTAAAGTCTAAAACAAACCTTACAAATTTTTCCCGTTTTAGCGAAGTCCGACAGTGTTGGGGCGTTAATTTATCGACCACTTCGTTATACTGGATGACGGCTAACACGTTTTTGTCAATCAGCATTTTGAATGGCTTTACCAGAATCCTGCTACCTGCATTTAACGCTGAAAATATGTGGAAAAGCATCGACAAATATAAGGTACGATGAGAAAATTTTGTTCTTCGTTTCATTGGTAAATAATTTTTAGCCGTCATTTATTTTTACACCGCCCATACAATTAGTGGAACTGTCCGCCAAGAAAGCGGAGTTTGGCGGAAAGGGAGATAGCATCCGGCATATCCAAACTGGAGGCGTTTCGATCTTTGACACTCACGTCAAAATTGTAAATTCCGCGTTTCCGAAAGCCATTTTAGCTCCAGGTTATGGACAATCCGAGACTTCGATGCTTTCTACTTTTAACTTCGACAATCCGGAGGATTTGAAGCTTCTTCGGAAAAATCCCACTTCTTGCGGGAAAATCCTGTCGGGATACAAGTACAAGGTAAAGGTTGTAAAAGGTTTACGATTTTTTTGTCATTGCCCCATTCAGATTGTAGATATAGAAACGAGAGAAAGTTTGGGCCCCAACAAACCTGGAGAATTACTCATTCAAGGGATATTGCATTCAATGGTTACTATAAGATGGATTCCTCCCAGGTATGGGAAGATGGTTGGTACAAAACCGGCGATATAGTTCACGTAAACGAGGATGGCTGCCTGCATATCGTGGATCGCATTAAGGAAATGTTAAAATTTCAATCCTGGCATGTGCCTCCTGCTGCCATAGAGCAAGTCTTGATTACCCACCCGGCAGTCGAAAAATGCATCGTCATTGGAATTCCCCACGAGATGGACGGGGATCATCCCATGGGCATAGTTGTGCTGAAGAAATCATTTGAGGGCACCAAACCGGAAGACATTAAGGAATTTGTGGAGAATCAAGTAGACGACAGGAAGAAACTCCGAGGTGGAGTTAAAATTGTCGACAAATTTCCTGTCCAATCGAATGGAAAAATTAGGAGACGCATCATAAAGGAAATGGTGCTATCGGGAAAACTATAATAAATTCCTTTTTTTCTCTGAAACCACTCTGGTCCAAACCAGTAATTACTACAATGAAGCAAATTGTAGTAAACAAGTTTATTACAACCCCACTCCTCCCGATTCCGCTTTGAAAAATATTTTACTCGTTATCACTCAAAGATTGTTTTGTAATTTGAAATGCATACATTGTTTTCTAAAAGTTATCAATAAATAGATAAGTACTTTTATTCTCAAGTAGTGCGATAAAATTAAACCATGGTGATCAATTAAAGCAGCGATTTCAATTTAAGAGTAAAATTTGATTCCATAGCAATAAAAAATGTGTTTGGAAGATTCAAAAGGATTTGGCTTCGTATTTTATGCGAAGATGTTGGAACACTCAGATAAAACTGCACAGGTAAATATTGACTTTTTAAATTGCCAGGCAGCCACATTGTTTTTCATAGATTGACGGAATAACGGGCGAAACGGATACGTACGGGGAACTTCTTCAACGCTCCGTCAGGGCGGCGTTGAAGTTGCAAGAAAGAGGAATAACTGGTGACGATGTTGTGATGATATGCGCTTTCAACTACAAGGAAACCTATGTCCCTCTTATCGCAGCTCAATTTTTGGGCGCGATTACGTCTGGCCTCGATCCAACGTTATCTCTCAAAGACGTCACGCATCTTCTGAAGCAGGTTCCTCCCAAAATAATTTTTGTTACGGCCGACGCGATCGCTTTGATAGAAAACGCTTTGAAGGAAATTGGTTTAGTTATCGAAATTGTAGTGTTTGGCCAAACGACAAATCACACTTCTTTCTCTGACTTTTTGAACCAAACAGATTGGAAGGAACGTTTCGACCAACCGAAGTGGATGGCAAGAAAAAAACAGCCATGATACTGTTCAGTAGTGGAACCACTGGATTGCCAAAAGGAATCTGTATTAAGCACTATCATTATCTGAAAAATATAAGATCGATGATGTGGGTCGCATGAAGTAATTTAAGTACACTAAAAGAAACAATGATTTGTTCTTTTTTAAGGGAATACGGCCAATTCTGGGATGTTATTTTATCGACCACCTCCTTGTACTGGATGACGGCCAACACGTTTTTGACAATGGGTATTCTGCAGGGCTTCACGCGAATCTTACTGCCTGCATTCAACGTTGAAAATGTGTGGAAAGGTATCGATAAATACAAGGTACCATAAGAAGCTTTCGTGATCTGAATTTTTTTAAATACTATTTTCAGCCAACGTTTCTTTTCGCACCGCCTTTACAGTTGGTAGAACTGTCAAACAGGAAATTGGATCTTGGAGGAAAGGGAGACAGCATCCGGCACATTCAAACGGGCGGCGTTCCAATTTTTGACACTCACATCCAAATTATACACTCCGCTTTTCCAAAAGCAACTTTAGCTGTACGTTATGGTCAAACCGAGACTGCAACGATTTCAAATTTTGATATAAACAGTCCTGATGACTTGAAGCTTCTTCAAAAACATCCCACTTCTTGTGGAAAAATCCTGCCAGAGTATAAGTACAAGGTAAAGCAAAGCAAGGTTAAAAATTTGGTAGTTATCGTTCTTCTTAGATTGTAGACATCCAGACAAGAGAGAGTTTGGGTCCAAATCAGCCTGGCGAATTACTCCTTCAAGCAGATATTTTATTCAACGGTTACTATAACATGGATTCCTCCCAGGTATGGGAAGATGGTTGGTACAAAACCGGCGATGTTGTTTATCTCAACGAAGATGGTTGCCTGTACGTCGTAGATCGTGTTAAAGAAATGCTCAAGTTCCAATCCTGGCACGTTCCTCCTGCTGCAATAGAGCAAGTCTTGGTTACCCATCCGGCAGTCGAAAAATGCATCGTCATTGGAATTCCCCACGAGATGGATGGGGACCATCCTATGGCCATAGTTGTGCTGAAGAAATCATTTGCAGGCACGAAACCAGAAGAAATCAAGGAATTTGTGGAGAAGCAAGTAGACGACAGGAAGAAACTGAGAGGTGGGGTTAAAATTGTCGACAAATTTCCTGTCCAAATGACTGGAAAAATTAAGAGACTGATTATAAAAATATGGTGCTATCGGGAGAACTATAAATTTGTTTGCCTTGTAGAAAGAATTAGCGATAATAAATATTTTCTGTAATTTTTTTGTCGGGGGTTCCCTAACTGGAATTGGAACTACTCACGTACTACTGGGTTCACAACTCCCCTCCATTGCAAATTTCAAATTCAAAAAATTCTAAATCTATTAATTGTGTATTCTTTATTTTCGTTTGTAATATCCTTTCTTTTTGATTTATTTAGAAAATTAGTTCGTTAACTAATAGTTAAAATAGTTAAAATAGTTAAAAATGATTTTAACAACTGTTTATGCATGATTGTACATCATTTATTTTTGCGCATACCTTTTTCGTTTTCGCGTAATTTCGAAAAGTGTTGGAGAGAATTTTGAAAATTCAAAATGCAAATTTTAGATTCAAAATAGTTCAAAATTTATTTACAAGGCAATTTTTCTCATTGGCTCTTTTGAACTGAAACCCCGCCCATCGAAATTAAAATAGATTGTGGCGACAGTAAAAATACCGGAATCTCAGTTGTTACAACAAATTAAGAAAGATTAGAGTGTAATTAAGAAATAAAATAATTAAATGTGTGGTTAGTTTCAGGCGGGTGCGGAGAATAGGTTTTGACAGTGCAACCACCTCAGAAACGAATTCACACAAAAGTGATTTTTTTTCGAAAATTTGTTGTCCGATCACAACTTTAATTTTTTTATTAGTTAATTACACCATTATCTTTCATAATTCGTTGTAAAAAACGAGATTCTGGTATTTTAAATGTTGCCACAACCCATTTTAATTACGATGGGCGGGTTACAGTTCACCAGAGCCAATGATACAATTGCATTCCAAATTAATTTTTAAAGCCGTTTTTTAACCAAATTTGTGGACAGTCCGCAAATTTTATTTTTTTTATGTGTATCTGGCATTGTTATCTTTCATAATTTGCAAAAAGAATGGTAAAAATCGAAATCAGGGTTGACGGACCGCCGCCTTTAACCGGTTGAACCGTAACACAATTATTTTTGACATCTGTTGACGCTATCTCTCTCATCAATGATTTTGTTAAACGAGGCAGCGCCATCCTTAAAAGTGGTATAAACACACCCCTGCACGAATGATGAGAAAACCCCCCTCGCCCTGAGTTGAACATCTATACTATCTCTCTTATCTATGCATTAAAGGAATTATGGAAACATTTCGGTAGCTTTTATGAGGACCGGCAGCTTATGGCGACTGCCCTTCTCCCAGTGAGTTGAAGATGGCGGTCTACCACAAGCGAGGGTCAACCGCTAGGAAATCTCTCAAAAGAGTCTCGCTAATAATAAAATGCTTTGCCTTTGTCTCAAGTACCTACTTTGATTTAAGCTCTTGAACTTCGTGCAGCGTTTTTTTCTTTTGTGCATTTTTAAACAAATCTGAGTTTCAAACAAATTCTGATCGGTTGAAATTTATGTGGAATTCTATCCAGGACGTAACAAAAGAAATTGAATCCATAATTTCAAACACATTCCGATTGGTTGGCTAGTGTAAGCTTTATACGTTTTGCATCCAACAATTTTGCCCTTTTTTTTTCAAATTTGAGTTTCAAATATTAGATTACTTTTTATTTTAACGTTTCTATAATATGTAATAATGGATAACTACGCTAATTGGTAATTTATACTTTCATTTAACTTTGCAAACTTGTAGTAAAATTGATGTTAGAGTTAAATTAAGAATTCTGTTTATTGAAGTACGTACACAAATAAATTAGAAAGTTTATCGACGCCTGAGCAGGGCCACATACAGCTGTCCATGTCTGAAGCATGGATTTTCCAAATTTAGTCAACCAACTTGTTCATAGCCTAAGAAATCTAGTTATTATGAAAAAGCCTTTCTTTTGTGAATATGTCATAAAGAATGAATTTTAAGCCAATAAAATTTGTTAAATTGCTGTTGTGAAACTTCATTTTAAATGTTATTAAAATTGTAACAAAAATTATCATAAATTTTAAGCATTTTGAATTTTGAAGCACTGGATGGCGTTACACACCTTTCAGCCCACCCGTTTGCGCAGTTTAATCACAAGTGTATTAAAGATTTTAGCATATCTACTTGGCGGTTGCTATGGTAACGTGACATTTTTAGTCGTTATTGCGATACGATGAAGTTTTTCAAAATTAGAAACGGCCAAGCAGATAAATAGCATAACTCCCCAAGGATATGCCCTAATTCTGTTAAAAACTAAAACGGTAGAGGAGAGTTTTACTAAATTTTCAAACCTTTAATATGTTGCCTGCATTGCAATATTTAGATACCGAAGGGTACCACACCCTGACACCCAGATTGATTAGTTTATTTTGTACCAGAAATAAACTGAAGATCTCCGTTGCAGAAGCACTGGAGGGTGTTCCATACACCCTCCCCGGATTAAGTAGTTTATTTTTATAAGAAGTAACCTGAAGATCTCCCGTTGTGGACGCATTGGTGGGTGTCCCCCCTCCCCTTTCGGATTGGGTATTTAATATTTTATCAGAAATATTCTGAAGATCTCTTGTTGCAGAAGCACTGCAGGGTTATCTATACCCCGAATTAAGTAGTTTATTTTTTATCAGTAGTAAACTGAAGATCTCTCGTTGTGGATACGTTGGTAGGTGTCTCCCCCCCTTTCGGTTTGGGTATTTTATATTTTATCAGAAATAAACTGAAGATCTACCGTTGCAGAGACACTGTAGAGTGTTTCACACCCCCAGACCCCCGTTTTAACTAATTTATTATTATTAAAATTCAATTAAATGTTTAAGCATATCTCAAGTTTCTTAAAATTAGTTATGACAAACAAATGTATCTAGTGGGTATAAAAATGTCACGTTACCATAGTAACGGCTAAGAGAATATTCTGACATCTCCAAATCACTTGTGATAAAGATAAACTGTTCAACCCGCGGGGTCTGGGGGTGTGGAACACCCTCCAGTGCACGGATTTTGGAATGTAGAACATTAAATTTTTATAAATTATCTTATAAGCTTTATGAAACCGCTTTAGTTTTTTTAAGAATAATGACATACCCTGGGAGGAAAAGAATATCACAGGTTTATGCAATGAGAATCTCGTTAACCCTCCAGCGTCCAAGTATTGGGATGCAGAATATTATATACGATACTGTTGCACTGGAGGGTGTTCCACCCCAGACCCCCGGTTTATACATTTTATTGTTATCAGAAGTGAAGCATATCAGAGATGGACGGGGACCATCCTATGGCCATAGTTGTGCTAAAGAAATCATTTGCAGGCACGAAACCGGAAGAAATCAAGGAATTTGTGGAGAAACAAGTAGACGACAGAAAGAAACTGAGAGGGGGGGTTAAAATTGTCGACAAATTTCCTGTCCAAATGACTGGAAAAATTAAGAGACTGATTATAAAAAATATGGTGCTATCGGGAGAACTATAAATTTGTTTGTCTTGTAGAAAGAATTAGCGATAATAAATATTTTCTGTAATTCTTTTTGTCGGGGGTTCCCTAACTGGAATTGGAACTACTCACGTACTACTTCGGGTTCACAACTCCCCTCCATTGCAAATTTCAAATTCAAAAAATTCTAAATCTATTAATTGTGTATTCTTTATTTTCGTTTGTAATATCCTTTCTTTTTGATTTATTTAGAAAATTAGTTCGTTAACTAATAGTTAAAATAGTTAAAATAGTTAAAAATGATTTTAACAACTGTTTATGCATGATTGTACATCATTTATTTTTGTGTTTACCTTTTTAGTTTTCGCGTAATTTCGAAAAGTGTTGGAGAGAATTTTGAAAATTCAAAATGCAAATTTTAGATTCAAAATAGTTCAAAATTTATTTACAAGGCAATTTTTCTCATTGGCTCTTTTGAACTGAAACCCCGCCCATCGAAATTAAAATAGATTGTGGCGACAGTAAAAATACCGGAATCTCAGTTGTTACAACAAATTAAGAAAGATTAGAGTGTAATTAAGAAATAAAATAATTAAATGTGTGGTTAGTCAACAAATTTCGAAAAAAAAACACTTTTAAGGTGAATCCGAGTCTTGATGTAGTTGCTTTTGTCAAAACCGCTTGTAGCGTCCGGAGCAAGGCGGTGAAATCTTAATATATAAAACTGGTAAAATTGTGTTTACATTCGTAGCTACCTCAATTTCAATATTTGGGCACTGGAGGGTGTTCCACACCCCCCAGACCCCCCGGTTTAAACAGTTTAATTTATCAGTTGCTATGGTAACGTAAAATAATTTAAACATTATTGCAAAACGATGCAGTTCTTTTAAATCAGAAACGGAATATAAATGAATTTATTAATTTCTTATAAATGTAAACATCATAGACCGGCAGTTCTGGGGGGGTATGAAAATTCTCCCAGAGCATGTCATTATTCCCAAGAAAACTAAAGCGGTTTCATAATGCCTCTAAAACATTTAATGTTCTGCATTCCATTTTGAATTTGGAAATGTCAGAATATTCTCTTGGCTGTTATTATGGTAACGTAGTAACATTTTTACAGTCATTATTGCAAGACTAAGAATTTTTTTAAAATGGAAAACAACTAAGCAAATGATATTGCTGTATTCCATACCCCACCCCCACTATGCAGTGTATAATTAATTTCAGATTATGAATTAAACACATTTGCTTGGCCATAGCTAATTTTAAGAAACTTGAGATATGCTTAAATATTTAATTCACTTTAAATAAAAATAAATTAATTAAACTGGGAGGTGGGGGGGCACCCTCCAATGCGTCTGCAACAAAAGATCTTCAGTTTACAACTGATAAAAAATAAACTATTCAATTCGAGGGGGCTGGAGGGGTGCGGAACACCCTGCAGTGCCTCTACAACAGGAGATCTTTAGTATATTTCTGATAAAATATAAACTATTCAATCCGGGGGTCTGGGGGGTGTGGAGCACCCTCCAGTGCCACTGCAACGGGAGATCTTCAGTTTATTTCTAATAGCAATAAACAACTCAGTACGGGGGGTCTGGAACACCTTCTACTGCGTCTGCAACGAGAGATCTTCAGTTTGCATCTGATAATACATAAACTGCTCAATCCGAAGGGTCTGGGGTGTGCAACACTCTCCAATGCAACAGCATCATATAATTTTCTCCATCCAAATACCTTGACGCTGGAGGGTGTTCCACACCCCCCAGACCCCGGTTTAACAGTTTATTTTTTATTACTAAAAATTTCAGCATATTCACCGATAACATATACTAGGGGTTGTTACAAATCCCCCAAACTTGCATTGACTCCCCAGATCTGTTGGTGTGAACTGTGTTTCACGTAGTTTATGAATGAAAGTTTTAAAATGTAACAACAACGGCCAAGCGGATATGATATGCTTCACTTCTGATAACAATAAAATGTATAAACCGGGGGGTCTGGGGTGTGGAACACCCTCCAGTGCAACAGTATCGTATATAATATTCTGCATCCCAATACTTGGACGCTGGAGGGTTAACGAGATTCTCATTGCATAAACCTGTGATATTCTTTTCCTCCCAGGGTATGTCATTATTCTTAAAAAAACTAAAGCGGTTTCATAAAGCTTATAAGATAATTTATAAAATTTAATGTTCTACATTCCAAAATCCGTACACTGGAGGGTGTTCCACACCCCAGACCCCCAGTTTGAACAGTTTATCTTTATCACAAGTGATTTGGAGATGTCAGAATATTCTCTTAGCCGTTACTAAGGTAACGTGACATTTTAGACCCATTAGATACATTTGTTTGTCATAACTAATTTTAAGAAACTTGAGATATGCTTAAACTTTTAATTGAATTTTAATAATAATAAATTAGTTAAAACGGAGGGATCTGGGGTGTGAAACACTCTACAGAGTCTCTGCAACAGTAGATCTTCAGTTTATTTCTGATAAAATATAAAATACCCGATCCGAAACACCCACCAATGCGTCCACAACGGAGATCTTCGGGTTTACTTCTTATAAAATAAACTACTTAATCCGGGAGTAGGCGTATAACCACCTGCAGTTTCAACGAGAGTCTTCAAATATTTCTATTAAATATAAACTTTTCAATCTGAAGGGATCTAGGGTGCCGAACACCAAAAAATAAATTTCCCGGAGATCTTCAGTTTGGTTCTGATTTATGTATTAAATTAATTAAAATAAATTTAAAGGCGGGGGCTCCGTGAACTGTGATTCCTCCCTTTAATTAAAATTGAAATTGTGAAATTTAAAAACCAGATACTTTACAAAATAAAAAATTTATGGGTGTAAAATTAGCTTAAAAAAATTTTAAATTAATTTGGAATGCAATTTAAAAAATGGCTCTGGTGTGTAACCCCCGCTTCGAGAAGGGGTTGTGGTAAAACCTAAAATACCACCGCCCGTCTGCAACGGTTATGATTGACAATGGTGTAAACTCATTAAAAATTTAAGTTGGCTCGGAAAACAAAATTTGAAATATGACGCGGAATTTTTTCAGGGTGGTTGCACTTTTTCAAAACCTATCCCCGGGGCCCCGCCCTCCGGTGCGAACGGGGCTAAGGTTTTGACAGGGTGCTAAACTCATTAAAACATTCCTTAAGCGGCTCCAACTCGAAAAGTTTGAAAGTTGACGCGGCAGATCTCAGGGAGCGACTGACTCGTTTCTAACGCTGCTCTAGTTGGCCCCACCCTAAGGTAGACCGCTAGTATAAATCTGCACGGACGGTCATCAAAATGCATAAAATTATTGCGTAATATTACGCAATAATGCACTTACATCTATTTCTTATGGGAAAATTGAAATTTTCAAAATTAAATTGTGATTTTATTACAAGTCCGACAAAATTCCTCCTGCCTTCAAAATGCTTGTATTTTTCTGTTATTTCGTTTGATATAGCCATTTCTATAGGGAAAAGTGTACTTTCGAGTCAGGGTTAACGGACTCTAGCCCGGTTAAAATGTAATGGCCTCAAGATATTTTATAACAACAATTCGAGTGTAGTTTAGTTTGTTTTGCATGTACTGTGTGTTAATTATTCAATTACTATGGTTTGCAGATGTTGGTTAAAGATGTAGTAATTCCTCATCGGGAACTGTACGAACTGCATTTTCCTAAAGATTTAGAGGTTTGTAATTTTATTGGATGTAAATCTTAATTTTCAGTATGTTTTATAACTTGATTTTGGTTGACGACTATTAACTTAAACAAACTGATTTACTATGTTGTTTTGTGTAATGGTTGTTGTACAAATCAATTTGATATTAAATTTATTTATTATTTTTCAGGTCTTGATTTTTGTTATTCTTTTTTTTTGCTTTATTTTAGGACTTGTTACATTATCAAAAAATGCAATGGGCAGTGCACTGCCGATTTCTTACTTTTCTGTGATAAGTTGTTTGATTCTGTTAATGGAACAAGAGTAAAGCATTCCGAAGGAAAAAATCTGAGATGTGCTGTGTCATCCAATTCGGCTCATCACGAATTTTGGGCTATGGCCATAAAAATTTTAGAAAGTATCAGTTTTAAGAAGGGAAATACAAAATTATAATTTTATTGAAAAAATTTACTGGAAAAAATTTCCAATGACATTCACAATAAATTGGAAAACTGGTAAATGCATATTCGAATTCCCGCCGATTTTATTGCCAATCATCAGCGCTGTTGGCGTCAATGGGATGAACTATTACGTAGTCACAAGAATAGGTGAGGAATTGAATATATAATATACTATCTCTCTTATCTATGCTTTAATGCTTATAACATGGGGTGTTATCTCCCAGGTAAAAATTCGGAACATGTTTTAGTTTATTCTCCAATTACTTTGGTGCTGTGTGCGCTAATTTTAAAGTACGCCCTTTTTAAATTGGCAGTTACGTAACCTATAAATTTTTACACTGTAATTTTCAAGTACGCGTTATTTTAATTGGTGGTTTCCTAATCTGTAAATTTTTACACACTGCTTTATTTTTACTTATTTTTGTTGGTGGTGTTGATTATTAACACATATCAAAATGAAGAATCATTTTTATTTATTCGTACATCAGCTTGTTAGTTCGGTCATCATTTATCGTTTGTTTATTAATCATATTATTAGAAAACAGAAAAGTGCAAAAATGGTTTATTGTTGTGTGATAAATTGTTATAATACTAGTAAAGTTGCAACTTTTCATAGATTGCCATATTTGGACGAAGAGGTAATTAATTAATTGAATGAATATGAATTGAATCATTAATAACTCACTAACAATGTTGCTAATATTTTAGTTATACAATGAATGGTTACGTAGAATACAAAATCAAAAATTGTACCATACCCCTTCTGAACATGTTTATAAAAATTGCAGGGTATGTTCTGCACATTTTAACAAATACAATAAAATTCCTGGTAGTAAAAAACTGAAAATGCGAAGTGTACCTACATTGCTTTTACCAGGTAAATATTTTAAACATTTTCATTTCATATTAATGTTGCAAATTTTGTTACTAACATGTATTTATTTAAATTATATTGTTTTCAGGTTTTTCTGAAGTCCCTGCACATCCTTTGCTTCTTCATTCAAATCACAATTGCTAAATAAATTTACGTCACCCCATTCTCCTGGAGCTAATTGTGAGTTGGATGAAAGCGAAGGAGCTTTGAATACCCTCACTAACTTTCTCAGTGGTAATTTCACAAGTGAGGTTTTGGATGAAATTCCAAATGATGAAACCTTTCAGATTGAAATTCCTATTGGTGACGGTGGCATTTTAAAAAAAGGAACCCACACATACGTGGCTGGGTACTTAGGAAAGAAAATACTTAAATGTATTAAATCATGCAAAACGTGTAAATCCGAATTGCTAACAAGTCAAGAATTAGAAGAACATTTTATTATAAGAGATCGGGCATATAGTCCAAATTCGTTACTTTATCCTTCCTGTTATTTCATAAAAGTCTTTAATAATTCTGTCTTTGTGTTGCATAAAGCATTACCTGAGATTTGTCACACTGGCAATGTGAAAAGGAAGCTATTACAATATTTAACAGCCAGTGTTGACTTTTCTCAGCTAACTTGTGAGGAGCACAATTTAGAAACTTTTAAAATCTGTAATTTCAGATTTTTTTCTTAAAATATGGATAAGAAAAATTAATATGACTCTAAAAGGTTTGGGATCAGTCAACTTTGAAAACAATACAGATCCAGTCCGAACAATGGCCAATCGGTGCTTTTTGAAATACAAGACGAAAATGGAAAAGAATTAAAGATATGAAGAAGCTCATTTAATTGTTATATTTTATAATATTAAACCTAAATAATATAATAAAATTAAGTTAATTTATTTTTTTGTGTTTGTTTTAATCTGTTGGATTTCTTTAATTGTGGATATTGAAATTACATGTATTATTTTTAAGTTTTACTTTAAAATATTATTTTTAAGTTTTACTTTAAAATAATACTTATTTTTAAGTTTTACTTTAAAATAATACTTGTAATTTCAATATGCAAATGTCAAGTTTCATAGTAACATTTGGAAAATTTCAAATATGCTAAAATTCGCGCTTAAATTTTAGTTCACTCTCCACTCGTTTTGGCGCTGCAATACGTCCCCAAAAATATACGGGGAGTTGCCAATCTATATTACTCTTTCTTATCTATGGCTTATAATTTCTCCATGTATTTTCTCCGCCCATGATACAGTTATCTTCGAAATGCTAGTTTTTTTCTGATAAAAATTTTTATTCTCAAGTAGGCGATAGAACTATTCCGTAGTGATCAATTACCCTAGTACTTTAAATTTAAAAACACAATTTAATACAACAACGGCAGAAAATGTGTTCGGAAGATTCAAAAGGACTTGGTTTCGTTTTTTACAGGAAGATGTTGGAACACGCAGATAAAACTGCACAGGTAAAAAGTGACTCGTTAAATTGCTAAACAGTCAGATTTTTATTAAAATGTTTTTCGTAGATTGACGGAATAACGGGCGAAACGGATACGTTCGGGGAACTTTTCAACGCTCCGTCAGGACGGCGTTGAAATTGCAAGAAAGGGGAATAACCTGCGAAGATATTGTGATGATATGTGCTCTCAATTACAAAGATACCTACGTCCCACTTATCGCAGCTCAATTTTTGGGCGCCATGTCGTCCGGCCTTGACCCAACGTTATCTCTCAAAGACGTCACACACCTTCTGAAACAGGTTCCTCCCAAAATCATTTTTGTTATGGCCGATGCGACCGATTTGATAGAAAGCGCTTTAGGGGAGATTGGTTTAGATATTGAAATTGTGGTGTTTGGCCAAACCACTAAGCACACTCCCTTCTCTGACTTTTTGGAACCAAACAAATTGGAAGGAACGTTTCTACCAACCGAAGTAGACGGAAAGAAAAAAACCGCCATGGTGCTATTCAGTAGTGGAACCACTGGATTGTCGAAAGGAATCTGTGTTAATCACTTTCGATTTTTAAAAAATTTAAGAACGATGATGTGGGTCAAAAGATAATTAACGCTGAAAAAAACATTACCGATTTGTTTCTTTTTTTAGAAAATATGGTAAATTTTGGGATATTTTTTTATCGACCACCTCGTTGTACTGGATGACTGCTAACGCATTTTTAGTGATGAGTATCTTGCATGGCTTCACGCGAATCCTCCTACCAGCGTTTGTTGCCGAAAACATGTGGAAAGCCATCGATAAATACAAAGTACCATAAAAAAACTACTAGAATCTGACCTTATTAAAATATAAATTTCAGCCAACATATCTTTTCGCAACACCTTTACAATTGGCAGAACTGTCCGACAAGAAAACAGAGTTTGGCGCAAAAGGAGACAGCATCCGGTACATTCTAACTGGAGGCGTTTCAATTTTTGACACTCACGTCAAACTTATTAATTCCGCTTTTCCAAAGGCAATTTTAGCTATAAGTTATGGACAAACAGAGATTGCACTGATTTCTATTTTTAATGTAAACAGTCCGGATGACATGAAGCTCCTTCAAAAAGATCCCACTTCTTGTGGAAAAATCCCACCGGAATTTAAGTACAAGGTACAGTGGAACCAAGTTTATGATTTGTTATAATAGTAATCCCTCTTCTTAGATTGTAGACGTTGACACGAGAGAAAGTTTGGGTCCAAACAAGTCTGGGGAACTACTGATTCAAGGAGATATTTTATTTAACGGTTACTATAACATGGATTCCTCCCAGGTATGGGAAGATGGTTGGTACAAAACCGGCGATATTGTTTACGTAAACGAAGATGGTTGCCTGCATATCGTAGATCGGGTTAAGGAAATGCTGAAGTTTCAATCCTGGCATGTTCTTCCTGCTGCAATAGAGCAAGTCTTGGCTACCCATCCGGCAGTCGAAAAATGCATCGTCATCGGAATTCCCCACGAGATGGACGGGGACCATCCCATGGCCATAGTTGTACTGAAGAAATCATTTGAGGGCACGAAACCGGAAGAAATCAAGGAATTTGTGGAAAACCAAGTAGACGACAGGAAGAAACTCAGGGGTGGAGTTAAAATTGTCGACAAATTTCCAATCCAAATGACTGGAAAAATTAAGCGGCTGATTATAAAGAACATGGTGCTATCGGGAGAACTATAAATGCATTTGTATTGTAGAAAGAATTAGTTGTAATAAATTTCAGTTGAAAACTTCTTTCTTTTTCTGAATTCTTCTGCAGGTGTGCTGGTTAAGCAAAATACACAGGTATTTGATAGCAAAGAATGAGTAGTGGTCCAAGAACCAAGCTCTAGTAAAATCAAAACTTTTCCACGGTTGTTAAGGGAGCTTGTGAACCAACATCGAATACCAACAAAAATTATTCTGAAACCCAGGGAGTGTAATCTTCAAATTGGCATACTAATAACCCTCACTTTAGTAGTCTATCCCCGCAGTCTTCTGCCAGAGTAAAGAACTCCCCCCTTTTAAATAATTTAAAATATCCATTCAACAATGATGATGGGGTTGCGTGCAGGTTACAAAATAATCAAATACTTTATCCTCTTTCATCAAGGAAAATCGGAATATTGAGGTACTACGGTCGATACATATCATAATATTTTGTTTTCTTTAATATTTAAAATGCAAAACTCTTATCCTAATTCAGAAAAAATTCAATTTATGCGACATTACAATGTAATCAGCATTAAGGTCATCGGTTCTTTAAGTTGTCATTGCTCGGTTCACATATTTGGATAAGATTACTACTGTTATCTACTATTTTATAATTAGACAAATATACTTCAGTCGACATCTCAGAAATAGAGCTGAAAATGTCGTCCCAAGATTCTAAAGGTCTCGGTTTCGTTTTTTATACGAAAATGTTGGAACACGCAGATAAAATTGCACAGGTAACACGATTTTTTTTAATTTTAAAGTACAAAAAATGTTATAGATTGACGGACTGACGGGCGAAGTGGATACGTACGCAGATCTTCTCCAGCGTTCGATTAGGACGGCGATTAAGCTGCGGGAAAGAGGAATAACGTGTGAGGATGTAGTGATGACGTGCTCTTTGAATTACAGGATAACATACCTCCCACATCTTGCAACCCAATTTTTGGGCGCCATAACGTCCGCACTCGATCCAACCCTATCCCTTATCGACATTGTGCAGCTACTGAAGCAGGTCCCGCCCAAAATTATTTTTGTTATGCCCGAAGTAATCGAACTGATAGAGAACGCTTTGAACGAGATGGGTTTGGATATCGAAATTGTTGTTTTGGGCGAAACGACGAAGCACACTCCGTTTTCTGAATTTTTAGAACCAAGCGAAATGGAAGAAACGTTTCGACCAACCGAAGTGGACGGTAAGAAGAAAAGCGCCATGGCACTGTTCAGTAGTGGAGCGACTGGATTGCCAAAAGGAATTGCTATTAATCATTTTCGTTATTTGAAATCTATCCGGCTGATGATGTAAGTGAGTGAGGAAAATTCAAAATCTTCAAAAGCTAAATTGTTCTGTTTTAGTGGACATGGACAAGCTTACGATGTCAATTTATCGACAACGTCGTTGTACTGGATTTCGGCGCATATGTTTTTGGCCATCAGCATCTTATCTGGTTTCAGAAGAATCTTACTTCCATCATTTAACGGCGAAAATGTATGGAGGGCCATCGATAAATATGAGGTTTCTTTCTACAAATTCATTTTATGCAAATAATGTTGTTGTTTTTTTTTCGTATTTTAGCCCACAATGATGTTTGCCACACCGCTCCAGTTGGTAGAGCTGGGAAACAAAAAAACTGAACTTAATGGAAGTGGCGCAAGCCTTCGGCATCTTACCACGGGAGGAGTTTCAGTTTATAAAACACACATCGATATTGTCAATTCCACATTTCCAAAAGCTATTTTGTTCGTTATTTATGGCAAACGGAAACTTCACTGCTATCCTCGTTTAATGCAAACAATCCGGAAGATTTAAAGCTTCTCAGAAAGAATCCCACGTCTTGTGGAAAATTGTATCCGGAATACTCGTATAAGGTAAACGAACTAAATGACGGCTTTAATTTGTTTAATTTGCTTTTCTCCAGATCGTCGATATCGAAACCAAAGAAATTTTGGGCCCAAATAAGCCAGGAGAATTATACGTCCAGGGCGATATTCAATTCAACGGGTATTATAACATGGATTCATCCCATTTGTGGGAAGACGGTTGGTTCAAGACCGGCGATATTATTTACCTAGATGATGACGGTTGCGTGTTTGTCGTGGATCGCATTAAGGAAATGTTGAAATTTCAATCGTGGCATGTCGCTCCTGCTGCAATAGAGCAAGTTTTGGTTACCCATCCGGCAGTTGAAAAATGCATTGTGATCGGAATTCCCGACGAAATGGACGGGGATCATCCCATGGCCATAGTGGTGCTGAAGAAATCTTTTGAGGGGACCAAACCGGAAGAAATTAAAGAATATGTTGAAAATATAGTCGACGATAGAAAGAAGCTGAGGGGGGGAGTTAAAATTGTCGATAAATTTCCCATGCTGTTAAGTGGGAAAATGAAAAGGAAGACCATCAGGGATATGGTGCTTTCGGGGCAGCTGTAAAGTAATAATAATTTTAATAAAAATTTTTTTTGCGAATTTTCTTTGTACTCGACTGTGGGTAGCTCCTCACAAGAGGTAGGAACATCAATATCCAAGTTCAAAAGTGGTAGGGGAACGGATCGACGTGATAATATAATTTCAAAAATCAATGTAGATAATTGCGGGGGTAGCAATACAGTAAATAGTTTATCTCAACAAATATAAATTCAGTGAAAAAACAGAACAACGAAAAACAGAACCAACAAAAAAACAGAGCAACGATAAAATAGAACAAGGAAAAGCAGAAGAAAAACAGAAGAGTGAAAAAACAGAACGGCGAGAGTCCGTCAACCCTGATTTCGATTTTTACCATTCTTTTGCAAATTATGAAAGATAACATAAACATAAAAATAAAATTTGTGGTCCGTCCACAAATATGGTTAAAAAACGGCTTTAAAAATTAATTTGGAATGCAATTTTATCATTGGCTCTTGTGAACTGTAACCTCGCCCATCGTTATTAAAATGGGTTGTGGCAACATTTAAAATACCAGAATCTCGTTTTTACAACGAATTATGTAAGATAATAGTGAAATTGGCTAATAAAAAATTAAATGTGTAATCGGACAACAAATTTCGGAAAAATCACTTTTGTATGAATTCGACTCTTGATGTGGTTGCACAAAGTCCAACAAAGTTCCACCTGTCTTTAAAATGCTTGTATTTTTCTGTTCTTTCGTTAGGTATAGCCATTTCTATAGGGAACAGTGTACTTTCGAGTCAGGGTTAACGGACTCTTGCCAACAGAACAATGAAAAAACAAAACAGTGATAAAAACAGAATAACGAAAAACCAGAACAATGAAAAACAAAACGGTAAACATCCAGAACAATAAGAAAACAAAACAGTGAAAAAACAGAGCAACGATAAAACAGCATAAGGATAAAACAGAAGAAAAACAGAAAAGAACAGAACAGTGAAAAACAGAACAGTGAAAAACAAAACAGTGAAAAAACAGAAGAACAAAAACCAGAATAATAAAAAAACGAAGCAATAATACAACAGAACAATGAAAAAACAGAAAAAAAACATGAAAGAACATGCATCGTGATCGGAATTCCCGATGAAATAGACGGTGATCGTCCCATGTCTATAGTGGTGCTGAAGAAATCTTTTGTAGGAACCAAACAGGAAGTAATTAAAGAATATGCAGAAAATATAGTCGACAATAGAACAAGGCTGAGGGGAGGGGGCAGTTAAAATTGTCAATACTACTGAGGTAGAGTACTACTGGCACTACTGAGATGAGGAGCTACTGTGGGTAGCTCCTCCCAAGAGTTGCAAACATCAAAATCTAAGTTCAAAAGTGGTAGGGAAACGGATCAACGTGATACTTGAATTTAAAAAATAGATGTAGGCAAAAGCGGGGCCGGGAGTCGTAATATAGCAAATATTTTATCTAAACAAATATAAATTCAGGCCAACTGAAAAAAGTGAAAAACAGAACAACAAAAAAAACAGAGCAGCGTTAAAATAGAACAAGGAAAAAACAGAACAGTCAAAAAACAAAACAATGCAAAAACAAAACAGTGAAAAAACAGAACAACGAAAAACCAGAATGATGAAAAATCGAAGCAACGATAAAACAAAACAATGAAAAAACAGAATAAAAACAGGAAAGAACAAAACAGGAAAAGTGAACAATGAAGATGAAAACAGTGAAAAACAGAGCAACGATAAAACAGAATAAAAAAACACACAAAAAACAGGAAAGAACAAAGCAGTGAAAAACAGAACAATGAAAAATAAATTAGTGAAAAACAGAACAACGGAAAACTGGGCAATGAAAAAACGGAGCAACAATAAAACAAAACAATGAAAAAAACAGAATAAAAACGAGAAAGAACAAAACAGTAAAAAACATAACAATAAAGATCAAAACAGTGAAAAACAAAGCAACGAAAAACGGAACCATCGAAAAAACAGAACAATGATAAAACAGAATAAGAAAAATACAGAAGAAAAACAGGAAAGAATAGAACAGTAAAAAACAGAACAATGAAGATCAAAACAGTGTAAAAGCAGAGCAACGAAAAAGCAAAACCAACGAAAAAACAAGGCAATAATAAAATAGAACAAGGAAAAAACAGAAGAAAAATAGAACAGTAAAAAAACAGAACAATGAAAAACTAAGAGACAGCAAAAACAAAACAACGAAAAACCAGAATAATGAAAAATTGAAGCAACGATAAAACAGAATATAGAAAAACCAAAAGGAAAACAGGAAAGAACAGAATAGTGAAAAAACAGAACAACGAAAAACTAAAACAATGCACAATAGAAGTAACGATAAAACAAAACAATGAAAAAACAGAATAAAAACAGGAAAAAACAAAACATTGAAGAAACAAAACAATGGAGATCAAAACAGTGAAAAAACAGAGCAGCGAAAAGGCAGAACCAACGAAAAACCAGAGCAATAATAAAATAGAACAAATAAAAAACAGAAGAAAAACAGAACAGTTAAAAAACAAAACAATGAAAAAACAAAACAGTAAACAAACAGAACGATAAACCAGAACAATGAAAAATCGAAGCAACAATAAAACAAAACAATGAAAAACAAAAATAAAAACAGGAAAACCAAACAATGAAAAATAAGCAACGATAAAACAGAATAAAAAAAACAGACAAAAACAGGAAAGAACAAAACAGTGAAAAAACAGAACAATGAAAAAACAAAATAGTGAAAAAACAGAACAACGAAAAACTAGAAAAATGAAAACTCGAAGTAAAGATAAAAGAAAACAATAAAAAAACAGAATAAACAGGAAAGAACAAAACAATGAAAAAAACAGAACAACGATAAAACAGAATAAGGAAAAACAGAAGAAAACGGGAAAGAACAGAACTGTGAAAAACAGAACAATGAAAAACAAAACAGTGAAAAACAGAACAACAAAAAACCAGAACAATGAAAAAACGGAGCAACAATAAAACAAAACAAAACAAAACAAAACAAAACAATGAAAAAAACAGAATAAAAACGAGAAAGAACAAAACAGTGAAAAAAAATCAATGTAGCGGTGGCGGGGGTCGTAACATAGCAAATATTTTATCTGAACAAATACAAATTCAGGCCAACTGTTCTTCAAGTTGTTATTGCAACGTTCAAGTATTGCGATAAGATTATTGCGATACGGCAATATTGTTTCGAACTAAGTAAATCAGACTGTCTTGTGTCGAAGTAAGTAAATCAAGTTTTAGCAAACAAGATTTGAAAATGTGTTCCGACGACGGTTCCAAAGGTGTAGGTTTCGTTTTTTACACGAAAATGTTGGAACACGGAGATAAAATTGCACAGGTACAAAAAAAAATTTGTTTTGACATTTTAAAGCACAACGAACTTTATAGATTGACGGACTGACGGGCGAAATGGATACGTACGCAGATCTTCTCAAGCGTTCGGTCAGAACGGCGATTAAACTGCAGGAGAAAGGATTAACGTGCGAGGATGTGGTGATAACGTGTTCTACAAATTACAGAGACGCCTTCCTTCCACTTCTTGGAACTCAATTTTTGGGCGCTATTACGTCCGCACTCGATCCAACCTTATCCCTTATCGACATCGTGCAACTGATGAGGCAGGTTCCGCCCAAAATTCTTTTTGTCATGCCGGAAGTAATCGAACTGATCGAGACAGCTTTGAAAGAGATCGGTTTGGACGTCGAAATTGTTGTTTTTGGCGAAACGACAAAGCACACCCCGTTCTCTGAATTTTTAGAACCATCCAAGTTGGAAGCAACGTTTCGGCCAACCGAAGTCGACGGTAAAAGTAAGACTTCCACGGTGTTATTCAGCAGTGGAAGCACGGGTTTGCCGAAAGGGATCTGCCTCAACCACTTCCGTTATTTAAAATCTATCAGAATGATGATGTAGCTTGAAGTGATAGCATTCGTTCAAAAGTTAAATTTTTCTGTTTTAGTGCCAATGGACACGATTACCGTGTCAATTTATTGACATCTTCGTTGTACTGGATTTCGGCCAATATGTTTTTGGCCATCAGCATCTTAACTGGTCACAAAAGAATCTTGTTACCTACGTTCAACTCTGAGGAGGTGTGGAAGACAATCGATAAATATGAGGTATGCATTCTTAGCTTTGTCTTCTTATTTTTAAATGCCTTTTTTTAGCCTACAATCATGTATGCAGCACCGGTCCATTTGGTAGAGCTGGAAAAGAATAAAGTACGCCTAAATGCAAGTGGAAACTGCATCCGGCACCTTATCATGGGAGGAAGTCCAGTTTACGACACGCACCTAAAACGTGCAAATGCTGTATTTCCAAAAGCAATTTTATGTATTTTCTATGGCCAAACCGAAACGGGAATGCTTTCTATGTTTAACATAAACAATCCCGATGACTTGAAGCTTCTTCAGAAGAAACCCACTGCTTGTGGGAAAAAGTGTACAGATTTCTCTTATAAGGTAAACGAAAAAGTGATGTAGCAGTGTCCTACAAAGTAAATTTCTTCAGATTGTAG
The DNA here is from genome assembly GCA_036346125.1 of Lycocerus yunnanus. Lineage (NCBI taxonomy): Eukaryota > Metazoa > Arthropoda > Insecta > Coleoptera > Cantharidae > Lycocerus > Lycocerus yunnanus. The sequence continues at coordinate 1,498,085 of JARFIX010000073.1, read as the reverse complement.
ATATCGAGACGAGAGAAATCGTGGGTCCAAATCAGCCAGGAGAGTTACTCGTCCGCGGCGATATGCCATTCAACGGGTATTATAACCTGGATTCTTCCCATGTGTGGGAAGACGATTGGTACAAGAGCGGCGATATTATTTACTTCGACGAAGACGGTTGTTTGTTTGTTGTGGATCGCATTAAAGAAATACTGAAATTTCAATCATGGCACGTTGCCCCTGCTTCAATCGAGCAAGTTTTGATCACCCATCCGGCAGTCGAAAAATGCATCGTCATTGGAATTCCCCACGTGATGGACGGGGATCATCCCATGGCCATAGTGGTGCTGAAAAATCTTTTGAGGGGACCAAACCGGAAGAAATTAAAGAATATGTTGAAAATATAGTCGACGATAGAAAGAAGCTGAGAGGGGGAGTTAAAATTGTTGACGATTTTCCCGTCAATCTAAGTGGAAAAATCAAAAGGAAGGGAATCAAAGATATGGTGCTTTCGGGGCAATTATAAAATAACAATAAAAGTTTATTAATATTTAACCACAAGGCGTGAAGGGTGCAAAATACGATTGAAATTGTAAAAATATCCCCTAATTATAAATATAATATTAATATTTTTAATATTTTCTTTTTTTGCTACGTACCTTGCATTGTTAAAAAATTCTTGCAGTAAAATTATAACAGTAACCTGGAACCAACACGTAGACAATTTAAAGCCTGCTCAATCCCAATTTAGAACGCCCATCAAAATTGACAGCAATCAAAATGACACTTGCCAAAGAAAAATCGGGAAAATCATTGCCCCGTAGTGTTATCAGTGGTCCAGGTATCGGAAAAGAAGTCGTCGATAATTTTCCATCCCTAACTGATGATTTTGGACTTGGTCATCGGTTCCTCAACAATCTCAACATGTACAAAGACAAAATCCACCAGGTGACAACCTTACCGTAATTTTATCAAATTTTAAAATAAACTTCAAATCAGGTAGACGCAGTTTCCGGTATCACCGAAACCAACGGTTCGTTACGCCAACGCGCCATAAAAGTAGCTGTGGCAATGAGGTCAAAAAATATCGGCGAAAATGATATTATTTTGATTTGCAGCAAAACCACGGTGACCAAACCGTTGCCTTTTTGGCCGCTTTGCTGGTGGGCGCAATTGTCTCTCCCGTGGATCCCGAAATACCTGCGGAAGACATGAAATTGTACGTTTTATCCTTGAAACCCAAAATGATATTTTGCGACTTACGCATTAGCAAGCAGTTGGAAATCATATACCGAGACGCGTCGGGATTGCCACCTTCTTCCATCGTGGTCTTCGGTGACCATACGGATCACTCGGCTTTCGAAAAACTCCTCACCCGCATTTTCCTCCCGATTTCAAAGCTACCACCATTGCAAACACCAAAACCAAAATTGCGTTTATACTGGCAACCCAAAACACCAGCGGAGCATCAAAATTGGTTTGTATCTCCCACCGCGCGATGCTAATACAAATTACGGAGTACGCAACAAAAATTTTTATTGCTGCCGATAAAATGTTATCCTTCTTCCCTCTCTCTTGGATAACTCAACTGGCGTTGACTTGTTACTGTTTAGAGTATTTGACCGTGAGGATATTGCCGGGAAACTTCAACGAAAGATCTGCGTGCAGGCTAATCCACGACTTGAAAATCGACACCGCGGTGTTGGGAACCGACTACGCCCTGAAAATAATCAACCATCCCTCCGTTCAGGTTGTCAGTCCTACGCCATCCTTTCGTTAAGATTTTTTAATTTTGGTTGGATTTTTAGGATTTCGACATTTCATCCTTGAAGAATATTTACGTGGGAGGAATTATAACCACCGCTTTTGACATCGCAAGCATGCGTGCCTTTTTACCCGCGCCCGGGTTTACCAATGTTACGGAATGACGGAAATGAGCGGACTGGTGGCTGCGTTTTCCGAAAGCGATTACGAAAATGCGTTAGAAAAACCAGGATCCATTGGAAGCCCCATGCCGCACATAAACGTAAAAATTGTGGATATCAACACAAGAGAACCGGTAGGTCCCGATTGGTGGGGAGAATTATTACTTGCGGGACCTACCATAATGATGGGGTAAGAAACTTTTGAAAGCTCTCTCCTCAACCAATCCGTGCAAAAAATTTAGGTACTACAAGGATGGAAAGAGAAATCGAGAAGTGGTTTCGAAAGGTTATTTTAAAACTGGAGACATAGCGCAGATCGATACGGACGGTTATTTATACATACAGGGCCGTATTTCGGACCATATTATCCTGAATGGTAATCACTTTGTTCCCAACCAAATAGAAGAGTTGATCTTAGAGCATCCGGGTGTACTAGAAGTGATCGTTTTGGGAGATACCAGAGACGTCGTCGCTTGTGTGATCAGAAAACCTGGAAGCAACCTTACTACAGGAGACCTTATGCATTTCATACAAACGACGCTGCCTGCAAGTAAACGTCCCACGAAAGTGAAATTTATGGATAACTTTCCCAGGACGTCCGCTGGAAAAGTAAGGCGAAATATCATTAAACAAATGGCTTTGGATGTTACCATAGTGCACTCGAAGAGCATAGTGAGCTTTGAATCCGGACACTTGTCAAATGATTGAGATATGAACGGTCATCTCTAGCTTGCAGCTGGAGTAAACCATTGAGGTTGCCACTTGTCCCGTTTCGCCTATACATTCAGCTATTTAAGAAATTAAACCAATAGATGAGCCAAAAAATGTTGTAATTTTGCAGTAAGGGCTTTATTGCAGCGGGAGGGGGGGCAGTGTCTGTACAAGTTTTAAGCGACCCTCAATGACAAATTAGATAACTTGCAAAGGTAAGTACTTCGTCCATTTATACTGTTACCAGGGACACGCACAAAATCATTTGATAAGTGAAAGAGGGTAATGTCATTCTCGCCGCTAAGCTATTAATTCATTTGGGAAAAAAATTGTTAAATTCGTGAGCGTTGTGGTTGCCTGCTTGTGCCGTGGTTTTACATACATGATTTAGAAGCTGTAGTCACCATGGTGACGAACCGTGGCTTTACCATGGCAACGGCTACGCGAATATACAGAAATGTTCGATTTGCTTCTGCTAAAAATAACTGCATAAACCGGAGAGTCAGTGCCCGAGTATCGGAATGTTTAAAAATTAGGGAATTGTCCCTTCCATCAGGATTTGGGTCAAATACTTAGGATATTCCCTCGACTCCCGGGCACTATCTTGCATTTTACGCTGCTTTATAAAGTTCTTTGATACTAAAGATCATAAGTTCGAAATTTTTCTTTTACAATTTAAGTACGGCTAGGGGGTATTCCGTATCTATTGATTTAAAACCGCTTGTGTAGTCAATAAGTACAATAAAAAAACACAGCAACGATAAAGCAGAACAACGAAAAAACAAAACAGTGAAAAACAGAACAATGGAAAAACAGAAAAAAATGGGATAGAACAAAACAGTGAAAAAACAGAGCAATGAAGATCAAAACAGTGAAAATCCAGAACAACGAAGAAACAGAACCAACGAAAAGACAGAGCTACGATAATATAGAACAAGAAAAAAATAGGATAAAAAAACAGAAAAGAATAGTACAATAAAAAAACAGAACAATAAAAAAACAAAACAGTGAAAAAACAGAACAACGAAAAACTAGAACAATGAAAAAAACGGAGAAACGATTAAACAGAACAATGAAAAAGCAGAAGAAAAACAGGAAAAAACAAAACAGTAAAAAAACAGAACTATAAGGATCAAATCAGTGAAAAATCAGAACAATGAAGATCAAAACAGTCAAAACCCAGGACAACGAAAAATCAGAACCAACGAAGAAATAGAGCAACAATAAAATAAAACAAAGAAAAACAGAAGAAAACAGGAAAAAACAGAACAATAAAAAAACAAAACAGTAAAAAAATAGAACAACGAAAAAGCAGAACAATGAAAAATCGAAGCAACGATAACACAGAACAATGAAAAAGCAGAACAAAACAAAAAAAACTAAAAAGTAAAAACAGAACAATGAAGATCAAACAGTGAAAAAACAGAACAACGAAAAAATAGAACCAACAAAAAACCAGAAGAACGATAAAACAGAACAAGAAAAAAACAAAAGAAAAACAAAAGAAAAACAGGAAAGAACAGAACAGTAAAAAACAGAACAATGAAGATCAACGCAGTTAAAAACAAGAACAAGGAAAAACAGAACCAACGAAAAAACAGAGCAACGATAAAACAGAACAATGAAAAACAGAAGAAAACCAGGAAAGAACAAAACAGTGAAAAACAGAACAATGAAGAAGAAAACAGTGAAAATCCAGAACAACGAAGAAACAGAACCAACGAAAAGACAGAGCTACGATAATATAGAACAAGAAAAAATAGGATAAAAACAGAAAAGAATAGTACAATAAAAAACAGAACAATAAAAAACAAAACAGTGAAAAACAGAACAACGAAAAACCAGAACAATGAAAAAACGGAGCAACGATTAAACAGAACAATGAAAAAGCAGAAGAAAAACAGGAAAGAACAAAACAGTAAAAAAACAGAACTATAAGGATCAAATCAGTGAAAAATCAGAACAATGAAGATCAAAACAGTCAAAACCCAGGACAACGAAAAATCAGAACCAACGAAGAAATAGAGCAACAATAAAATAAAACAAAGAAAAACAGAAGAAAACAGGAAAAAACAGAACAATAAAAAAACAAAACAGTAAAAAAATAGAACAACGAAAAAGCAGAACAATGAAAAATCGAAGCAACGATAACACAGAACAATGAAAAAGCAGAACAAAACAAAAAAACCTAAAAAGTAAAAACAGAACAATGAAGATCAAACAGTGAAAAAACAGAACAACGAAAAAATAGAACCAACAAAAAACCAGAAGAACGATAAAACAGAACAAGAAAAAAACAAAAGAAAAACAAAAGAAAAACAGGAAAGAACAAAACAGTAAAAAAACAGAACAATGAAGATCTAAACAGTGAAAAACTAGGACAACGAAAAAACAGAACCAACGAAAAAATAGAGCAACGATAAAACAGAATAAGGAAAAACAGAAGAAAACCAGGAAAGAACAAAACAGTAAAAAAACAGAACAATGAAAAACAAAACAGTGATAAACAAAACAACAACAAACCAGAACAATGGAAAATCAAAGCAACGATAAAACAGAACATTGAAAAAGCAGAAGAAAAACGGGAAAGAAGAAAACAGTGAAAAAACAGAACAATAAAGATCAAAACAGTGAAACACCAGGACAACGAACAAACAGAACCAACGAAAAATAGAGCTATGATAAAATAGAACAAGGAAAAACAGAAGAAAAACAGAAAAATTAAAAAACAGAATAGTGAAAAAACAGAACAACGAAAAAACAGAACAATGAAAAATCGAAGCAACGATAAAACAAAACAATAAACAAGCAGAAGAAAACAGGAAAGAATAAAACAGTGAAAAAACAGAACAATGAAAAATCGAAGTAACGATAAAACAAAACAATAAACAAGCAGAAGAAAACAGGAAAGAATAAAACAGTGAAAAAACAGAACAATGAAGATCAAAGCAGTGAAAACCCAGGGCAACGAACGAAAAAACAGAGCAACGGTAAAATAGAACAAGGAAAAACAAAAGAAAAATAATAAAAACAGAACAAAAAAAACAAAACGGTGAAAAAACAGACGAAAACAAGAAAAAACAAAACAGTAAAAAAACAGAACAATGAAGATCAAAACAGTAAAAAAACAGGACAACAAAAAAACAGAATCCACGAAAAAACAGAGCAACGATAAAATAGAGCAAGGAAAAACAGAAGAAAAACAGAATAGAACAAAACAATAAAAAAACAGAACAATGAAGATCAAAACAGTAAAAAAACAGGACATCAAAAAAAACAGAACCCACGAAAAAACAGAGCAACGATAAAATAGAACATTGAAAAACAGAAGAAAAACGGAAAGAAGAAAACAGTAAAAACAGAACAATGAAGATCAAAACAGTGAAACACCAGAAACAACGAAAAACAGAACCAACGAAAAATAGAGCAACGATAAAATAGAAAAAGGGAAAAACAGAAGAAAAACAAAAGAAAAAAAAATAGTGAAAAACAGAACAACAAAAAGAGAAAAGAAAACGAACAACGAAAAACAAAACAATAAAAACAGGAAAAACGGAAAAACAAAACAGTAAACAAACAGAAAAATCGAAGTAACGATCAAACAGAACAAGAAAAACAGAAGAAAACAGGAAAGAACAAAACAGTGAAAAAACAGAACAATGAAAAAGCAGAAACCAGGGAAGAACAAAAACAGACAACAAAATGAACAATGAAAAACAAAGCAAAATAGAAAACAGAACATAAAAACAAAACAAAACAGAGAAAGAAAAAAAAAAAGTAAAAAACAGAACAATGAAGATCAAAACAGTAAAAAAACAGGACAACAAAAAAACAGAATCCACGAAAAACAGAGCAACGATAAAATAGAGCAAGGAAAAACAGAAGAAAAACAGAATAGAACAAAACAATAAAAAAACAGAACAATGAAGATCAAAACAGTAAAAAAACAGGACATCAAAAAAAACAGAACCCACGAAAAAACAGAGCAACGATAAAATAGAACAAGAAAAAACAGAAAAAAACAGGAAAGAACAAAATAGTAAAAAACAGAACAATGAAGATTAAAACAGTGAAAAAACTGAACAACGAAAAAACAGAACCAACGAAAAACAGAGCAACGATAAAATAGAACAAGGAAAAACAGAAGAAAAACGGGAAAGAACAAAACAGTGAAAAAACAGACCAATGAAAAAATAGAACCAACAAAAAAACAGAGCAACGAAAGAACAGAACCAACGAAAAAACAGAGCAACGATAAAACAGAACAAGGAAAAAACAGGAAAGAACAAAATAGTAAAAAACAGAACAATGAAGATTAAAACAGTGAAAAAGCGGAACAACGAAAAAACAGCAACGATAAAAGAGAACAAGGAAAAAACAGAACATTGACAAAAGAAAACACTGAAGAAACAAACAAAACCTTGGCAAAAGAGAACACTGAAAAATGAGAACATCGGGATGAAGTTTTGTCAATTGTTCGCATGAATTTTAATTATTGACAAAACTTCATCCGATGTTCTCATTTTCAGTGTTCTTTTTTGTCAAGGTTCTGTTATTTCAGTGTTCTCTTTTTTCCGTGTTCTATTTTACCGTTGTGTTGTTTTTTCATTGTTCTGTTTTTTGTTGTTTTGTTTTTTCATGTTCTGTTCTTTCATGTTTTGTTTTTTCAGCTTCTGTTCTATCATCTTTTGTGCTATGGAAGCTTTTGTAACAGATAAATCACAGTTTTATATACATCCGCCTGCGTAGCCGTCCGATTTTGTAGTAGAAACAGAAAATCGTTTCTTTGTTTTTGAATTCAAAACAATTGAAAATCGGTTAACATTCAAAGCAATTCATAGGATAAATTTCGTGATCCCGTAACAGATAATATATCATAGATTAATTTGCAGCCGCCTGCTTAGACGTGTGATTTAACAGATATTGATTTCTTTGCTCCTGATTACTAAACAATCAATTCAAATGACGTAATTATTGTCGCCGTCAGCTTTGTAATTCTCTAACTGATAAATTAGTATTATTTACAGCCGTCTTTATAGTCGTCCAAATTCATTTCTTCGTTTCTTATTTTAAAACAATCTAAAATCATATATTGAAGAGCTTAAGAACCACTGTTCTAATTCATTCCAACTACATCATTTTTTGACATCACCAGCTTCGCCATTTTGTAGCAGTAAAATCGAAGGTCTGTCTGCAGTTGCCTACAGGTTGAGTGATTTTACAGCAGAAATTGTTTTCATTTTTTATTTTAATTCAAAACAATTGAAAATCAATTTAAACATAATTTTCGTCGTCGCCAGCTTCCTTATTTCGCCTACGTGGTCGTGCGACTTGGTAGCAGAAACAGAAAATTCATTTCTTCCAAAATTCAAAACAACTGAAAATTCCCCCCCAGATCCGAGCGGTTTCTAAAAATGTGTTTTCCAATTTGAGCTTGACGCTAGTTGTGTAGCTCCGATAGGCGTACGAAACGCCATCTCCGGAGATATCCTGGAAAACGTATATACGTCTATGTAACATTTATCTTGGCCGATTAGGGGCGCCACTAGAGATACACAACTCGCGTTTTGGAATTTGTTACATAAATTTAAGATAGCATATCGCATCTAGCACACACATAGAAATAACAAAAAAATTATGGTTTACGCTATATAATATATATTTGTACATTGATTTAAATATTACAAAAACACATAATAATAATAATAATGATAATAACTATGTATCGCATTATAATAACAACAAACAGCATAAAAAACAATCGAAAAAATTGAAAACATAACAATAAGAACAGCCTACTGCAATACAAGACACAGCATTTCATTATTGCGATATAATGATTGTGATTATCACAGAAAGTTGGTAACATAACGTCAGCGCAAAATACAATTTAATTATTTTTTTTTTAGTCAAAAATTTACAATATTGCATAATAATTCATAACATTTTAGGCCACATTATTTCTTTTTTAACAGAAAACTAAAGAAACAAGTGCACTATCGTGGCGTTCATTTTTTTTTCTCGATCGGATTTTTCACAATAAACCGATCGTCCACGATTCGTAAAAGTTAAGACAGCGCTTCGCAGACTGAGAATCGCGCCTGCGCGCGATTTCTTTTATTGCGTTTTGAGGGGGGGTGTTAACAGATTCAGTTTGAGAAGCCCCGTTTTAAGCCTCCGTTATTTCCTAAAGGACTTAACTATAACAACTTTTTTTGAAAAATATATTTTGACACTTCCGAACAGTAAGGGCACCGTCAGCCAACACGGCTTGTCCTGGTGCAGTAGATTAAGCAAGTTTCAAAAGTGTCGGTGAAGAGCGAAAAGTTGAAACATCAGCAAAGTTAGAAATCGGTTCCGCGCGTTCGCAAACAAAATAACGAAGTAGTGTTTTTAATATACTAGAGCTGAAAACTACACGCTAGAGTGACATGGCGTAAGAAATACAAACGTTCTTATTTTTTATTAAGAGATCTCTCTACAAACTACATTTTGAGAATAGAAATTTTATTATTATCAATCGGTGCTTTTGTATGAGGTGCGTCACGCGTAAAACGTCGTTTCGAGCGCCGAGCGTCGGAGGAACACACGCGTTCAGTCCGCGGTGGTTCCCCGACTTACGCACGGAAGAAAGTTCGCTTTAAACGTGACAATAAGCAACTTACGATTAAGGACGAGCACATGCCTTAAGAATAAAGAGAGAAAGAGATAAAATTTGAGTACACACGATCTTTGTTCGAAATGAATCTCTCTCAACTTTTAATCTAAACTTTTAAATCTTATTTAACTCTGTTTAATATAACACATGAATACTAGAGTGCTCTCTAACCGTTAAATTTTAACATGTAAGACTATAAAGACTAAAATTGAACTAATCGATTCTTTTTATTGTGAAATTTAGGTACTTCGCCGTTAAAATTTATCAATAATTATTATTATTATTATTCGACTTTTACTCGCGTTCGTGTATTTTAGTCTTTAGCAAAAAGCGAATCATGTAGCGCAATCTATCGACAGTAATGCGAACCAATTTTGTATACACATCAAACCTTGACCGTCGTTTTTTTTTACAAAAACGATACAACAATCGTTAATAAAATAAAAAATTTAACCTAACTACATTTTTTTGAAAAATATAAAATGGTGTTTATTTATTAAGTCGCTTTTACAAACGATTTCAATTATGTATTAAAAAAAAACTAACCTTAAAAACAAGAGACTTCGAGATAAATGACGTGCACCACTAGCGACAACTAACGTCGACCGTCACAACCCGACTAAAGAACTGCTTTGTTTCTCGACTTGAAACGTTTGTAAAACGATAATTGAACGATAGGGGGAGATTGTGTAGACATAGCGTTAAAAAGAATGGAAGACGAGCCAGTAACGTTTCCTTTCTGTTTCTTTTCTAAATAGTCACAACAGAAGAAGCGAAATTAATTAATGATTGTCACTTATTTTTTTTGATAACGGCAAATGAGCGCGATTTTTAAAATTTTTCGATTGCGACCAATTTTAAAACTTAAAACTAACCGTCGTCGTCGCGTCCGTCGTCTTAAAATTTATTAACTTAATTGAGCCTTTTTGTCCAGACGGCATAGGTTATTATTATTTCTGATACTTCTTAACCGAAAAACGTTACTCTGAAGTTGTCAAAATGTTGTTGTTACAAATAATTTGGTGCCTTTTTTGAATTCGTTGTACAAATTTTAAAAAGAGGTAATTTAGCTAAGCGATTGGTTACCTCAGAGTAGGTTTTCTGTTAAACGACGAAATTAAAATAAGAGGAACATAATTTTGAAATGCAACGTTTCGTGAGGAGTCTTCCGTCTACGTCAATCTTTTTCTGGCTGAATGCCCAAGTCCTTATGCTATTCGCCGCCCCCTAAAGACAATGCTTGAACGATTCGTGGATCGGCTTTACTACCCTCTCGGAATTCTTCCAGCGTGAGACGATCGTCGTGATTTTTGTCCATTTGATCAAATATTTTGTCCACTCGCTTTTGCGGCGTATTATCGTCCTCTGCCTGCGGCGTTTGACCCTAAAAAATAATTTAATTAGAAAACTTTTCGATTTATTTTAAATTTTTTAATGGCGATGCTAGCCACCGCGCCGCTTCCTTCAACGGAATTATGTTAACAAAAAGTTTCCTGGAGCGGTGGTTAGCACTTTCGAGCGGAAGAAAACCACGGCTTTATAATCGGAATTTCAAACTTTTGCAAGTTAATCGAGAAAAGTTTTACTTTTCTATCCAATGCGCATAATAACTTTCCGTACATTCAACAATAACGTAAAAATTTATAACCAAAACGGGGTTGGAGATGAAGTGAAGATCCTACATAATCTCGACGATTAAGGAAGCCGAGGCCGACACGCAGTCGTGTTGCGCTGCCTAACCTCCGCATCGGCCGCGGCTGTGCTACCAATAACTTGCTGATGAGATTAAAACGAAATGGTTGCCGTAATGAGGGTAACGAAGCGATCACAGAATTAGTCGGTAGTAAATATACTTCCGCTTAATCGCCTCTGCAGCATATTCATATCTAATCGGTATAATATCCGGGTTCGAATTCGAATCGAGTAAAATATTTTCGCCCGCTTGATTGATTAGGTTCAACCCGCTCACCGACAGCAACTTTCTTTCCGGAAAAGTTTCAAGGTTTTCATTTTCCTTATGGCAGAATGAAATTAGTTCCATGAAAATGAAAGTATCCAGAGTGTAGTAGTTGTAAAGGGTGGAATTTGTGAAATTATTTTCACTACCGACGCTTTGCGAAGTGTTTCGTTAAATTATCGCAACCACTTGCCACAAAATGACGACATAACTTTGGGGATAAAACAAACATTTCAGTTGTTATTATATTGGAATGTATTTGGTGTTTATGACTTCAATTTATTATTTACAACAAATTGTAATGCAGAAAAAACAAATTGAATCATCTATTATTTAAATTGTTTCGGAAGATAAAGCGCGCTATTTAAATATTTAAAATGTTTAAGTGCGTCATAAATTTTACACTTTTAAAATTTCTAACCATCGTTTCAAGTTTGTCAAATAAGTCAGTCAAATTACAAATTTATGTGGAACCAAAACCCGATCCAAATGAAATGTTAAGGGCAATTTTTAAGTACGCCGCCATCTTCCACTCAAAACGCTGAAACAACGGTACTACTACGTAAGTTTCGGTAAAAGTCACTTTATAGTACATATCCAAAGATAAACACGAATCTATAGACATGTTTAGTTTGGACGTGGTTATCAGCATTATCAGTGAGTTCACCATCATTTGAATTTTAATAATATGCATGCAGAAGGCACTACGCCTGCCATACAGTGGCGGTGTTTCAAATTATTCACAGGCTCTAATCTTCCTTAATCAATGGGGGTGGTAATGTTTAATTTTTCTGCAAAATTGAACTGATATCCGGATTCAGCTCCGGTTTTGGATTGATGATTGGCTAATGATTTTCATATCGAATTTGTTTGGCGATTGCAAAATTTCATCCCAACTCCACGATTGTTACAGCACACAGTGCCGTAGATAAGTTTTTTCTGGGCGGGGTTAATCAGCATAAGGAGGCACACATAAAAAATACAAAGTTATGCGAAAGCTTTCTGATACTACATTAACTTTTTTGTGAATTATGACTAATAGGGGAGAGGGGGCAGAGCCGTCACAACACATATGCAACAGAATAAGGGGGACAAATTTTAAAACAAATTATATTTTGTGATATATTATTGTCAGACCTAATTTTTTTAAATCTAGATTGTATTTTAACTTCCCCCCCCTTGATGGATAAGTTATAAATAAACAGCTGAAATAAACGGCACACGTGAAGCTGGTTACCGCCATTCCCATCTTTCCCCCCGGTTACAATCCTACATTTTTGTTGTTGAAGTTAAATTTTAGCTTATTAAATCTATTTTTAGAATATTCCCCAACCATACCCGCCCCCTCACAGTTTGTTACTGTTTAATCATTTCAACATAATTGTTTGACCATTGCTATGGTAAAATAATATTTTCCCTTTTTAAAAAATGCCAATATGTGCTGGGAATTAAATCTATTAAGATTAAAAGTAACTTTTGTTTTAGTAAACAAATGAATTGGTATTTAATTACACACTAATTAGTTGCGCAATAATAACAGAGATGTCTTATGATGAGTGACAATTTTAAGTCATTTAAAAAATGATTTAATATTTTACAATGTCCATGCTCAGTTGAATTTAATTTACTTCGTTAATACATAATTTGTAAATTCCATCTTTAACTTACAAAAATCAACTATATTTAATGGGTGCAGGGTGAGCTTATACAAAAACTTTTAATATTTCAGAATTGCCATGCTTAAGTATTATTAATTAAAAATTTAATAATTTATAATTTCGAGTTTCTGCCCAAGTGAAAAAATTCAAAAAACAATTACATTTAATTAGAAGGAGGGCTTTAGCTGCAAATTCAATATAAAATCATTTAATATTTTACAATGTCAATACTCAACCGAATTTGCTTCAATGAGATCAGGCCCATAGCCAGGATTTCATTTCGAGGGGGGCAATTGTAAAATTTTCCAACTTGAAAATACCTACACCTATTTATTTTTAAAATTTTTACTTTCAAAAATAATTTTTTTTAATTTTAGGAAGGCTACGAGCCTGCTTACCCTCAATTTGTAAACAATAAATGCTTTGCCTATCAACAATAAGGCACCGGAGGGTGTTTCACACCCCCCAGACCCCCCGGTTTGTACAGATTATTTTTTATTAGAAATAAATTGAAAATATCAGCATAACCGATCTAGAAATAATCTCTACACCTTTTCCACATGTAATTCAGAAAAGATCAACTGCAATTCGGATTTCGTCAATTGTAATTCAGATTTGTCAACTGTAATTCGGAATTCGTCAATTGTAATTCAGATTTGTCAACTGTAATTCGGAATTTGTCAATTGTAATTCAGATTTGTCAACTGTAATTCGGAATTCGTCAATTGTAATTCAGATTTGTCAACTGTAATTCGGACTTCGTCAATTGTAATTCAGATTTGTCAATTGATATTCGGAAAGCGTCAAATGAAATTCAGAAAACTTCAATTGTAATTCGGAAAGCATGAGAATTTAATTAGGATTGCATATAAATTACATAGAATGAAATTATAACTAAACTGAAATAAAATTTAATAAATATTTAAATTTTATTCATATAATAAAAAATAAACCATAAATTGTTTCACAACAATTTGTTAAATCAATTTCTAGCAAATAAGTTAGCGACCGACTTGCATATCTTCCATGGATAAGGCTTTTGCTTGATGTGTCGTGCAATGTTGTGCAGCACGAGCACAATCGCCACTATTTACGGTGTTCTTAGCTCGATCTATTATTTCTTCTAAATAGACCAGTCTTTGTTCTGTAAGATTAGGTCCTGTGACATTGGGAACTCGAATATGGCTTTTGGCTTCTGCCTTAATTTTGACCAAATGAACTCAATTGGATTTAACATTGGTGAGTAGGGTCCTAGTCGCAACAAAATTGCTGTCGTCCCATCAAACACAGTTTCCAATCTTGAATGACATGGCTACTACAAGTACGAAATCTGACAATTGATTTCCCATATCTTGCCAACGCTGCAGTAATGCCCTTACCCAATCATTTGCTAGTTGTGAAGTAAATGAACCTCTTCTGCGATCCATACTTACAACACCAGCCACAGAAATTGCTCCGATTAAATGAACGTTAGGACCTCTTGCAGCTGGAAGTACCTGAACTGCTCTATCGCCAACTCTTGAACGGCCCTGTGTTCGACGACAAAACAAATTAAAATTAGTTTCATCCATCCAAACAATTTGTTTTCCTTGTTGTATGTAGTTGTTCAAACTTTCAACATATTCAGCACGTTTTCTTTTATTAACAAGCGAATTCATAGTGACTGGTTCAGTGTGCACTTTTTTAATAGTGTAAAGCCTGTTTTGCAAATAGTTCCCTATGGTTGATAACGATATCGATTGGTGAAAATTGCGCATCACATTTTCTTTTAATTGCCTTAATGTTAAGCTACAATCGTTTTCTATCCATGAAATAATCACATCAATTTGATCCTCGGTAAGTGATTTTGGCTTTATGCCTCCTTTTTTACACATTTCAACACGTCCAGATCGCACCCAGTGATGTGCTGTTTTATAAGCATAAGTATAACATTCAAGTATTTATTTTAAAAATTGTATTTTTTGGCTTACAGTTCGGCTAATTCTGTGACAGAATTATGGTTTTCTGAATTACATTTGACGTTTCCTGATTTTCATTTGACGTTTTCTGAATTTCAATTAACGGTTTCTGAATTTCATTTGACGATTTCTGAATATCAATTGACAAATCTGAATTACAATTGACGAAGTCCGAATTACAGTTGACAAATCTGAATTACAATTGACGAATTCCGAATTACAGTTGACAAATCTGAATTACAATTGACGAAGTCCGAATTACAGTTGACAAATCTGAATTACAATTGACGAATTCCGAATTACAGTTGACAAATCTGAATTACAATTGACGAATTCCGAATTACACTTGACAAATCTGAATTACAATTGACGAAATCCGAATTACATGTGGAAAAGGTGTAGTAAAAACTTTAACTGGTCATACTCAAGTAAATAATATCCCAATTAACCCAAATTATAAAAACAATTTTAGAGACCGGGGGTCTGGGGGGTGTGGAGCACCCCCCAGGTGCACTCAAGATAAATAAATTTGTAAATTTATGGTCATCAATATTATGCGATTAATAGTGAAAGCTTTTAGCACTAGAAATATAAAGCAGTGACCAAAAATCTGGGGGATTATGAATTCCCCAAGATAATATGTCATCGTTCTCGAAAAAATTAACGCGCTATATTAAACCCTACTCATAATCTGTAAACACTGAACGTTTTGCCTCGCTATAATAAGGCACTGGAGGGTGTTCCACACCCCCCAGACCCCCCGTTTGTACAGATTATTTTTTATTAGAAATAAATGAAGATATCAGCATAACCGATCTAGAAAAAATCTTTAGGAAAAAGAAGTTATTCTAACTTTAACTAGTCATACTCAAGCAACTAATATCTCAATTAGCCCAAATTATAAACAACATTTTTAGGGACCGGGGGGTCTGGGGGGTGTGGAGCACCCCCCAGGTACACTAAAAATGTAATAGATGAATTTGTAAATTTATGGTCATCAGTTTCAAACGATTAATAGTGAAAGTTTTTAGCACTAGAAATGTAAACCAGTGACCAAAAATTTTGGGGAGAGATTATGAATTCCCTGTATAATATGTCACCGTTCTCAAGAAAATGAAAGCGCTATAATAAACCCTACTCATAATCTGTAAACATTGAACGTTTTGCCTCGCTATAATAAGGCACTGGAGGGTGTTCCACACCCCAGACCCCCAGTTCATACAGTTTATTTTTAATAGAAAAAATGAAGATATCCGCATAACCAATCTAGAAAAAATCTCTAGAGAAAAGAAGTTATGCTAACTTTAACTAGTCATACTCAATTAACTAATATCCCAATTAGCCTAAATTATAAACCACACTTTTACAGACCGGGGGTCTGGGGTGTGGAGCACCCCAGGTACACTCAAACTGTGATAGATAAATTTGTAAATTTAAGGTCATCAGTATTATACGATTAATAGTGAAATTTTTCAGCACTAGAAATGTAAAGCAGTGACCGAAAATCTTGGGGGAAAGATTATGAATTCCCCAGTATAATATGTCATCGTTCTGAAGAAAATGAAAGCTCTATAATAAACCCTACTCATAATCTGTAAACATTGAATGTTTTGGCTATCAACAATAAGGCACTGGAGGGTGTTCCACACCCCGGTTCATACAGTTTATTTTTAATAAAAAAATGAAGATATCAGCATAACCGATCTAGAAAATATCTTTATGAAAAGAAGTTATTATAACTTTAA
Organism: Lycocerus yunnanus; assembly: GCA_036346125.1. NCBI lineage: Eukaryota > Metazoa > Arthropoda > Insecta > Coleoptera > Cantharidae > Lycocerus > Lycocerus yunnanus. Next base: position 1,481,494 of record JARFIX010000073.1, on the reverse strand, counting down.
CTTGTCATATTCAAGTAACTAATATCCCAATTAGCCCAAATTATAAACAACATTTTTAGGGACCGGGGTCTGGGGTGTGGAGCACCCCCCAGGTACATTAAAAATGTAATAGATGAATTTGTAAATTTATGGTCATCATTCTCAAGCGATTAATAGTTAAAGTTTTTAGCACTAGAAATGTAAAGCAGTGACCGAAAATCTTGGGGGGAGATTATGAATTCCCCAGTATAATATGTCATCGTTCTCAAGAAAATGAAAGCGCTATAATAAACCCTACTCATAATCTGTAAACATTGAACGTTTTGCCTCGCTATAGTGAGGCACTGGAGGGTGTTCCACACCCCCCAGACCCCCCGGTTTGTACAGTTTATTTTTATTAGAAATAAATTGAAGATATCAGCATAACCGATCTAGAAAAAATCTCTTGAAAAAAGAAGTTATCCTAACTTTAACTAGTCATACTCAAGTAACTAATATCCCAATTAACCCAAATTATAAAACACAATTTTAGAGACCGGGGGTCTGGGGGTGTGAGCACCCCCAGGTGCACTCAAACTGTGATAAATAAATTTTTAAATTTATGGTCATCAGTATTATACGATTAATAGTGAAATTTTTCAGCACTAGAAATGTAAAGCAGTGATCGAAAATCTTGGGGAGGAGGAGATTATGAAATCCCCAGTATAATATGTCATCGTTCTGAAGAAAATGAAAGCGCTAAAATAAATCCTTCTCATAATCTGTAAACATTGAACGTTTTGCCCGGGGTTGACCATTGACCAAAATGTGTACACCAAATTTGCATTTACAATAATTTGCAAAAATTGCATAAATTTTCAAATAATTTAAAATTTGCAAACAATTGCAATATTTGCAAACATTTGCTAAAATTTACACAGATATTTGCAAACGATTTCAGACATTTGCAAATATTTACAGTCATTTGCCAAGATTTACAGGCATTTGCAAAAATTTACACATTTGCAAAATTTGCAAACAATTGCAAATCGTTTACAAAATTATGTACACCAAATATACCAGGTGGTCAACCCCTCGGTTTTATCTTTCTATAGAGAGGCACTGAAGGGTGTTCCAGACCCCCAGACCTCCCGGTTTGTACAGTTTAGTTTTTATTAGAATTAAGTTGAAGATATTAGCATAACTGGTTTAGAAAAATCTCTTGAAAAGAAGTTTCTAAAATTTCTGTGTTCAAACGAATTTAATTTGCTCTTTTGCAATAAAATTTAAATCCCCAATTTTTTGAATTTTAACCAAGAACAGAGAAACTAAAATTTTAGGCATAGGCCGGGATACTCCAATAGAGGGGAGTCATTACACCTTTAGAATCTAGGTATTTCATTCTGTGGGCAGGATGTGTTGTTTATTCGCTCATGGTTTACAAAGATCTTTCTTTTATCCTCTGGAGAGATATAAATACTTCATGCTTTATGCATTACCCCCAGGATAAAAATTAAAAGGATTGTAAGTTCGATTCCTATTTGGTAAAAGTATATTTTTATTTTATTATACCCCTCAGACCCCCCAGTCTCTTTTCCATTCACTTTCTTTTATTTTATGTTGTTGACTAATCCTCCAGATTAGATTCATTATTTTTGGAATATTTCCCAACTGCGAAGAATGGGCAATATGCTGAAAACGTTACTTCATTGCAGAAGAAAATAAATTGTATAAATCTGTGCTTCGGTGGGGGAAAGTAAAACATAAAATTTTTAAAGCTTAAGTCGAAGTTTTACGACCCCGCTTTAATTTTCTTGAGAATGATGATACGCTAAGCTGGAGGGTCCACACCCCGGATACTTTCTTTCATTTTATGTTTTTCACAGATCTTCAGTTGAATACCCCGCAGTCGAGAACACGTACTGGGAATCACTCCTGTGTTTCAGTGCGGGGAAGCAAACATTACCCCCAATCACGCTCATTTATTTTATGTGCAGTATCAAAATATCTAACGATTGTGGGATGGGGGAGGAGTAAACACAGGAGTAAAACTAATATTTTATTTTTCCACAACTTTTTCAAAGCATTTTATTTCTTTAATCTCAACTTGCCTGACCTTGTTTATGTATTACTTTCAATTTCCTCACACGTTAAAGGTCTCGTATTCAATAATTCCAATGGACACACGTTCATACATAATTATGCACGTATCCGTGTTAGATTTATGTCCTCGGTTGAACCCGGCTGCTTGATATATTACTAAGGGATGATTTGTAGGCGCCATCGATTTTTTCGACAGAGTTTATTAGTTACCTCGTAATTATTTTATTCGGGATAAATTATTTAACGACGAAACACGCAGACGAGTGGTGGTGCAGTGATTTGATTTGAAAAGCTTCTCATGTGATATATTTTGAAACTCCGACGAGACAGTTGTAATTAGTTTTCGAATTATCTCTCTCAAATTGCATCCTTCATTGTATGGTGATGAGATTTAGTTGAAGAGTTAAGTGTCCTTTAATTCAGCTCCTGTAACTTCACAATTACCTAACCAGAAGCGTCAGTTTGCAAAAAGGAACAAATCAGCTTGTTTCCGCACCTTAGTAATTAACCGAGTTCTTGGATAATGCATGTCGCTTGATAACACAAACTCACGACCAGAATACTCAAAGAGGTTACGCAATAATAATCTACGTCACCTTGAAGGAACTTCTCTCGTCCATTAAAGCTGCAGTGGAAAATCGTAAACCAATTCCTTCTTTTCTGCTTTTCAATTTATGCTTCGCATAAAACTAATAGGCGATCAATTTATTGTCGGGCGGAACAAAAACACCCTGTATACTGGCGTACACGCGAATACAATAAATTGAGAATCGACTTCGATTTCAAATTTAGTCGGATAACCATTGCGCTGCTCAAGCATACCTCCGTCAAGATAATGATATAATAACTTTCTCTGAGAGATTGACGAACCGACCCTTATTTGAAAATGGTCCAACGAATTATTTTTAAATAAATTGCTATCCTATAATAACTGCCACAAGTAATAAAACTTTACGAAGCACTATCTGTAATTACGATTATGTCTCTCTCCTATTAAACTTTCCAGTAAATGGCGTTTTAAAATTGCAAAGTTGAAAATTGAGCCACCCCATCCCTTTTAATGTTGTAAAGTCGGCTACGCGCTTTTTCGCAAAGTTAAAATTATTTCATCTATAAATAGCCACATGTAGTGTTCATTTCTTAGCCCCTCTAAGGAAAACCTGGCGCCACCGCCACTGTGTACAAGCGCACTTAATAGCATTTAGTACAAAAGCACTGTCCGCTATATTTTAATTTTCTAGTTAAGTAATTACTTACCACCATTTGATAAATGGCATCGACGATGTTGTACATTTCCTCCCTCGTTATGAAACCATCGTTGTCTACGTCGTAGAGTCGAAAAGCCCCTAAAAATAATACAAAAATTTAATGGTACATAATAAAATTACACTGGAAAGTGGAAATAACTTTTGTTATCTGAAAAAACGAATATTGAATTTCAATTTTTTTATTCGATTTCCTCAGATGCTAATGAAAGCACATCTGGAGATCGATAGCAATTCCAGAAGCGTCGCTCCAGTTTAAAAAGTTGCGATAGTACACCAAAAAAGTGTTTAAAACATGCACGAAATACAAAAAAGTAGAAAACGTTTAATCGCGCCAGAAAATGATGGTTAATTTTTACGGAAGAAGCAGAGTTTGCTAAATTAAATTGCAGTACAGCAAAGGAATAACTGTTTGTGGTTTCGCTCCGTTTATTCAAAATAGTGCAAACAATGCAAAAGTACTTAATGGACGCCACCGGCGTTTCGATCTCTTCGGTAGTTCCCTGGCTTGGAAAATATGGAAAACTTATTGCCTCGTGTTTTTGTCAATTTCAATATAAAATTTCACGTTGTCGTATCTGCGCGTATTGTGCAATAGTGGAAAATACTAAAAACATGTTTATCGGCACACCGAAATGTCAGGCCATGACCGTTGCTACTTAGAGGAAGCACAACAAACTTTATTGAGTTTAAGTTGGACGACTAGGAGGCCACGGTTGTAGGCTACCGCATAATGAAAGAGATCTCTCTTTCTTTCTCTAAACTAGCTGTGAGGGTGTTAGATTGCTATACCGCAATTAGCTGTGAGTTTACTGGACGGATTTTTTTCAAAAGGTTACATAGAATATTAAGCAGTTAATAAGGCATTGAGGAGTAACTGTTCCATACCCTCCAGATTACTCCATACTATACCCCCCAGATCCCCTGGTTTCTAACAATATGATTTGTAGGGTGGGAGTCTTCAGAGCAATGGAAAGTTTTCGGAACAATACAAGATTAAATAATTTTGTAGAATTGGAATGACAACTGCATCAGAGAAAAGTTGCCTGGAGGGTATTCCATACCCCCCAGACCCCCCGGTCTGTGAAGATTACATTTATAGTTTGATAATCTTTGGGACAATAGAAAATATTTAAAGGAATACAAGAAAAAAAATTTATAAAATTGGATTGACAAAAACAAAGAAGCGGCGCCTCAAACATATTCCATAACCTCCTGACCTCTTAGTCTCTGAAGAAACGTCTCTAGTTTAATAGTTTTCAGAACAATAGGAAGTTCTTGGAACAATACAAGAGTAAGCATTTTTGTAGAATTAAATTAACGACTGCAAGAAAGAATTGCCTGAGGAGTTTTTCATACCCCTCGCTCTCTAAAAATTTATTTCTAGGTATTTCATACTTCCCAAGCCCCCCGTTTTCTTAAAATATGATTTCTAGCTTAAAAGTACTCAAAAAATAAATAGTTTTTAGAATAATAGAAGAGAAAACAATTTTATGAAACTAGATTGACGACTGCAAAATGGTTCTCTAGGGGAGTCGCCCTCCCAGGTAGCCCAGTCTCTAAAAAATGATTTGTAGAGTAAAAGTCTAGTGTAAAGAAGAATGGAAAATCTTTGGAACAACACAAAAGTAAACAGTTTTCTAGAATTGGAGTGCTACCAACAACAGAGAAGAGCTACCTGGGAGGTAATCCATATCATACCCTCCCCTCCAGATCTCTAGGTCTCTAAAAATATGATTTGTAGTGTAGATATATTTAAAAGAATAGAAAGTCTCTGAAGCAATGCAAAAATAAACAATTTTGTGAAATTGGATTGACAACTGCATCCGTGAAGAGTTACCTGGAGGGTATTCCATACCCCCCAGACCCCCTCCAGTCTGTGAAGATTAGATATATAGTTTGAGAATATTTTGGAACAATGAAAGTATTTAAACAATACAAGAAAATCAATTTGTGGAATTGGATTGACGACTGCAGAGAAGTGTTGCCTGGGGGGAATTCCATATCATACCCCCCTCCTCAAAATCTTCCGCTTCCTAAAAATATGATTTGTAGTGTAGTAGATATCTTTAGAAGAATGGGAAGTCTTTGGAACAATGCAAAAGTAAACAATTTTGTGGAATTGGATTGACAACTGCATCAAAGAAGAGTTGCCTGGAGAGTATTCCATACCCCCCAGACACCCCGGTCTGTGAATATTACATTTAAAATATTTTTGAAACAATAGAAAGTATTTTAAACAATACAAGAAAAACAATTTGTGGAATTGAATTGACAACTGCATCAGAGATGAGTTACCGGAGGGATATGGAATACCCCCCAGATCCCCAGGCCGTTAAAATTATAATTTCTAGTTTGGGAGTCTTTAGAAAGTCTTTCAAATAATTCAAGGAAAAATAATTTTATGGAATTGGATTAACGACAGCGGGAGAAGAATTGCCTGGGTATTTCATACCCTCAAGAATCTACTAAACTAAATTGCCGTACTTAGATTTGCAATATCACTTTATAAACATTACTAATACCTATTGAACTAAATTTATTAATGCTGTTACGCCACTGCCCTGCTATTCAAATTACTAAAAATCTAGTAATATTTTGTATTATTCAATGATTATGTCGGAGTAGTAACTAATACTGTCACGTTACCATAGCAACGGGCAAACAAATATGCTGAGATTTTCAAATCACTTTTGATAAAAATAATCAGAATAATCCGGGGGGTCTGGGGGGTATGGAATACCCCCCAGGCAATTCTTTTCTGCAGTCGTCAATCCAATTCCATAAAATTTTTACTGAATTGCTCACTTTGTACCGATGAACAGAAGTTTGCAAAATTACAATTTGAAGAAGAGTGCAAGTTGACGCCGAACCACCTGGTTGGTGAGTTACATGAGAGTGCAATCACTATGATTACGGGAGCAAGATGCTAACAAAGGTAAATACCCCAACTTTTTAATTCTAATGATCGATTTATACTCGTCATTTAACATTTAGCATTTAAGACTGAATGGGATTGGAATTGGTTTTAACCAATGGTTACACAATTCTATATACAATTCATATTGTTAATTTTCTTAAGTGTTAAATGCTAAATGTTAAATGACGACTATAAATCGACCATAAATCAAGTAGTTTCTTGAAAATTTTCCAGGAGACCTAAAATAATATTATTTTTAAAAATTTATTGCTTTTAAAAGTCTGTGTTTTTAAAAATTAGTGTTTTTGTTTTTCAGTGTTTTTGTTTCCGGCGTTTTTGTTTCTCGATGTTTCTGTTTTCGGAGTTTTGACTTCGACGTCTTTGTATTTGGGGTTTTTACGTGCTACCATAGCGAAGGGTCAACCGCTAGAAATCGTGTACAATTAACTTCACACTTCACGTAATTCATGATAATTCTGCATACTTGTACTTCATATAATTCAGGAATTTATAATTACTCAATTTATAATTAATTGTCAAATTACGAATTAAACACATTTACTTGACCATAGCTAATTTTAATAATCTTGAGATATGCTTAAATATTCACTTTAATAAAAATAAATTATTTAAACCGGGAGTCTGGGTGTGGAACACCTCCAGTCCTCTGAACGGAGATCTTCAGTTTACTTCTGATAAAAAGTAAACTACTTGGTCTGGGGTTCTGCATGTTCTGCAATGTTCTTCATTCCAAAATTTGTGCACTGGAGGGTGTTCCACACCCCAGACCCCGGATTGAATAGTTTATTTTTTCAGAAGTAAACTGAAGATCTCCGTTGCAGAGGCACTGGAGGGTGTTCCACGCCCTAGACCCCCGGATCGAGTAGTTTATTTTTATCAGAAGTAAATTGAAGATCTACCGTAGCAGAGATGTCATGTACTTCATGAGATGTGTACAAAAACTTTACCAGCGGTTAACCCTCGTACCATAGCAACGCAACATTCTCAGATCTGGTAGACTTGATTGACCGTTGCTATGGAAACGTAACATTCTTAATCCGTTTAACATTGGGAAGTTTAATCTTCCCGAGAAATAACTAAAAGGATTTCGTAAATGGAAAGTGCTATCTTCTCCGGCTAAAATAAATATGGATACGTCACTCGCACAAAAACAATAATCATTTAGGGCACTTTTGTTGAAGTGCGAAGAAATCAGAATCAAAGTAATGTTGGAGAATCTGTCAAAACCTACAATAACCGGAAGTCTGGGGTATACTGCCAGCATACTCATGATTGGCAAAAAAAAGTCAAAGAGTTAACATAAAGCTTTTGCATAATTTTAATCGGTTAGTGTTCAGCCTTTCGGTACTAAGCCACTGGAGACTATTTTGTTCCCCCCTGACCCCCGGTCTGTGAAGCTATGATTTCTAGTTTAGAGCCTTTACAACAATAAGAAGTCTTTGGGACAATAGAAGTGTAAACATTTTTGAGAAATTGGATTACCGCCTCCGAAGAAGAATTTCCTGGAGAGCAATAGAAAATCTTTTGATTAATACAGGAGAAAATAATGTCTGAAGGCTAATCCATCTTCCCCAGACCCCCAGTTTATGAAGATATAAATTTTAGTTTTGGGGGTATTTTGAACAATAGACAGTTTTTATCACAATCTAAAAATATGAATTGCGAGTTCTTAGAACAAAAGCAAACAATTTTGTGAAATTGAAATGACAACTCCATCAGAGAAGAGTTACCTGAAGGATATTCCATACCCTCAAACCCCCCCTCTTGAAAATACAATATACAGTTTGAGAATGTATAGAACAAAAAAAAATTTAAATAATATAAAAGAAAAAAAAATTGGCAAATGGAATTGACAACTACAAAGAAGAGTTGTCTGGAGGCCAGACCCCTCAGTTTCGGGAGATATAATTTATAGTTTGGGAGTTTTTAGAACAATGGAAATTCTTTGAAACAATGCAAAAATGAAATTTTATGAAATGGGATTGACGACTACAGAGACGAATTGCCTGGGTATTTCGTAAACAACGATTTGATTTGCAATACTACTTTATAAACATTATTAATACCTATTGAACTAAATTTATTAATGCGGTTCCGCCACTGTTCCGTCATTCAAAAAATGTTGTATTACTTAATGATTATGTCGCAGTAGTATCTAACGTCATTACGTTACTATAGCAACGGTCGATCGGATATGCCGAAGTTTTCAAATCACTTATGATGAAAACAAACTTAATAATCCGGAGGGTCTGGGAGGTATGAACCCCTTCCCAGTGTACTGGTGCTTTAGAAAACCCCAACTTTTTCAATTCTAAATCGACGAGTTTTTCCAAAAATAAATAAAAGAAATCAAGGTCAAAGTAGTAATGCAAATAATTTGGGGAATCTGCCTAAAATAAAGAATAAATCATAAAAATGGTTTATTCCAGACCGGGGGGTCTGGGGATATGGAATACCCCTCTGTGTATTGGTGCTTTAGAAAACCCCAACTTTTTCAATTCTAAATTAACAAGTTTTTTCCAAAAATAAATAAAATAAATCAGCGTCAAAGTAATGGAAATAATTTGGGGAATTTGTCTACAATAAAGAATAAACCATAAAAATGGTTTATTCCAGACCGGGGGTCTGGGGGTTATTGAATACCCCTCAGTGTATTGGTGCTTTAGAAAACCCCAACTTTTTCAATTCTAAATTCAACGATTTTTTCCAAAAATAAATAAAAGAAATCAGGGTCAAAGTAATGCAAATAATTTGGGGAATCTGCCTACAATAAAGAATAAACCATAAAATGGTTTATTCCTGACCGGGGGTCTGGGGGGTATGGAATACCCCTCAGTGTATTGGTGCTTTAGAAAACCCCAACTTTTCAATTCTAAATCGACGAGTTTTTTCCAAAAATAAATAAAAAAAATCAGGGTCAAAGTAATGCAAATAATTTGGGGAATCTGCCTACAATAAAGAATAAACCATAAAATGGTTTATTCCAGACCGGGGGTCTGGGGGTATGGAATACCCTCAGTGTATTGGTGCTTTAGAAAACCCCAACTTTTTCAATTCTAAATCAACGATTTTTTCAAAAAATAAATAAAAGAAATCAGGGTCAAAGTAATGCAAATAATTTGGGGAATCAAATAAAAAATAAAACATAAAAGTAATCCCAAGCGAGCTAAAGCGGTATTATAAAGCTTTTACATAATATTTAACAGTTAATGTTCCTCCTTGCAGTTCTAAGACACTGGAGGGTATTCCATACCCCCAGATCCCCGGTTTGTCAATTATATTTATATCAGAATAAAACTAAAGATTTTAGCTATGGTGACATAACATTCTCAGATTCATAGAATATTGAGTATTTTTATCTTCCCTAATTTCCAAAAGGAAATAACTATGGCTACCACACTGGCACAATGTTGAAGTGAGGAAAAAACCTGGGTCGAAGTAGTGCAAATAAGTTGAGAAAAGTGTCAAAACGTAAAATTGTATTTAGAAATAGACCGGTAGTCTGGCTAATATAAAATACCCTCCAGCATATGCACTAAATGGGGAGGGGGGGTATTCCATAACATACATATCCACCAGACCTGCCGGTATGTCCAATTGATTTTAGTTTGGGAATCAGTAATCAACGACTCAATGAATTTTTGCCGAATGAGTTCAAAATGGGAATTACAATTAGAAAACAAACTTGTACAAACCAGGGAGGATTTGGGGGCTATGGAATACCCTCCAGGCAAATATAAATCGATAATGTATTGTAATTGAACAATAACGTCAACCTTTCCCTCTAAGTAAAGTTGTAATTAATGTAATTTTAATATTTTATTTGACCCCTTGGGAGGCTAACCCATGCCCCCACTCTCAGGCCTTCTGGTAAAGAAACATTATTAAAGGTATCATAAATATTTAATATTAAAGTATAAATTTTGAGAGTTACTCTTAAAAAGACAGAAGAAAAGAAGGAAAACTTATATTATTAATGCAAAACACGTCATAATATTGGCGCCCTCCGCGTGGGGATTGCTTAAAACGTTTATTTCGGTTGCTTGTCAAATATTTGTTGAAAAGAGCTAACCATCAGAAAGTCAATAATTGGCCTGATAGGGTACACAGAAATTCAATAATAACGAAGTTATACAGCACTTTCGGGTGGTGTTTATTCGCGACACCCAAAACCTTGTTGCTGTGTAACAAGGCAACAGGCTATCGAATGACTTCCACAGGTGCTTATGAAGTTTGTTCCAAAAAGATTTATAATTTCAGCTCACTTACACGCCATGTGTTTCACTGTAGAGATATACTTCTTAATATTAGTTCGCATCGTAAAAATTAAATAGAAAATTGATAATGCGTTCACCCTTAAATGTGATAGGTCACCGTATGGGTCAATTTCCAGTGGTTTCTAAAATTTATGATACGTTAAAACGCTTAATCGATAATTTTAGGTTACTACACGAATGTTTGCACTGCTTGAAGCACAGCTTGATGCACACGTAAAATAAATATATTACGAAAGAATGGGAAAAGAGTTCTCCCGGCGTTATAAGTGCCTCTTAAGAACGAGGGTTTTATGTTACACCCCTTCAGCACGAGAAGCGTTGTTCGTTTTCGTATTAAATCAACACAAACATAAAATTGTTATCTGAGTAAACTTAGCCAAGATAATTGTTTTTTTAACCTGGCGAATTGATTCTTCTTCGCTTAAAGGTAAATACATTATTTTCTAATGCCAGGATTTGGAAGGAAGAAAATAAAATTGCGTTCAAACAAAAATCTTCAGCCACCCTCGCGGTTTCCATCCAATATCGAATTCACCTCGAGTTAATTTAAAACTAAAGTGGTCTCTTTGGTATCCAAACATAAATTTTCCATTTACCAAGTTTGTTTTAGAGCAGGAGAATGTTCTTGTCGCATTTAAAATGTATGTAGGGTTAAAAAGTTGAAGAAGTTTTAAAATTTATTGCCGGTAATTTAAGCAACGTTAATTATGAATAAATTTTGTTAAGGCGCAAACAAGTTAATTATCTGACATGGAAGACGCAGTAATCGCTGTAGTTGGTGAAGGAAGGAAAAAGTTCGACGAAGGAAAAAAATCTCAAAGCGAACAACGATAATTGTAGACTGAAAATCGGTAGAGAAACGAGAAAAGCGAAGTTACTCCCACAATTAGCTTTTGTTGTGCACGAGATGGATGATGGCCTTCCGTACTAGATCTTAAAAAATGTTAACAACGCCCTCTACGTTCTTGGAAGCTCTTGATCCACCTAAAAACCACTAAACTATCTTTCGATTTACCTTTTTATCCGCCATCTGTTTAATTAAAATGAGTACCCTTTTGTTTTTGTTTTTCATCAAATTTCAGTTTCATTTGTGTTCGATCGACCATTTTTTCTAGCTCTGGATTTGAAAATCCATTTTATAAAACGCACTCGATATATTAGCCTTCGGGCTTTCCTTTTCTTCCATTGTACTTTTTACGTTATCCTTTTTATTTCTGGCGTGCAAAGATCTCAATTTTTGAAAAGATCAACTGTCATCTTCAGTGCAATATTGCAACGTTCAAGTTGGAGGTGAATTCAATCACTGTCGTTCTTTCACATAAGCGAAAGTCAATAGTGTCAAGTCGGAAAGTCTTACCCAATCCATCTTCTTGCAAAAAGAACAACGAAATTTTTCTTGTTACAACTTTTAACACGTCACACTCCCTCTTACATTATTTAAGCTTGCGATCGGCTTTTGTTTAATAATGTTCACGTAACCTCGTTTGTTTTAAGCGTAAGCGGCATAATTACAAATTAATTTCTGCACAGCTTTGTATCTCGCACCCATTTTTCATTAGCATTTATGATACTCAGACATTAATTGGCTTTTAGCCGTTTACTTCCCCAACGAACGTTACGTGTTAATAGTGAGCGATGCTTTAGATTTTAAACTCAAAAGTCTGATGAGTAAATTAAAGCCTTCTATAATTTACATTTTCTACATAACTAGCAAATGAGTTGTAATAAACGCCATCTTTTGGGGAAAATTGAACAGTGTAAATAGCAAATAATGTGTCATTGTTGTTCCGTGTGTTAGGCGTACGCAGCGCCACCTCACATCTACGGGTTACAGGGAATGCTTAGGAGGTCAAAACGTCAAAAACAAAAACGCAGAAAACAAAAACGCCGAAAACAAAAACACCGAAAACCAAAAACGCTAAAAACAAAAACGCTAAAAACAAAAACTCTGAAAACAAAAATACCAATTTTAAAACAATAAATTTTGAAAATTAATATTTTTTTTTTGTTTCCAGCGTTTTGACGTGGAATCACTTGGGATACACTGCTTAAGACAGACTATTTAGGCAATTAAAGCTCGTTTATTAATTGCCATTTTAAGGCATATTTAATAAATATGTCATATTTTTGCCGATGTAACCTTGCCGATGTCCCCGTCTCCATGATGGCGGCGCTGTTAATAAACAAAACCATTTAAAAAAATTAAATTGTACTGCCTACTATCTCTTGTCCGCTCTTGTTTGTAGTTCACGTTAAAAATGTCAGTTGACTTTTAAATGAAGTCCTGAGTTATTGCGTTTGAATACAAATGAGGAAGTAAAATCCGGAAAGCTCTCGGTGGTCGGAAAAGAATTTTACCCAATTTATAGACAACCGAACATTGCGCGCCGGATCCCCCAAACCGCCCCCTGACGCTGAACACGGTGCACATTTACGTAAGCAGGGATGGTATCGAAAAGCTAATCGAAGCTATTAACAGGTGGTCGCAGGTGTTTTCTACCCACCATTAGTGCATTATTACCAATTCAAACCATTATTTATAGTTCACCCCAAAATTATACCTACTACATAAAGGGGGGAAACAATATCCGCGCTAAATTTGATTGATTGAAAATTAAACCCCGACGTGTTCTCTGCGAATAATTTAAACCTTCGAACAAAAGAATGAATACTGTCCAACAACTACTCCAAGTTATCTTAATCAAAAGGTAATGCGTATTGATCGCCGAAAGGGAGACAGAAGCAGTAGTTGTAAAGACTCCACGGCTTCCTATACACTGCACCCTCTCTCCATCAGTCCAAAAGCGCCCAAAGCTTCCTCACGCTCGAGCTTTTGTTTTTCTTCTTTCTCCAACGCATTCTCCCTGTTTGAGACGAAAGCCTGCTATTGACACTTTAGATAATTGCAGCTTAATTATAAACCTTGCTCGAGGGTGGATGATGGTTTAGTTTTAGCAAGCGACAACAAAATAAGCAACACAAGATGATCAATAGTCAATTTGGACCCGACGATCGATTTGTAAGCGTCGAAATGATATGATTGATGAATGTAAATTACAGCACGGCATCATAAATATCGGCACCCAAAATATCGTAATTATCCTAAGCCGAAAAAACTCTCTCAACTTTTTCGCGCGGTGGCGGCGGTTGACAGTGTTAACACACTCGCGCTGCCTTTGTCCCGGAACTCCGTCTCTTAGGACACCGCAAACATCATTAATTTCCCGCTATACACCAAAAGCATCTTTAGCAATAAGTGAGTCCAGTAATTACATGTTACTAGCCAAAGTTGAAACGCTGTGAAGTTAAATTAACTCGAAAATTTATTTCAAAACGCTAATTGACGTTAAAGCGAATTTTTTCGTTTAACGTTTTACGCTGTCAATTTAAAATTGTGGAACTAACGGTAATTGGGCTGGAAAATAGTTGGAAAGTCAATTTTGTTTATCGTTTAAATTTTTGGGTAAACAACCAATTAGCGCTTCAATTTCTTAAACTGACGGACGGGTAAGTTACCGCCTTTGCTGTTTGTAATTTGACGCAGTGTAATTTAACGGCCGAGTCGAGGCGAAATTGTTTAAAAAGTTTTCGTTAAAATAAGATAAATGCTTCGATCACAATATCTTCCATGTCTGCTCTGTTTTGCACGCCACTATTCTCAAATCAGCAGATATCGTATTTCTCACATTAAAAAATGCTGCGAGCCTTTGTCTGGACGCTGAAATTGTGCGGCCCGAAGACAGCACTTATCGAGGAAATTGGGGAAGAAAATTAAACGAAGTATATCTGTCGCGCTAAATAACGAGTCTGATTAGCTAATCGATCATTAACGGTTGGCTAGTAGAGCTTACTATAATGCTTAAGCATTATTGGTCGGTCATATATTCGATTTTATGGGAATTAATCTCTTCACGTGTTTTTTCTCATAGGCAACTTACTATTTCAAAAATAATACAATTAAATTAGAGATCTATAAAAATAAAAATAAAATAATAATCGGGGAGCGTGGAGGTATGGACTACCCCACAATATAATGAGTTATCAAATTAACATTCTCAAAAAACAAAAAAAAGCAGCGTAAATCTCTATATTACGTTTCAAGCATTTACTGCTCTGTCTCCCTCTACCAGTGCACTGGAGGGTATTCCATACCCCCAGACCCCCCGGTCTGTACTGTTTATTTTCTTTTTAACAATATATTAAATATTTCAGCGTATTGCTCATTTTTAGCGTCGCGGCGGCGAAACATTTTCAATATAAAATTAATAAATTAGGATCTGTCACCAATATAAAATAAAATAAAATCGGAGGGGTCTGGGGGGTATGAAATATCCCACAATATTATGAGTTATCAAGTCATCCTTCCAAAAATAAAAAAAGCATTCTAAAGCTCTACATTAAGTGTCAAGCATTTACTGTTCTGTTTCCCGCTATCAATGCACCGGACGGTACTCTATACTCCCCCCCCCCCAGATTCCCCGGTCTGTACTGTTTATCTTTTTAGCAATATATCAAATATTTTACCGTATATTTTTAGCCCCGCAGCAGCAAAATATTTTAAAAATAATTTGGGGAATTTGTCATAAATATTGTCGCAAGTGGAAATTTTGAACGTGATGTTAAAAGGTTCTTTGAACTTAAAAATAAATGTGCATAGAAAGACACTTCCGTTACCAATGAGGGAATTGATCAGTAATCGATATAGATTTATGCAATCAGCAGATCAGCAAAATTAACGAGGCACGTGGAGGAAGCGACAGGCAAATTAAAGAAAATCAATCAGTTAGTTGGTGCTGGATTCGAGAAGATCGAATCCAAGTGAGTGCAGCCATGCCGATTTCCTCCACGTCAATCGTTTTGGTGATCTTAGGGTAAGGATAACTTTAAAATGTAAATTTAGATATAGAAATTATGTAAATAATGGATTAATATAACAATTAATTTGATACCAAACCGATTTTAATAACTAAGCTACACCCAACCCCAATAACGCGACAATATAAAATAAAATAAAAAATTGGGGCGAGGGGGAGATCTTGTGGTATGTAATACCCTACACTATTGTGAGTTATCAAGTTATCCTTCTCAAGAAATTAAAAAAAAGCATCCTAAAGCTCTACATTAAGTGTCAAATGTGTCTCCCGCTACCAGTGTACTGGAGGGTATTCCATACCCCCCAGACCTCCAGTCTCTACTATTTATTGTTTTAACAAATCTATTAAATATTTCAGCATATTGCACAATTTTAACGGCACAGCGGCAAAACATTTCAAAATTAAAGCAAATAAATTGAGAATATGTCAACAGTATAAAATAAAATAAAAATAGGGGGGTCTAGGAAATACAGACTATCCGTGCACTGGAGGGTATTCCATACCCCCCAGACCCCCCGGTTTGTACTGTTTATTTTTTAAACAATATATTAAATATTTCAGCATATCGCACAATTTTAGCAGTGCGGTTGCGAAATATTTTAAAAATAAAGTAAATATATCGGGTATATATCAACAATGTAAACTAAAATATAAATCGGGGGGCTGGGGGTATGTAATATCCTACAATATTGTGACTTATTAAGTTATTATTTTCAAAAACAAACAGAAACACCGTAAAACTATACATTAAGTTTCAAGCAATTAGTTGAATTAGTTCTGTCTCTCGCTATCAATGCACTGGAGGGTACTCCATACCACCACCTCCTCAAACCCCCCGGTCTGTACTGTTTATTTTTTAGCAATCGATGAAATATTTCACCATGTCGTACATTTTCAGCGGCGAGGTAGCGAAATATTTTATAAAATCAACTAATTTGGGGATCTGTCATCAATATAAAATTAAATAACAAATTGGGGGGGAAGGGGGGCTTGTGATATGGAATACCGTACATTATTGTAAGTTATCTACTTATAATTCTCAAAAAACAAACGAATTCTGCGTTAAGTTTTAAGCATTGACAGTTATGTCTCCCACTACCAGTGCACTGAAGGATATTCCATGCTCCCCCCCCCCAGGCCTCCCGGTCTGTACTATTTTTTTGTTTAGTAATTCGATAAATATTTATAGCATATCGCACAATTTTAGCAGCGCGGTGGGAAAATTTTTTAAAAATAAAGCAAATATATAGGGCATATGTCAACAATATTAACTAAAATATAAATCGGGGGCTGGGGGGTATATAATATCTTACAATATTGTGAACCATTCAGTCATTATTCTCAAAAACCAAAAAAAAAGCACCGTAAATCCCTACATTAAGTTTCAAGCATTTACTGTTCTGTCTCCTTCTACCAGTGCACTAAAGGGTATTTCATACCCCCCCAGGCCCCCCCCCCCCGATCTGCACTATTTACATTTTTTAGCAATTTAATAAATATTTATAGCATATCGCACAATTTTAGCAGCGCAGTGGCAAAATATTTTAAAAATAAAGCAAATATATAGGGCATATGTCAAAAATATTAACTAAATTATAAATGGGGGGCTGGGGGGTATATAATATTTTACAATATTGTGAACCATAAAGTTATTATTCTTAAAAACCAAAAAAAAGACCGTAAATCACTACATTAAGTTTCAAGCATTCACTGTTTCGTCTCCGCTGTCAGTGCACTGGAGAGTACTTCTTACCCCCCCCGACCCCCTGGTCTGTACTGTTTATATTTTTGGCAATATATGAAATATTTGACTATATCGTACATTTTTAGTGGCGCGGCAGTGAAGTATTTTAAAAATAAAACAAATATTTTGGGGATCTGTCATCAATATAAAATTATTAAAAAATTGTGGGGCTTTGTGGTATGGAATACCTTACATTATTGTAAGTTATCAAGTTATCCTTTTCAAAAATTAAAAAAAGTCTCGTAAATCTCAACATTGAGTGTCAAATATTTTAGTGTTAAAATTTGCGTGGAAGCAAAATATTTTATAAAACCATATAACTTGGGGATCTGTCATCAATAAAAAATTATATAAAAAATTGAGGGGGCTTTGTGGTATGGAATATCCTTCATTATTGTGAGTTATCCAATTATCCTTCCAAAGAAAAAAGCATCCTAACGCTCTACATTCAGTGTCAAATATTTACTGTTCTGTTTCCCGCTACCAGTGCACTGAAGGGTATTCCATACCCCCCAGACCCCCCGGTCTGTACCGTTTATTTTTTTTAGCAATATATGAAATATTTCAGCATATCGCACATCTTTATCAGCGCGGCGGCGGAATATTTTAAAAATAAAGTAAAGAAATTGGGGATCGGTTAACAATATAATATAAAATAAAAATCTGGGGGTCTGGGGGGTATGTACTACCTTACAATATTGCGACTTATCAAGTTATCATTCGTAAAAACCTAAAAAAAGGCATTGTAAAGTTCTACATTAAGTGGTAAATATTTCAAGTTCTGTCTCCCGCTACCAGTGCACTGTAGGGTATTTAATACTTACAATACCCCCGGTTTGTACTGCTTATCTTTTAGCAATATATTAAATATTTCAGCAATAAAGCAATAAAGTAAAGAAATTAGAGATCGGTTAACAATATAATATAAAATAAAAATCTGGGAGTCTGGGGGGTATGTACTACCTTACAATATTGCGACTTATCAAGTTATCATTCGTAAAAAACTAAAAAAAAGGCATTGTAAAGTTCTACATTAAGTGGTAAATATTTCAAGTTCTGTCTCCCGCTACCAGTGCACTGTAGGGTATTTAATACTTACAATACCCCCCCCCGCCGCTTTGTACTGCTTATCTTTTTAGCAATATATTAAATATTTCAACATATCGCATATTTTTAGCGGCGCGGCAGTGAAATATTTAAAAAGAAAATAAATAATCCTCTACAATATAATAAGTTATTAAGTTATTATTCTCAAGAACATTGAAAGAGTAAAATCGTAAAGCTATCGATTAATTTTAAACATTTACTGTTTTGTCTTTCGTTAATAAGGCACTAGAAAGTATTCTATACCCCCCCCCCCCTAGTATATGCCGCTTATGTTTTTAGCGATAAATTAAATATTTTAGCAAATGGATCTTTTTTACTGAGACCGCGGCAAAAATTTTCACAAATAATGCGAATTATATTAGGAATTTTTCAACAACATAAAATAAAAAAGTCGGGGGGGGGAGAAGTTTATACTATTTATTTTTTTAACAATATATAATATTAAAAATTCAGAATATTTAACATTTTTAGCAAAGCGACGGTAAAATATTTCAAAAATAATGCAAAAATATTAGCGGTATGCCAACAACATGGAATAAAATAAACACCAGGGGGTCTGGAGGGTATGGAATATCCCCTAGTATAATGTATTATCAAGTCATCATTTTCAAAAAAACTAAATGACTGTCCTAACGCTTTTGGTTAAGGTTTAATCATTTACTGTCTTATATCATGCTACTAGAGCACTGGAATTCCCCCCATTCTCCCCCCTAGGTTTCTACAGTTTAATTTTTTCAGCAATGTTTTGAAAATTTTCAAGTATTCGCCATTCATAGCGGTGGAAAAATATTTAAAAATTTCGAATGCAAATAATCGGGAGATCAGTTAACAACATGAAATAAAATAGCGACCGGGGGATTTGGGGAGGAGGGGGATTCTCTACTTTAAAATATAATATACCCCAGTATAGTGTGTTATCAAGTCACCGTTTTGAAGAAAACTAAAGTAACATCATGAAACTCCTGGGCACTGAATGTTATTCCATAACCTCTATATCCCCCCCCCCCTGACTCCGAGGTTTATAAATTGCATTGTTTATAGCGATGTATTGAAGATTTTAATGAATTAAATATTCCTAATAGCGCAGCTAAGAAAAAAATCTGGGGAAACTGTCAACAACTCCCCGGTTCCCGATTATGGCTACAGCTCTGAAAAAAAAGAAACTTTTACAGAAAAAAAACCTGAATCAAAGTGGGCATTAGCTGCAGCTGAATATCTGGCCAATCAGAAAAAGGCAACAGATTTTTAGTTTTAAACTTTGATTATCTTCAAATGTGAATTGTCTCCTTGGCTGTAATTTTGCTTGAAAGTAGATGGAGAACAGTGAGAACGTGAATAATCCAATCGTGCGCTTACCAGGCACCCCGTTCTCTCTCTTTTTATACGAATACATTTTCAAATACCTGTAGAGTAACACCTCCACCCCTCCGGGTATAAAACATTATTTTTAAGTTAACAAAATGGCATAAAAAAATGACTCAAAGGTATGATGACTCCGTTTAAAATTTTATCATTACTGGATCGCATTGCTCTGAGCCAACTAGCCCCGGTCTGAATGTAAAGGACTTTGACATGTTAGTTTCCTCGTAAAGGAGGAATTTTTTGAGATCATCGATTTCTCGCGTCTGTCTACGTTCATCCCATCAATAAGGTTCACTGATACGTGACTAACTCATATGTACGACTAATTTTTTTGACCAAACTGCAATATTTCGGATAACTTTTCGGGGACGACGGGAATGGAAAAGAGGATGCTTGAAAAAAATTACATTGTAACCTGCAGCCTGTAGTTACAACTTGTTTGTCAACTGTTTTTGCCGAATATCCGAATAAAAGAACACAAAAAATTTTCTCTTGATAAATGAAAAGGAAATAAACCGGTTAGGGCAAATTGACGAAACTTGCCGGTCTAGAAAAGATGATTTGTAAGCGAAATAAAATTTGTTCATTGTACTATCGGGAGACACGGGAAATAGCAATTTCATTCCCAATAAAATCTGCAACAGAGCGGTGAAAAACCCCATTTATCTCCTAATTCATCCACTCGCATTTCGAATTTATCCTCCTGTATGAAATTTTATATTCAATTCACCAAATTTATGTATTTTTGTGTAAACTTGAACCCGAAAAAAAAATAGGAATAATTTTACTTACAATGCAGCTTCTCGTCTAAGTTTCCTCTTGACGTCACCGAGAGGGCTCGAATGAACTCTTCAAATTCGATTGATCCGTCCTGAAAAACCGCAACGGATTATTACATCTGCATTAAACAAAAAAATACAATATTTGGCGATAACGCCCTAGCATAGCAAAAATACATCCAAATTTTAAAATCGATTAAACGACACCGGATGTTGCAACAAGTTCGCGGGGATCAATAAAAAATGTTTTCGCCAAAATCCTGGTGATTAATTTTTGCTCGGTTGGATTATGATTTGATTAAATAAGAATAATAGCGAGGCGAATTTGTTAAGCAGATTTATTGTTATAAAGCCGGATGCGGTATATTGAGTGGAAAAGGGTACATTTTCTTCTTTGCTCGAAAAACTAATTATACAAAGCAATCTGTCATTTATGGCAATAGACACAATGAGGGAATCACACAAGTTGCGTCCTATTGGGAATTTTAACCAAATTTCTGGCATCACAATGGCGAAATAATTTACAAGTTTTGTGAGCTTAAAACATGAAACTTTAACTTAATATCATTGGATTACGGAAGCGGAAATACTCGTGAAGGCAGTGTTTACGAAATTAATATAACGGAACCTTTTTTACTACGCGGGTCGTTCAAGTAAAATAAGTATCGAACATTTAAATAATATCCATTTGACCGCCACATTTCCAAGATTAATTTTGAATTTGTTAAAGCGACACCTGGCGTCAACTTTAGGTACTACGATTAATCATCAAAACATCGGTGTTTCATTAATAATAATATTAATTAAGATTGAACTTGGCATTTTGATACTCTTGAAAGGTTGTTAGAATTCACATTATTAACAGAATACCCGGCGCTGATTAAAGTTCAGCATAATTTTTGTGAAGTCAGATGGCACGTGGTTTTATATACACCACATGTTACATTTCAATTGGATAAAGGTTGTAGGAAATGTTATAGCTTTATCGATACAAAGTAGAAGTCAACAAGTTTCAATTTTATTTTATTTATTCTTTTTTATGATTCCTTTATATATTATGGTGACGTTGTACATATCTAAACAATAGAAAACTTGAATTTAAATTATAATTTTCTCGCCAGTTGTCAAGTCAGAGATCTATATTGAGATGTTTGACAAAATAAACTGACAACTATGAGTTTATATATTTTTCTTTGTGGTTGCTATAGCATCGCATTTTATATTATGGTGACGCATGTTTCCTGTACAGAAACAAGAGAGAATTTGAATTTAAATTATAATTTTCCGTCAGTTGTCAAGTCAGGGATCTGTATTGAGATGTTTGACAAAATAAACTGACAACTTTGATTTTATATATCTTTCTTTGCGGTTGCTATAGCATCGCTTTTTATATTATGGTGACGCATGTTTCTTGTACAGAAACAAAAGAAAACTTGAATTGAAATTATAATTTTCCGCCAGTTTGTCAAGTCAGGGATCTGGATTGAGATTTTGACAACATAAACTGACAACTATGAGTTTATATATTTTCTTTGTGATTTCTATAACATCGCTTTTATATTAATGGTGACGCATGTTCCTTGTACAGAAACAAAGGAATTTGAATTTATATTATAATTTTTCCGCCAGTTGTCAAGTCAGAAATTTGTATTGAGATGCTTGACAAAATAAACTGACAACTATGAGTTTATATATTTTTCTTTGTCGTTACTATAGCATCACCTTTTATATTATGATGACGCATGTTTACTGTACAGAAACAAAAGAAAATTTTAATTTGAAATTATAATTTTCCTCCAGTTGTTAAGTCAAGGATCTGTATTGAGATGCTTGACAAAATAAACTGACAACTATGAGTTTATGTATTTTTCTTTGTGGTTGCTATAGCATCGCATTTTATATTATGGTGACGCATGTTCCTGTACAGAAACAAGAGAGAATTTGAATTTAAATTATAATTTTTCCGCCAGTTGTCAAGTCAGGGATCTGTATTGAGATGTTTGACAAAATAAACTGACAACTATGAGTTTATATATTTTTCTTTGTGGTTGCTATAGCATCACTTTTTATATTATGGTGACGCATGTTCCTGTACAGAAACAAAGAAGAATTTGAATTTAAATTATAATTTTCCCGCCAGTTGTCAAGTCAGGGATCTGTATTGAGATGTTTGACAAAATAAACTGACAACTATGAATTTATATATTTTTCTTTGTGGTTGCTGTAGGATCGCTTTTTATATTATGGTGACGCATGTTCCCTGTACAGAAACAAGAAATAATTTGAATTTAAATTATAATTTTTCCGCCAGTTGTCAAGTCAGAAATCTGTATTGAGATGCTTGACAAAATAAATTGACAACTATGAGTTTATCTATAGCATCACATTTTATATTATGGCGACGCATGTTTTCTGTACAGAAACAGGAGAGAATTTGAATTTAAATTATAATTTTTACGCCAGTTGTCAAGTCAGAAATTTGTATTGAGATGCTTGACAAAATAAACTGACAACTATGAGTTTATGTATTTTTCTTTGTGGTTGCTATAGGATCGCTTTTATATTATGGTGACGCATGTTCCCTGTACAGAAACAAGAAATAATTTGAATTTAAATTATAATTTTTCCGCCAGTTGTCAAGTCAGGGATCTGTATTGAGATGTTTGACAAAATAAACTGACAACTATGAGTTTATGTATTTTTCTTTGTGGTTGCTATAGGATCGCTTTTTACATTATGGTGACCCATGTTCCCTGTACAGAAACAAAAAATAATTTGAATTTAAATTATAATTTTTCCACCAGTTGTCAAGTCAAGGATCTGTATTGAGATGTTTGACAAAATAAACTGACAACTATGTCTTTTACTATAGCTATAGTTCTCTTTATATTATGGTGACGCATGTTCCCTGTACAGAAACAAAAGCGAATTTTAATTTAAGCTATAATTTTCCCGCCAGTTGTCAAGTCAGCGATCTGTATTGAGATGTTTGACAAAATAAACTGACAGCTTACATTTTATATAAATCCTCCTTTTTGGTTGCTATAGGTTTAAATAGCGTGCATTACCAGCATACACTCCTTCCTCCCTTATCTATATTCTAAGGTTTTACCCATTTTATAAAAATGGCTGCAATCACGAATACATATTTTGGTTCACTGAAATTAAAAGGTGAGATTTTTTAAATATTCAAATTTTGTTTATCTCGAAGATTTGGCTAGTCCCTCTGAAGCATAGGAAACAAACCTTACTTTACTTACCAATGAAATAAACATCCTCTTTCAGACCTATCCAATTAATTTTTTAATTCTTGTTTGGTTATTCCTTAAGCAGAATAGTTTAAACCACCCCGTAGCCAGAGGAAAAAGCACCGAAAGCACGTTCCCTTTCAATTTCATGAAAGTTAACACTCAATTTAAATTCTTTCCTTTATTATTATTTTATTAATTTCTTCTGGCGCCCATCAAAAACATCAACATTTTTTTCATAAATGTTTTTTAGATAAACCCTCGATTAAATTGAAAATCGTGTCACAACTTGTAATTTTTAGTTTATCCCAATGGGGATAAACTTCCAACAACCTTTCTCGAGTATCGAAACGTGGATAACATGTTTGAACCGTTCCCGTATACATTCCGATTTTAAATTTCTTTGTTCTCCTTTATTGTAAAGTTTCTTTAAAAAGTAAAAATTTCATACTCACATTGTTTTCATCAAAAACTCGAAACACCAAAGAAGCAAACTTCGAGGGATCTCCTTGTGGGAAGAACTGCTTATATATTTTGATAAATCCCTGAAACATAATTAAATTTTAATTAAAATTTTTTAAACCTACAGTAGCTTACTTGTTCAGTGAGAAGGCCGTTCGGACAGTCCTTTAAAAATCCTTTGTGCCTGAAAGGAGAAAAAGTTTTAGCGCATGAAACAGGGAAAGAATTTAAATTGTGAAAATTAAATTTTAATTACTGTTTACACAAAGGTTTTCATGAGTTTATCTTTATAGTTTCATATCCACGCGTAAAAAATTTTAATTTATTTTTAAATTAGAACAAAACGTTACATGGAGCTTTTCCAAGTCGAAAATGGTTTTTAATTTTCGAAGGGCCCTCGTAATCCGCTGCTCCTACGCAAAATTATTTCTTTATGCTTTATTCGCTCATATAAATTTAATTGCGGCGTATTCTTTGGGGAATAATGGACGAGATAGATGGATTACGCCGCAATTAATTAGGAACAAAGTAATTTTTTATTTAGCGATTTTAAATTACCAAATTAGGCACCTAATGATAAAATTGGTTACCGTGTTGTTTCGAAAGTTTCAAACTGTGTAATTACAGGTTGGAATTTAAATTTCATTAAACTCGATAACATACCCTGTAATTAGGGTTATCGGAAGCGAGGTAAATAAATGACTAATCAATAAAAAAACGTTTCCAAGTGGATAATTAATTTTTGAGGGGGCGTGTTTGTTTGCCGGAATTATTTGGCTAGTCGCCGCAAGACGGAGCGATTTCTTTTATGAATTTACCTCAAACGGGAATAAGTAATAACAAATTGCACAGAAATAAGGATAAATAATATTTTCTATAACATAAAATTAAAATAAAAAAGCAAACAACAGTAAAATGGTCACTTAGGAATACACAGCTATGCCAAATTTCTAAGCTATTGATTCCCTGAGTTTATACTTAAACTTTCTTCGAAGCAAATTCTTTGTTTAAGATTTCGTATTGTTAATCATTATTTGCAATTATGCTACTTCTAGGGTAGCTGTGTGTTAATCGTTGGATAAGTATTCAACTATCTTTTATATTTATCTCGATTTTTATGTACTGCATCCCAGGCTTCAGAATTAAAACTCTAGAAAATTTCTTATTCGGTTTCCTTTCTCTTTGTTTTATAGTAACATGAATTTGTCTGGTTTTTATGGAAAGAAAATATATTAGAGTGTTACTTACGCCCACCCTTTAGGCGCTATAAATTTATTCTTTTGTTTGTCAAAACTACGCCTACACGTATGTTTTCGTTATGGATGTTTCTCATCAGAACTAATTTCTAAAAACCCATACAATGAATTAAATCCAAATACGGTCCTGGATTTGCCACTTTATTTTTTGTTATTATAGAAGTGTAGTCAATTCTAGTGCTTTAATAATTTTAAACAATAAGTATAGCCTGTAGCATATGGCAGACGTAGTACTGTTTCCCAGTAGTGTAAGTCAGCCTGCGTAAATATTTAATTCAAAAGTTATAGTTTTGCAGAAACACGGAAGGGTGGGCGGATAATTGACAGCTTAACCGCGAGTGTATTGTTTGAGTTATATTCGATTGAATTATACCCCAACTTCCGCCTACACATCGACAAGAACTGTCACTCCCAACCAGGATGCGCAAGAAAATAGCTCGCTTGTCAAAAATATTTGTATAAAGGTCAAAGTTGGTTACCAAGAGATAAAAAGTACAAAAATTAAAAAATAAAATATGGCGCATAATAAAAATTCCCCGTGCGTTACGTTGGCAAGTGTTGTTGATGCTTTTTTTCAACGCCCCCTAGTATTTGTCTTGAGAAAATAAACTGCTGCAAAATTGCACATACATGATTATAGGCTGCATTTGTTGTAATGGGGTTTCTTCAGACATGCAGTTGCAATTATTCTGTTGTTCATCATCAGGCATTACACGGTAATCATATATACTTTTATATTTATTTGTCATTGAGCACGCCGTTTGCAAGGGACGCTAATTGCATGGTCAGAACCGGACTTGCATACAAGCGCCGAATTAGTCAAAGTAATTTTTTTAGGTAATTGTTGTTCCAACTGTGTTGAACAATTACTTTTAACAATTGTGCAATATCAAATTATGTAATATCCAAAATAAAACAAAAACTAAATTGCAAGTTTTGTCGTATCCTGTACATTAGGAAATTTAAAGTTGGCACTGCCTGGTTACTTTTAATAACCAATAAATATAATTTAACTTGACAGTTTTCTTTTATCTGAAGATCTTGTAGAAGGAAATCTATTTCGGATTTGATGTATTGACATCTAGCACTCCTGCTGTTCTACAGATGTAATTTTCCCTACAGTAATGCGTCGGCACTTTCTTCTTTCAATTTTCAAACGTGCTTTCTCTTCTCAAAAACTAGAGTTAACTCCGTGTTTCTCATTTTAATTTGTCAATTTAAATTGTTCCTTTCTTGCCCTTTTCGGAGCATCAACAATAAAAGGTTACAGGCACATTCCCCACCCGGACTTAGTAACCGTGGGGTCTTAATGCTTAAACCTTTCTCTTAGAGAAAAAGGCTAAAGTCCAGCAGTAGGCTAAAAAGGCTGAAAAGAAGAAGAAGAAGAGGTTTCCTATCGTTGGTAAACGTTTAATCTCTCGCATCCCGATACTGTTGCACTGGAGGGTGTTCCACACCCCCCAGACCCCCCGGACTACGTAGGTTAATTTTTATCAAAAGTGAATTGATTTCAGCATATCTGATTGGCCGTTGCTATGGTAACGTGGCATATGTTCACTCAGATGCCGCTTTTTTCGATGAGATTCGAACCTGCGCCAGCGAAACCACAGTCATTGGAATTTAAAAAATTGAGTATTGATCAAAATATTTCAAAATCAAAGTGTGGACAATAATTTTAATCTGACATAGTGGAACAAAATGTTAATTTTTATTAAGTTGGCAATTTGATCTATTGGGGAATAAATCATTTCAGTGGCAACGCCATAACGTGCAGACGCAAAACACGTTGAATCAAATAAAAGGTTTTTTTGAAAAAGTTTAGAAGTTGAAATTCTGGGGTAATAAACCCCACTCCCAATCCCCACCCTCTTCAGTTCTCTAGTATCTGCAGGCGAAACTTCAATACGTAAACATTATGTAAAAGCTTCTTGATGCCCCGTTAACTCTCTTGAGAATTGTGACATATGTTGGGCGGGGAGGGGGTGCTTCATATCCACCAGATCCCCCAAACCCTCCTATCCGTTGCTATGTTTTATGTTATGTTGTTGAGATATTTCCCAAGTCATTAGAACTACTTTAATGCAAGGTTCTCTCACTTCGATGAGAAGCGGTAAAGGCGTCTTTTTTGTGCTTGTGTCACAGCAATATTTATTTTAACCGGAGGAGAGTGACTCACGGTTTATAAAAACCTTTTTTTATTCTTCAGGAAAATAAAAATACTTAATTTTCTATAGATCTAAGAATGTCAGTATTATAGTTATGACCAAGTAGATAGTTTCAGTTCACTTTTGATGAAAATAAGCTATATAGACCGTGGGGTTTGGGGATTTGGGAGGTATAAAATACCCCCCTCGTAATCTAGTATCGGCAGGCGGAACTGTAACGCTTAAAATTTATATAAATGTTTTTTGTTGCCGCTTTAACTCTTTTTGACAATTATGACATATGCTGGGACATATGCACTTTATACCCCCCAGACCCCCCCCCCGGTCTTTTTCTATGTTTTATGTTAGGTAATTGTTGAAAAATTCCCCAAATTATTTGACTATTTTGATCTAAGATTTTCTCTCACTTCAACGAGGAGCGGTAAAAACTTCTTTTGTTTGTGCCAGTATCATAACCTGGTTTATTTTAACAAGGTAGGGGGAACCACCGATTTATGAAAACTTTATTTTTATTCTCCGTAAATATAGAAATACTCAATATTCCATGAATCTAAGATTATCATTACCATTTCTGGACCAAGAAAATATGCTGATATTACCAGTTCACATTTGATAAAAATAAGCTATATATCCGGGGGGTCTGGGGGTATGGAATACCCCCCAGCGGTCTAGTGCGGGTAAGCGAAATTTGAATGCTTAAAAATTATATAAAAGCTGTCTCATACCGCTTTAACACTTTTGAGAGTTATGACATATTCTGGGGAGAGGGGCATTTTATACCGCCCAGTTTCCCCCCTCCCCCATTGTTTTCCATGTTTTATGTTAGTTGTTAAAAGATTCTCAAACTTATTTGAACTATTTTGATTCAAGAGCTGCTCTCACTTCAACGAGGAGCGGTAAAAACTTCTTTCTTTGTGCTAGTATCATAGCCGTATTTATTTTCACCGAAGAGGGGGGACCCAAGGTTTATGAAAACCTTTTTTTTATTCTCCATAAATATAGAAATACTCAATATTCCATGAATCTAAGGTTGTCATTACCATAGCTGTGATCAAGAAAATATGCTGATATTCTTAGGTCACTTTTGATAAAAATAGGCTGTATAGATCGGGGAGTCTGGGGAAATGAAATGCCCCCCAGTGTTCTAGTACCGGTAGCGGAACTTTAACACTTAAAAATTACTTAAAAGCTTTCTAATGTTGCTTTAACTCTTTTGAAAATTAAGACTTATGCTGGGGCACTTTATACCCCCAGACTCCCCCCTCTTCCCGGTTTTTTACTATGCTTTATGTTTGTTGTTGAGAGATTCCCTAACTCATTTTAACTATTTTGATCCAAGATTTTCTCTCACTTCAACGAGGAGCGGCAAAAACTTTTTATTTATGCCAGTATCATAACCATATTTACTTTCACAGGGTAGGGGAGACCCAGAGTTTATAAAAACTTTTTTATTTTCCGTAAATATAGCAGTACTCAATATTCTATGAATCTAAGGTTGTCATTATCATGGCTGCGCCATGAAGATATGCTGATATGCTCACTTCACTTGTGATAAAAATAAGTTGCATAAACCGGGGGTCTGGGGGCGTGGAACACCCTCCAGTGCCTCAGTACTGAGTACCGGAACTGTAATGTTTTTACCGCGAATATTCCAGTACCGGTAGGCGAAACTCTAACACTTAAAAATTAATTAAAAGTTTTTTGATGTCGCTTTAACTCTTTTAAAAATTATGACATATGCTGGGGGAAACTTTATATCCCCCAGATTCCCCGGTTTTTTTCTATGTTTTATGTTAATTGTTGAGAGATTCCACAATTTATTTGAACTATTGTGATTCAAGATTCTCGTTCAATTCAATGAGGAGCGGTAAAAGTTTTTTTTTTTGTGCCAGTATCATAGGCGTATTTATTTTCATGGGGAAGGGGGACCCACGGTTTATAAAAAAAATTTTTATTTTTTGTAAATATATAAATATTCAATATTCTATGAATCTAAGGTTATCATTACCATTTCTGGGCCAAGAAAATATGCTGATATTCTCAGTATAATTTTGATAAAAATAAGCTGCATACACTGGGGGGCCTGGGGGGTATGGAATACCCCAGTGCTTTAGTACCGGTAGGCGGAACTTTAACACTTAAAAATTATTTCAAAACTTTCTAATGTTGCTTTAACTCTTTTGAAAATTATGACTTATGCTGGGGGGCACTTTATACCCCCGGTCTTTTACTATGCTTTATGTTAGTTGTTGAGAAATTACCCAACGTATTTGAACTATTTTGATCCAAGATTCTCTCTCACTTCAATGAAGAACGGTAAAAACCTCTTTCTTTGTGCCAGTATCATAGCCATATTTATTTTTACTGGGGGTAGCGGAGGGGGGCACGGTTTATGTAAAAAAAATTATTTTCCGGAAATATAGAAACACTCAATGTTTCATGAATCTAAGGTTATCATTATTATCGCTGGACCAAGGAAATATACTGATATTTTCAGTTCACATTTGATAATCATAAGCTGTGCAGACCGGGGGGTCTGGGGGGTGTGGAACACCCTCTAGTGCCTCAGTACCGAGTACCGAAACTGTAACGTTTAAAAATTATGTAAAAGCTTTTTGATGCCGCTTTATCTGTTTTGGGAATCACGGCATGTACTGATGCGTATCTGTACCCCCAGGTCCCCGTTTTGGGGAACAAAGCATCCAACTGATTTAAACTGAGAAGTTTAATGGAGTTTTCTTTCACACTTCAACGATGAACTTCAAAAGTTTGTTTCTTCGTTGCAGTGCCGTAGCTATTTTTATATATTTTTTCTGGGGGAGGAGCACTCACACTTTATGAAATCATAGCTTTACCATAGCAACGGCCTCGCACATATGCTAAAATCTTCAATTAACTTCTGGTAAAAATAAGCTGGTTTGGACCCCACCTGACCGAAAATGTCACGTTGCCATAGCAACGGCCAAACAGATGTGCTGTAAAGTACTTGCCATGAGAAAAGTTTTTATCTCAACCTCCGTTAGGTTTTGTAAGCGACCTTATTGGTGAGAGTTTTTGTCCATATTAGAGCACACTTAGAGTGCTTTTTTTTGGAAACAGCGTGAGGACCAAAAAAACTGTATTTGGGCTTTTATACTGTTAACATTATTATTGTCCACGAAATTTACTAGGAGAAGGCGAATTTCTCTGGTTTATTGATTGATGCATCTGTTAAGGTACTTACCAGATTTCTTATTGATCTGTTCTTGCAGAAACTGCATTGATTTTTCTGATACTGAAAATTTGTTTTAAAAAATTGCGAATGGAAATAAAAGAGTGATGGACTCATCAAGACTCGGGCATTGCTAAGTCAAGTTTATTCTGGTTGTGGTCTATAAATTTTCAGCACGTGCACCACGTAAGGTAAAACTTGTTTGAAAATCCTTTCAATTTTGGTAAAACAATAAAACTTCCAAGTTATATTATCATTATCATAAAGGAATAGGCTCACGTTTCCATACATTAGAGTACAAAGGAAGAGGATTTAGCACAA
The DNA here is from genome assembly GCA_036346125.1 of Lycocerus yunnanus. Lineage (NCBI taxonomy): Eukaryota > Metazoa > Arthropoda > Insecta > Coleoptera > Cantharidae > Lycocerus > Lycocerus yunnanus. The sequence continues at coordinate 1,450,421 of JARFIX010000073.1, read as the reverse complement.
AACGTTCCGAAAATAAAGTAACCGTTTCAACAATGAAGGTGTAGATTGAAAACGTAGGAAGTGCAATGAGAAGTAATCCTTTCCTGTAATACTGCGACGGATTTTAATACAGAAAATCGAGAGAGTTCCATTAATTACCGCTGGCTACGTAATGGTTTTTCTAAAATTGAGCTCGGCAAGCTTATTTATTCATCACATAAAAAAATTACCTTCCATAAAACAAAGTTAATAATAGTATTCCATACGCCAGAAAAAATGAAATTGTAGGTTATAACGAATAACGAACGTACAGTATCATTTTTGAAGACATCCTAAACAATGCGCATTATCATAAAAAAGCAGATGTAATAAAAAATTTGTATACTCACCACTGTCGAATTTCTTTTTCGGTAACTGCAACAAGAATTAAATTACAATTTGTTTATCTTTATGTTTCTAAAGCGAAATCGAATCGAATTGTCAAATCAGAAGTGAGAATTTTAAGTTTCCACGTCAGCGTAAATTATTGGTTTTGAAAACTTGATATTTACAAATCGAAGTTATAATTACACGGATATTACGATAAAAAAAACAGGTCGTCGCTTTTCTTCATCTCATTAAAATTGGAAGAGAAAAATTGATGGCCATTATCATCGTCTCTTAAATTTGTTTTGTGCTTTTTTTGTACCATAAAATAAATGAACGTGGATAGTAACCGTTTCATTAATGTTAACGTTAAAAAATTTTAAAATTGAAAGGCAGAGCGTGTCGAGTCAAAATTATTGTTCGAAGCCTGTTGAATATTTAAAGGGATTCTACAGGTCTGTTATTGATGGATAAAGCTTGATAAACCTGCGTTGCGTTAGCTAAATATTTAAATTTTAACTGCTTAATTTAAATGACAAACGCGCGTAATTGATACAGAACGAAATTTATAAATACGAGGTTCACTCAAATGCCATCCTACCGACTGCGCCATTTTACGCGCAACCGGTCACTATTTATCATCATAACTTCATAACCGAGCAACGAAACACCGTTAGAGAAGAAAAATTTGATACCGCAACACCGTCGACATAAATTTCTATTTCGAGGGGAAGCCTTATTCGATTGTTGTAAATCAAAACGACTTTTTATGTTTTTGTGAGATAAAAATTGCGAGTTATTTTCGTCTTTCACGATTACGATCCGCTTAGTCGCATTTTTTTGCTTTACTCAAATTGCATGCGAATTTAAAAAGTGACACGAGGTGTGAAAATCGTCAACAGGAAAACTATTCCCGTCCACTTGACCGAATTGTTTATGTTGCTCTGGAGTTCTATTTCCATCTTTGATAGTGCCGTCACGTTTTTATCAAAATTTATCGAAGGGATCGAACAAATGAAACCAATCGAGCACAATATTTTCAGAAGAACAGTGCTCGGGTTATTATTTCGTGAGTGTTTTTAAAGTGTTCTTGTATTTCGTTAACTGGGTGCTGATTGGTCCAATTAACTTCAAACGATCAAATTGACCAGAAAGGTTTGCAATTGCCCGATACACTATAAACATTCAAAGAAATTAAATAAATCAGTTTGTTTAAATCGTAAAAATAATATTATCTAGTCGTCGTTAAATTATTAGTAGAAGAGCTACGACCATTCTGCTTTATTTATTTAAGCATTTTGAGTAGGTTTGTGGTTTTTTAAAAATAATCAATGGGAAAGCAATAAAATAATCTGTAGGAAAGTTTACTAATTAAAAAGTTTTGATAATCAAATTCCAACTTAGGAAAGATTTCAAAAAGTGAAGCAGAATTTCTGTATCTCACCTACTAATATGTATACTCTTTGCTTTTACATACTTGAATTTTGTCGGTTTCTATTTGGTGGGGCAGCGGAGTTTTTAGCTATAATCATCAGGTATGCTCCCTTTGAATTGGTACCAAAATTAATACTTTTTATATGTGTTAAGTTATAGTACATCATTTAAAAGCAGATTAAAGAACAATTTTTATCGGTAAGGCTGCGCCTTTGCAGAAATTCCTCATCTTAAAAACGGCTTGACCAATTAACACAACGAGAGATATTTTATATTTTTACAATTCACGAAGCTACTAGTACATGCACTTGCACAAAGTTCAGCGCCTGGAACTTACAATTCCTCCACCGTAATTCAAACGAAGAGAGCATCAAAGACTATTTCAATTTTTGAAATAAATTTCAAGCTAAATAAACCAAAACCTACCAGCGCGATTTAACTTTATGGAAGTTCGTTTCCTTGACAAACAGACAATTTCGAGTTGATGTGCTTCCTGCGGGAGTTTAACTATCGATTGCTTGAAAACTTTTGCAAGTACCAAGTAGTGACATATGAACCTTTTACGTGACCAACCACTTGTCTGATTATTATCTGACACGGTGAACGTAATGGAAAACTCCACACCAGAAATATCGCTTATGGATATGATTGATGAAGTTTACGTTCTTCCATTTTGTGGAAATGCATAAAACAACACTTTACAGGTTCATAAATTATTTGCTTTCAATTTCCTAATTGTCTTGTTAATTTTACCAATATAATCAAAAGACCTACATCATTGTTTTCCGCATCTATTGAATAGTGCCAGAGGTTCCCAACGAAGTCATTAATTCTAATTTTCTAATCCTGAACCTTTAAAATGGATTTTAGTAATAACAATCATCCTGTGTGTGTTCAAAAAGCTACGAAGACAGAGATTTTCGAAGCCGCAAGCATCTAAATTTTAAAGCCGAATGTAGCAAGAGTAAGCAGAACAAGCTTATCCTTTAGCACAGTGTGGTTTCCTGTAGAAAGCAGCCACCTGCATTATTCCTGTAACTTAGGATTGAGAACCACTGAATCATGGCAAACATTTACGAGTACGTACTCTATTTGCTATTGAAATGCCGCATTCGGAGTGGATTGTGGTTGCTTATTTCAATTCGGCGCATTAAGCGCTACGATCCACATACCAAATTTGACATGGCAGATAAATCATTGGTTGCTAACAATTAAAATTTAAAATACGGTTTACTATTTTGTACGACGGCTTAAAAGTCGTTTGTATCAATAACGCGTATAAATTTAATCGAAAAACGTCTCCCTCGTTGCAGAGGTGCTTCGCTACTCGCAGGCAGTCAAATCGTGACTACCTGAAAGCCATCTTAGGCTTAATTTTGATTAAAGATTAAGCACGCTCTTCTCAACAATACATGACTGAAATACAATAAGTTCGGCGAGGGTGAGAGTGCTTCCCAGTCTATGTATATAGACGTTATTTAAATGAACATCGCATTCCTCGGGTTCTAAACCAGTGGTTTATTGATGAACATTTAAATTGCGGTTTGTTTTTCAAATATTTCTCAATATCGACTCGAATCCTAACGCTCAAGGAACTGTGTTACCAAAAACTGCTTCTCAATCTAAATCATCGGTTGTAACAAATTTAAAAATTTTAAAAATTTAATTTTTTGCCCCTTAAAAATTTTGTTTAAGCATTTTTAAAAAAATCCCCCCTTTTGAATTTAGCTACTCCACGCAAATCGTGACTATAAAATTTGGTTAATTTTGATTGAAAAATTTAAAGTTTTAAAAAAATGAAAATAAAAAGGGGGGGGTTTTCCCCACTATTTTTTTTTAAATGCCCACCTTTCAAAACCTGATTAAAATTAAAATTTTTTTTTTTAAAATACCAATATCGATCGAACCCTAACGCTAAGGAATGGCTGTGTTACCAAAATGCTTTTTAATTTTTTTGAATTTTAAAAACAAAATTAAGTTTAAATTTCTTTTTTACCATCCTAGATATAAGATTCCGTGAAAACATTTAAATTTAGTTATACTTGGTCGGGCAATAAAAAGGTTAGATAGGATAAAAAAGTGTCTGAATTTCCACTCAACTTTCAAATTTTCAAACTGCACTCACTAATTAGGAATTCTATTAATTAAAGATTTAACCAAATAGGTTACATCTGTCACTAAAAGTCGTGATTGGTTAGAGTTACAGTATGAATTTATAACGTTCTTTGAATTTGAACCACATCGAATCTGCACCTAACCTAGAAATCCATTTAGCTTAATTTTGTTAAATTAAGCAACTTCTCACATATGACTGAAATCAAGTAAGCCGAACGTGCAAACTGCTTCCAGTCTGATTAGCCGTTATTTAATATGTTATTAATGCATTTTAAACACGTGTTTATTAGCATTAAATTGCGGTGTTTAGATATTCCCAAATCGTCGAATAAGTTTAGAACGGTTACTAAACTCTAATCTGAATTACTGCAAGATAAAATGTTTATTACATTACAAATTTAACATAAATTTACAGTTATACTCGGATATAAGATGGTAATCCACAGGACTGTGATATGTAAATTGTTATCTTTGAATTGTGAACTAAAAGGTAGATCTCCCAACACTGAAAAATAGTTGTTCAATTTTCCCTGCATCTAATTAAAGATTTATTATCAGATTAATAAGTACATCTGCAAAGGTAATTTGAAACTTTTACAGTTGGTTTTCAATTTTTAATTAGTGCAATAGTAATGCCATACCCAGACTCCGTTCAAGTTAGGTTATTACAGGCAACTTAAATTAGATGATTCAGTCAAAAAAGTTTGAAATACTGCCGTGTAATAATAAACTTTTCGAATTACTTTTTAATTTTGTAATAGTTTCATCTCTTAATTTAGCACTGGAATCCATCAAGCCCCAGACCCCCGAGTTATCAAGTTGTTTTTATCATGCACTAAATTAAATGATTTAATCAAACTTGTCTAAAATTTACATCTAATATTCATAACTGAATCTGCATACTTTTTAATATGTAATATTTATCTTTAATTTAGTGCACTGAGGGTATTCCATCCCCAGACCCCGGGAAATTATACAGTTATTTTTATCAGCACTAATTAAGATTTCGCAAGTTTCAAATAGCTTCAGAATATTAAACTTCTGCATACTTTTAATATGTTCTCGTTCTTTAATATTCCATCTCGTAATTTTAGTGCACTGAGGGTATTCCATACCCCCCAGACCCCCCGGATTATCAAAGTTGTTTTATCAGCACTTAATTAAAGATTTCGGCAAGTTTCAAATAGCTTCAAAATATTAAACTTCTGCATACTTTTTAATATGTAATATTCCATCTCTTAATTCTAGTGCACTGGAGGGTATTCCATACCCCCCAGACCCCCGGATTATCAAAGTTGTTTTATCAACACTTAATTAAAGATTTCAGCAAGTTTTAAATAGCTTCAAAATATTAAACTTCTGCATACTTTTTAATATGTAATATTTTATCTCTTAATTTTAGTGCACTGGAGGGTATTCCATACCCCCCAGACCCCCCGTTTATCAAAGTTGTTTTTATCAGCACTAAATTAAAGATTTCGGCAAGTTTCAAATAGCTTTAAAATATTAATCTTCTGCATAGTTTTTAATATGTAATATTCCATCTGTTAATTCTAGTGCACTGAAGGGTATTCCAAACCCCCAGACCCCCGGATTATTAGAGTTGTTTTTATCAGCACTTAATTAAAGATTTCGGCAAGTTTCAAATAGCTTCAGAATATTAAACTTCTGCATACTTTTTAATATGTTCTCGTTCTTTAATATTCCATCTCGTAATTTTAGTGCACTGCAGGGTATTCCATACCCCCAGACCCCCCGGATTATTAGAGTTGTTTTTATCAGCACTTAATTAAAGATTTCGGCAAGTTTCAAATAGCTTCAGAATATTAAACTTTTACATATTTTTTAATATGTAATATTCCATCTTGTAATTCTAGTGCACTGGAGGGTATTCCATACCCCAGACCCCCGGATTATTAAAATTGTTTTATCAGCATTTAATTAAAGATTTCGGCAAGTTTCAAATAGCTTCAAAATATTAAACTTCTGCATTGTTTTAATATGTAATATTCCATCTCACAATTTTAGTGCACTAGAGTATTCCATACCCCCAGACCCCCGGATTATCAAAGTGGTTTTATCTACAGTAAATTTAAAGATTTAAGCAAGATTCAAATAGCTTCAAAATATTAATTTTTTGCATACTTTTTAATATGTAATATTCCATTTCTCAATTCTAGTGCACTGAAGCGTATTCCATACCCCCCAGACCCCCCGGATTGTTAAAGTTATTTTTAACAGCACTTAATTAAAGATTTCGGCAAGTTTCAGATAGCTTCAAAATATTAAACTTCTGCATACTTTTTAATATGGAATAATCCATTTCTTAATTTTAGTACACTGAGAGTATTCCATACCCCCCAGACCCCCCGTTTATCAAAGTTGTTTATATCAACACTAAATTAAAGATTTCAGCAAGTTTCAAATAGCTTTAAAATATTAAACTTCTGCATACTTTTTAATATGTAATATTTCATCTCTTAATTCTAGTGCATTGGAGAGTATTCCATAACCCCCCCCCCTCCCAGACTCCCTGGATTACTACAGTTATTTTTATGTGCAGTAAATTAAATATTTCAGGAAAAATCAAATACATTCAGCACATTAAAGTTCTGCATAATTTTTAGTACGTTTTACTTTGTCTCCCGATCCTAGTGCATTGGAGGTTATTCCATACTTCCCTCCCCCCCCCGACTTCCCGGATTATTCAAGTTATTTTTAGCAGCTGTTAATTAAATATTTCAGCAAATTTCAAATAGCTTCAGAATATTAAACCTCTGCATACTGTTTAAGATGTAATATTCCGTCTATCAACAACATAACATAAAACAAGAATTGGAGAGCCTGGGGAGGGGGGTATGAAATATAGTGAGTTATCAAGTCATCATTCTTTAGAAAATTAAAAAAGCATCGTAAAGCTTTTAATTAAGTTTTAAACATTTATTGTATTGCTTCCCGCTACTAGAGTACTGGACGGTAATCCATACCCCGCCGACCCCCCCCCCTCCCGGTATACGCTATCTCTTTTTTTAGCGATATATAAAAAATTTCAACATGACGAACATTCTTACATGAACATTGGCAAAATATTTCAAAATCGATACAAATAAATTGAGCGTCCATCAACAACATAAAATAAAACAAAATTGGGGAACCTGGGGGTATGCAATACCTTCCAATATAGTGAGTTATCAAGTCATCATTCTCCAAAAACTAAAAGGGCATCGCAAAACTCTTAATTCAGTTTTAAGAATTCACTGTATTGCTTCCCCTACTAGGGCACTGGAGAGTATTCCATACCCCCCAGACCCCCCTGGTTAACGCTGTTTAGTTTTTTAGCTATATACTAGAGATATCAGCGTATCAAACTTTCTTATTGAAGCAGCAGCAAAATATTTCTAAACTAATACAAATAAATTGTGGATCTGTCAACAACATATAATAAAAAAAATTGGGGAACCCTGAGGGGGAGCTATAAAATGACCTAGAACATAGTGAGTTATCAATTTATTATTTTTTAGAAAACTAAAAGGGCATTGTAAAGTTCTTGATTAAGTTTTAAACATTGACTGCAGTGCTTCTCACTACTGGGATACAGGAAAGTATCCCCCAGACCTCCAGATCTATCTATTTTAATTATTTCAGTAACTCATTGAAATTTTCAAAGTATCGGCCATTTTACCAACACGGCAAAAAAAATTAAAAAATAATGAAAAATATATTAGAGACTTATCAACATAAAATAAAAAATCGGGAGCTAGGGTATAAAATATCCCATATACAGTGTGTTATCAAGTCTACATTTCCAATTCAACTAAAACGACGTTGTAAAGCTCTTGATTAAGTTTTACACACTTATTGTTCAATCTCTTTATACTAGAAAACTGGAAGGTTTTTGAACCCCCCCTCCTCCCGATTCATCAGTCTATATTATTTTTTAATAATATATTAAAAATTTCAGCTTATCGAACATTTTTATCGGAGCGGCGGCGAAATTTTTTAATAATAATGTAAATAAATTGATGGGGATCTGTCAACAACATAAAATAAAAATCGGGGGGTCTGGAGGGTGAGAAATTGTTTCTTCTCAAGAACATTAAAGAGTCATCGGAAAGCATTTGCTTAGATTTTACCAACTATTCTTCTGTCTCGCGCTACTGGGGCATTAGAAGGTATTTCCCTGGTTTATTCAGTTTAGTTTTCTTCAGCGATGTATTGAAAATTTTAATGTATTCGCCATTCTTAGCGGTGGAAAAATATTTAAATTTTAAAGCAAATAAAGGGCATCGGTAAAGCATTGAAATTTAATATTGCACTAACTGGGGGTTCTGATCGCAGGTACTATAAAATTAATATATTCCCAGTAGGTTTATTCAATTTAGATAAACATAATAAAAGCGGCATCGTAAAACTCTGTTACTGGTTACTGAATGTTAATGTTGTTAAGAGATGGTCACTTACCTAGTAGTTAGAGCGATCGACTACTAATGTAAGGACCCGGTTCAACCGGTAGAGTCTAAGGAAAATTTTCTTTCTGACTCTCTTTCTATCTATGACCGTCCGTGCTTTGGAAGGCACGTAAACTGTCCTCTATGTTAAGAATTGCCATCATTAACAATAATAATAAAGCACATCTGAAGAGTCTAGCAAACTACTTCAGATGTAAAACAAATAATATGCTCACAGTTCTAGCAGTGACTTGGATCTTATCCGAGGCTGCTGCTGGAAAACACAGGTTCAGTAACGTAAGAAGAAAGAAGAAAAATGTTATTTTATAACCATACCCCCTTTCGGTATATAAATTTTATTGTTTTCTGCCATGTATTGAAGATTTCAACGAATTAATTATAGAAATATTTAAAAAAATAATGAAATAATCTGGGGAATCTGTCAACAACATAAAATAAAATGGCGGCCAGACCTTTCTATTCCGTACCCCAGACCCCCTGGTTTAACATTTTAATTTTTAGTTTTCTCGAGTGGCGCGGTGGCGTAATATTTAAAAAATAATGCATATAATCGAGAGATCTCTCAATAATATAAAATAAAATGGTAACCGGGCCCCCCTCTCTAGCTTCATGGTTGATGGAGTTTTTTTAGTAATATTGAACATTTCATCGTATCTAGCATTCTTTGCGGCTTGGGGAGGGAAGGTATTGCAAAAAAGAAATTAATCTAGGTGACCTGACAACCGCATAAAATAAAATAGAGCTCGGGAGGTTTGTGCCCTCCCGATTATTTTAGTTTATTTAACCCCTGGGATATCTTAACAGCAAAAACAAAACTCAAAGTATGGGGAATATTTCAAAAATAATGCCAATTAACATGAAATAAAACCTAAAATTTAAAAAAAATACCTAGGGATCTGAGGAGGATATATACCCCCCAGTATATTATATCGTAAACAACACAAAATAGCAGTTTGGGGCTGGGGAGTCTGAGGGATATGGAATAGTTCTCAGTTTGGTGTGTCATCAATTCAACATTCTCAAGGAAATTGAAGAATTTTAAGTTGAAATCGTTTGTTAAAAACAAAATAAACAGTTATGGAATACCCCCAGTGAAGGAGAATATTTTACCCCCAAACTTTTCAGCAATATATTAAATACTGGTCGTATCGTAGTCATTCCAAACTGCCCCGGAATATTTTAAAAATAATTTAAATAATTAGGAAAATCTGTTAACAACATAAAATAAAAAAAAAACCAGGGGGGAGTATTTGTTGTTATGATAAGGGTTATAGTATGGGCATGGTATAATAATATACAAGATATGATATATCAGAGTTCTACTTTGGTAATTTTTGCCCATGACGTCACGTAGCTAGTGATATTCTGCGCAATAACTTGTTTTGAACCGATGATATGGGAGATGCAAATTCCATTTTGGTAATTGGTGCGCATATACGTCACGTGGTTAGTGCATAATCTGCGTAATATCCAAGGTATCCAAGGTAAAAGGTTTAAATCCAGGGAAAACTCTTAAAACTGTTGTTGCTTTGAAGAGTCTCTTAGGTTGATAACTGCTAAAATCAACAGTAGGCTAGCAGTGTTAAATTGCTACGCCGCAGTCGTGGGTTAGATCTGTTTCTGTAGATATATACATAGTATTTCAAATCTAATTCCAAGGATTTTAGAGTTCTCCAAAGACCGAAGAAATTATCTAAAGGTCATAGCTTAAGTACCCACCACAGACATTTTTTTCTGCAGTTTGGACAGGAGATTTCCTCTTTTTCTCTTTTTACGAGTTTTCCAAATGTCCAGTTAACAGTTTGAGATTTCGCCACCAGGCGATTATTTTATTTTCCAGATATTTAATCATTTCCGCTCATAATATAAATTGTTAGCTTACGCTAAAATTAAGTGGCAATAATTACTGTTAATAGATTTTTAACTCCAATTTTACACGCGAAGTGCGTGTAAAAACTGCCGTAAACAAAAAGTACAAAGTTTGAGGACCTCTGTTCTAGTCGACCTATTTTTTAAAATGCGTTTAACGTCAAACTGAGATAAAACCGCTCAAAGTTTAATCCAAGATCTGAACAATTCTAAATGCGTTGTTTGCCTTAAGTGACTAATTAGTCTTGAGGATTCAGCCCAAGAGCGCACCTTTTCCATTTCCTTTTATTGTTCTCTTGTACACGCAACGTTGTAAATTTTCTCTGTCACTTTTTTCCATTATGAAAGATAATTTATGCACGAATCGCCGTTTATTTTATAACAAAAATGCGGACTATTTAATTTGAGAAATGGGGGACGTCACCGGAGAAAGTTTAAAACATCTCCAATAGATTGCGCTTCTTAGGGGAACCAGGAGCAGGGGCAGTAATTATCACATTGTCGACCTACCAGTTTTTGCTATCGTCCTTTAATGATGCTAATTTAATAACCGCGGCACTTTTATTTTCTTTTAATTAAGAATCGGGTTTCGTTTAAATTATGTTCTCAATTTGTAGTTGGGTCACGCACTCTTGGAAAAAACACAACGAACCTATCACTAGCGAGCCCATTTATCTTAAACGATTTTTAAAGTTTACATTGGATTTTGTTACATTTACCAGACTTTTTTTATTCAGAGAGGGTGTAAATTTTTTCTGCAATAATAATTTATATTGTCATGTTGTAGGTGCGGAAAAGCACTTAGATAATGTCAATAATCGGTTAAGTGAATAGTCGCATGCTTCCTTTAATAATAATCGACATGGAAACTAATTGATGAGAACAATGCTAATTTTAATAAATAACAAAGCAGAAATTGATGTTTCAGTTATGTTGTATAATATGAACGTAACCTCATAAATCATGCTAAATAAATAATAATGATCAATAGAAGCAGACAAACGTTGCGCTCTACTTCGATCCTGAATTTTACATTGTTCGGTACGTCGGAAAACGTTACCTAGATTATTTAGCTGTGTCTGATGTTTCAGTTTATTGCAAGAAGCTGAACGATCGAAAATAAATGAAAAAGAAACAAAGAAAATGCCTACAGTTAGCAATTTTAGTAAGCGGTTAGCTCAGTAGTGGTACAACGCTCGGCTGTTTACTTAGTTATTGGCTGTCCGACTAGAAAAATTTAAATTATTTATTTTATTAAATGCTTTTAAAAAAAGATTGTCAGAATTTGTACTGAAACTGTACAGGGAGGAGACAAATAAATGTTATACTGTGATTAAAACTTTTGATTCTCTTACATTCTTCAACTTGATTGATACAATTTTATTGCATTAGTCAAAAGACTTTAATATTCTATAGGCTTATAAGGTCACGTCCGGCTTGATTGAATATTTTTTATGTTCGAAAAAAATAACTTCGCAAATAATCAATCATTTCGTATAACTTCCGTCAGTTTATTTCAACTGAGAACACGTAAATAAAGTGACCTTTTAAACGTTGCGTTTCCAAACAATTTTTTTGTAAATTGCGAAATTGGCCAGAAAATGTTTAAACTACGCGCGAGAGCGCTCTACAACGTAGCGCATTTGTTTCCGATGCAAATCAATCAGGTTTAATTGCTAATTGAGGGATTCCCCAGTTTAAATATATAATTTTTTAGCATTAGGGTCGCATCCGTAATTTTCTTTGCTTGTAGCGGCAGGACTAGAATTTAGAATTCAACTCGAAGAACACTTTTTCTACGGTCGGCCGTCAGAAAATATTACTTCCGCAATTTCTTCGTAAATTCATTAATTATCCCAATGCGACTCTTAGGTATTGTGGCTGCCCATTGACAAAGTTTGCAACAATCTCGTCCCTAGAGATGAGTTAATTAAATGCAAAATGGGGTTCTCTAAATCATTAAAACTATCTTCGGTGAACTTGTATTAATTCCATACGGATCACTTTTATTACAAACTCATAAATTGCAACGTTGTAGATGTCGCTGGGATTAGTGACGGAAATGAAAATGGTCAGAAATAGTTTGCCAGAAGTAGATTCTACTATTTTAAATTGACTTTTCCATCAGTCCATCATTTATGTTCCATAAAGCGGAATTTATAGTTTATGTTACTGAAGTTGAGTTTCACGTTGAAGTTAATGAAAGATTATTGACAAAAACGCACGCGGCTTAGTAAGTGGACACCGCCAAATGGGTAAACCCCCTTGATTCGCTGAGAAATCCGTGGATTCGAACTGTAAAAATAAATAAATTGGGCAGTGATCCGCTTAGCCTCACTACTAACCATGTCCCCTTACCACACTTATTTACCCTCATCACTAAAACCACTCTCTCTTGACATTTCCACTTCAACCCTCCCCTAAAACTATGCCTTTAACCCAGAAAGCTAAAGTGAGGTCAAAAAACTTTAATATCATTTTAAATATTTAATGCACTGATTTCCGATACAGGTTTACTGGGGAGTATGGCGAGGGAGATCTGTTAATAACATAAACCATAAGATAGCGACTGGAGAGTCTAGGAGTATGAAATATTCTCCAGTATAATGTCTTCATTGCCAAGAAACCCCGGTTTATACAACTTGCTTTAGTGGTTGAATAATATTCCAAAAATAATTCAAACAGAAGCTGGTGCTCTGCAGGGTATGAAAGCTACTTGACCGATTATCTGAGAGATATTTTAATAATATAAAGTATAAGAGGAGTTTGGGGGTATAAAATAGTATAAAATACCCCCCCAAGTATACGTTGTTATTCCAAAAAAAATTGAAGAAGCATCGGAAGCTTCTGCTTAAATTATAAACATTTAATATTCTGCCTCCTGCTGCCGGTGCACTGGAGGGTATTCCATACCCCAGACCCCGGTTTGTACAACTTGGTTTTTCATTAATCAACTAAAAATTTCAGCTTCTTCGCTATTTCTACTGTTTGAATAATATTCCAAAAATAAATCAAACAGAAGCTTGTGTTCTGTAAGGTTTGGAAGCTACTTGACCGATTATCTGAGAGATATCTTAATAATATAAAGTATAAGAGGAGTTTGGGGGTATAAAATAGTATAAAATACCCCCCCAAGTATACGTTGTTATTCCAAAAAAAATTGAAGAAGCATCGGAAGCTTCTGATTAAATTATAAACATTTAATATTCTGCCTCCTCCTGCCGGTGCACTGGAGGGTATTCCATACCCCAAACTCCCGGTTTGTACAACTTGGTTTTTCATTAATCAACTAAAAATTTCAGCTTCTTCGCTATTTCTACTGTTTGAATAATATTCCAAAAATAAATCAAACAGAAGCTTGTGTCCTGTAAGGTTTGGAAGCTACTTGACCGATCATCTGGGAGATATCTTAATAATATAAAGTATAAGGGGAGTTTGGGGAGTATAAAATACCCCCCAGTATACGTTATTATTCCAAACAAAATTGAAGAAGCATCGGAAGCTTCTGCTTAAATTATAAACATTTAATGTTCTGCTTGTGCTGTGTGCACTGAGGGTATTCCATACCCCCCAGACCCACCGGTTTAGTTTATACAACTTGCTTTTTCATTAATCATCTAAAAATTTCAGCTTCTTAGCTATTTCTACTGTTTGAATAATATTCCAAAAATAAATCAAACAGAAGATAGTGTCCTGTAAGGTTTGGAATGGAAAATTTTCTAAAAAAAATTTACTTCTGTGTCCTGGGCAAAAGTAACCAAAAAATAACTAGAAAAATTCGTGTAAGCAATGAAATGAAAAGTTTATTAAAAACAAAAAATTAAATGCGAGAAGAAAGTTATACATTAAAGTGTACAGGGTTTCCACCAACTTTAATGACATTTTCAGGTTTTCCTGATTAAAATTGATAATTTTCTTTGACTTTTTGAAATTTGGTAAACAAAAATCAATTATACCAAAAATAGTTGAATTTTTAAACAAAGCAGTTAAAATATTAAACAAAAGAGCAACATTATTTAACAACAGTTTCATTTTTTAACAAAATAATAACTTTTTTGTACAAAACAATTGAACTGAATTGTTGAACAAACCAGTTGAATTATTTGAACCTAACAGCAGAATTATTATTGAACATAACAGTTGAATTTATTAAACAACGGAGCTGTAAATAAACAGTGTGCGCTTTTCGTATTTGGATATTATCTTTTTTTATAAAACAGTTGAATTGTTAAAAACTATCTGATAGTTGAAAAACCTGTTGAATTGTAAAAGAAACAGTTGAGTTATTGAACAAAACAGCTAAATTATTGAGCATATCAGGGATAATTGAATTTTTGAACAAAAAACAAATGAATGATTATTGATCCAAAAACAATTAAATTATTTAAACTAGAAATAATATTGAATTGCTGAATAGACCAGTGGAAAACAGGTGAATTATTAAGCAAAACAGATGAATTGTTAAAGAGAATTTTTGAATTCCCTTTGTTGAAACAACAAAACAAACGAATTAATACACCAAAAACAATTAATTTATTCAACTAAATATAATATTAAATTGTTGAGCAAAAACAAATGAAGTGTTAAACCAAAAACAACTAAGTTATTGTTATAAAAAATTATACTAAATTGTGGAACAAAAAACAAATGAAGTATTAAACCAAAAACAATAATTAAATTATTAAAGTAAAAATAATATTGAATTGTTGAATAAACCAGTAGAATTATTAACCCACACTACTAAATTATTGAACAAAACAGCTGAATTATTAAGCGAAACAGATGAATTACTAAAGGAAATCGTAGAATTGTTAAACAAAGAAAACAAACAAATTAATACACGAGAAACAATTAATTTATTCAACTAAAATTAAGATTAAATTGTTTAACAAAAAAACAAATGAAGTATTAAACCAAAAACAATTAAATTATTTTTCCAAAAAATTATACTAATTTATGGAACAAAAGCCAATTAAAATATGAAACCAAACACAATAATTAATCATTAAAAAAAATAATATTGAATTGTCGAATAAACTAGTTGAATTTTAACCCACACAACTGAATTATTGAACAAAACAGCTGAATTATTAATCAAAACAGATGAATTGTTAAAGGAATTGTTGAATTGTTAAACAAAAAACAAACGAATTAATACACCAAAACAATTAATTTATTCAACTAAAAATAATATTAAATTGTTGAGCAAAAAACAAATGAAGTATTAAACCAAAACAATTAAATTATTATTCCAAAAAATTATACTAAATTGTGGAACAAAAAACAAATGAAGTATTAAACCAAAAACAATAATTAAATTATTAAAGTAAAAATAATATTAAATTGTTGAATAAACCAGTTCGAATTATTAACCCACACAACTGAATTATTAAACAAAACAGCTGAATTATTAATCAAAACAGATGAATTGTTAAAGAGAATTGTTGAATTGTTAAACAAAAACAACAAACGAATTAATACAAAAAACAATTAATTTATTCAACTCAAGATAAGATTAAATTGTTGAGCAAAAAACAAATGAAGTATTAAACCAAAAACAATTAAATTATTATTCCGAAAAATTATTGAAATTATTAAATGTCTAACAAAGAAGTATTAAAGCTCACAAATAATGCATTTTATTGTTCATTTAACAATAATATTGAATTTGAATCAAATAATTTTAAAAATTATACTAAATTATTGAACTAAATACAAATGAAGTTATTAACCAAAACAATTAAATTATTAAACCGACATTGACTGAATTATTGAACGAAACAACTGAAATCTTAAGCAAAACAGGTGATTTGTTAAAAAGAATGTCGAATTGTTAAACAAAGAAACAAACAAATTAATACACCAAAAACAATTAATTTATTCAACTAAAAATAATATTAAATTGTTGGGCAAAAAAAATGAAGTACTAATCCAAAAACTCTTAAATTATTACTCAAAAAAATTATACTTAATTGTTGAATAAAAAACAAATGAAGTATTAAACCAAAAACAATTAAATTATTAACCCACACTACTGAATTATTGAACGAAACAGCTGAATTATTAATCAAAACAGATGAATTGCTAAAGAGAATTGTTAAATTGTTAAACAAAAAAAACAACTGAATTAATACACCAAAAACAATTAATTTATTCTACTAAAAATAATATTAAATTGTTAAGCAAAAAACAAATGAAATATTAAATCAAAAACAATTAAATTATTATTCCGAAAAATTATACTAAATTGTGGAACAAAATACAATTGAAGTATTAAACCAAAAACATAATTAAATTATTAAAGAAAAAAAATATTGAATTGTTGAATAAGCCAGTTCAATTATTAACCACATAACTAAATTATTGAACAACTGAATTATTAATCAAAACAGATTAATTGTTAAAGGGAATTGTTGAATTGTTAAACAAAAAGCAAATGAATTACACCAAAAACAATTAATTTATTCAACTAAAAATAGTATTAAATTGTTGAGCAAGAAACAAATGAGTATTAAACCAAAATCAATTAAATTATTATTTCAAAAAATTCTACTAGATTGTGGAACAAGAAACAATTGAAATATTAAACCAAAACAAAATTAAATTATTAATGTAAAAATAATATTGCTTTCTTGAATAAACCAATAGAATTATTAACCCACGCAACTAAATTATTGAACAAAACAGCTGAATTATTAATCAAAACAGATGAATTGTTAAAGGGAATTGTTGAATTGTGAAATAAAAAAACAAATGAATTAATACACCAAAAAAATTAATTTATTCATCTAAAAATAATGTTAAATTGTTGAGCAAAACAAATTAAGTATGAAACAAAGTGTACCCGCTAGCATACGGAGATGTACAACAAAGGTCGTGAGCCACGCGATGTTCTAGGTTATTGCTAAAGAGTATTATTAAACCATCAACGATACGTTTAACAGAGGTTTATTTAAGACTATATGTACAAAACCCAACAAAATTAAATGGTAACAAACGATAGCTTAGTCTAAATTAACTAAATTACAAAGACAATTTGGTTTACAAAACTATACGGCTTACCGCCAATCACCCGTTACTGGTCCTTGCACTGGATGCGGTCCTTATGTTTTCTTGATGATTTTTGAGTGGTGTTCAGTAATGAGGATAACCCTCAGGTATTAAGACAAATAATGACAATGGTTCATCAATCACCGTTTTACGATAACGTACTAGTCTGATATTTCTTATGAACAAATACACGTGCCAAAGGTTCTTGGTCTTCTTCCAAAGTTGCGATAAGGCAAGACACGATAAAACTCTTCACAAAGGTAAAACCCGACGGTTTGACGATACAGGTAACAAGATACAACTCACAGATACAACACACAGCTACAACTAGTTTTAAGGTAAAGCCAAGACCAGACTGCCTTCTTTTTCCAAAAAACACCCTTATATTGCCTTCCTCGACAGCCTGGTGCTGCCATCCCTTTGTTAGATAATATAGGGTTTTTGGAAAAAAGAAGTTCAAAGAAAGGGTTTAGGGTAAATTCCCAGAACCAATTAACAACTGGCCAGGCAGGCCTAATGTGGTTGAGAGCCGCATTGAATTCAACAATACCTGGTACTTTGCACAGCAGGGCAGTACTAAGTAAATTTATATTTAAATTGTACGTTTCGATAACGTGCAACGAGTTTCGTT
The DNA here is from genome assembly GCA_036346125.1 of Lycocerus yunnanus. Taxonomy (NCBI): domain Eukaryota; kingdom Metazoa; phylum Arthropoda; class Insecta; order Coleoptera; family Cantharidae; genus Lycocerus; species Lycocerus yunnanus. Next base: position 1,432,508 of record JARFIX010000073.1, on the reverse strand, counting down.
ACAAGTATTAAACCAAAAACAATTAAATTATTATTCCAAAAAATTATAGTTAATTGTTTAACAAAAACCAATTGAAGTATTAAACCAAAAACAATTACTTAAATTATTAACCTAAAAATAATATTGAATTGTTGAACAAAAAACAAATGAAGTATTAAACCAAAAACGATTACATTATTAAACCAAAAATAACTGAATTGTTGAATAAACTAGTTGAATTATTAAACTAAGCAAGTGAATTATTAAATAAATGCTATATTACAGCGAATTAAATCGTTAAACCAAAATAGGTTTTGTTTTTCGTAATCCTAACTTTGTACGATCAACAATCTGATTGCGCAGTTTAAGGATACCTCCAATCTTTATTCTCAAGAAAGCTAATAATCAAAAAATATTTTATGAAAATTAAATATAATATTTTTGCAAATGGAAGTGCCTTGGCACGTTGACACTATAGATTAATCTGTCATTAGTTTATTTTTAACGTTTTTTCCAACATAGACCGTTTTATTTTTCAATTTCCACCATTTAATCGTTTAAATTACATTTTCCAGACTTCTATTTACAGTTCTGTCAATATTATGAAAATCGCAATATCCGATGTATGAGACTTTTCTGTCAATCGCGATTATTCAAATTTCAAACTTCAAGTTTTTTTATCTTTCGAAAATCAATCAAAATTTCATCATTAGATTAAAATTCAACAACATTTTTGATACAAAGACAAATATTCAACATCAATGGGTCGCAATAACGTTCAATCAAAAAAAGTTAAATTTGTAAAACAGAAAAGAAACGTTCGAGAGAAAATTCTTCAAATTCAAGTTTTAAAAATCGAGCCAAAAGAGCCAAAACCCGATGTCCTCACAATAAGCATTCTACCGGTTCTGAATCGGACGACGCCATAGTGGAATGCCTTTACTCGAACACCGATCATTTTAACAAATATAAGTCAATAAGTCAAGAACGTTCCAGTTCCAATGAACGCGACACTCCGATATGTTTTCGAGGTTGCAAAAGAAACTGTCGCCAAATGTCGGAGAACAGAAGAACCAGTAATAAGAGCCGGAAGGTGAGAAAAATTGCAGGTCCAATTTCGGAAAGCGAGAAAGTGTTTCCAAGTTTGTCCCAAACCGAGGTAAAAATATGTAGCAACTGCAAAAAAGTAATAAAAAAACCAATGAGAATGAAAATTCTAGATGAAGTGAATTCATCTTCTACAAATATTTGTGAACGGTGCAATCGACGAAGACGAAACGATGAAATGGAATGTGGAAACCAGGATGGGTGGCTTCATTGGTTTTATAATTTTCTCATGTAAATTATTGTACGACTCTGTAATTTTTTGGAATAAATGCGTGATGGTCCATAATTTTATTTTGGAAATATTCTCATCGATTTTCCATTTAAGTAATTAGGAGCGTTTGTTACTCCTTGCCATCAGGCTAATCGAAAAATCTATAAAATGAAAAACTTGTGATTTTCGTGTACGAAAACGAGATTTTCATTTCCAGATTGATACACTACGCAATAATGCGAACATTTTCTTTAATTTTAATATTTTTGAAAAGACTATGACGACAAGAGTAGGAGTTATTGCTCAGCCCACTCTTTCCTTAAAACCGTGACATTTAAATCGATTGTGTGGAAAATGTCATATTAAAACTTGTAGCTTCTCGCATAAGAAAATTTTCGGCTCTAGGGAAAGCAATAATTTTAAGATATTAAAGTAAGGAAGGAAAGTTCCTTCGTCACAGCTCAATTTAAAGGTCACGTAATTCTTTACGTTTCTCCGCAACCTGTTAATTACTTTTCAGGAAGAAAAATCTAATTTTTAATTTTCCTTACATCCAAATTTTGGGCGGTTCGCAACTTTTGTTGAACTTCCTTGAACTTGAATAAATCCCTGCGTTGAGACGAGTTGGCGGCGTTGAAACGCCGCAAGGCTGGTCGCCAGCATTGGGGAGACTCTATATGACACTTGAAGGATGTACGCTTTCCCACTGAGTCATCAAAAGTATAAACACACCGCAAGGCTATTTTCGTGGTCGAGCGACCCTTTTTTACGGTTCGGTCGTAAAGTCGTCACTTCAAATCGTGTAACAACATACATTTGTTTGGTTAACCTGAACTAATTTTTTTAATATGTACTTGGTAATCTTATAAAGATCCCCCTCCTAGAATAATTATTCCTAGTTTCACTGCAGCCCATAGATACTCCCGTTTGCAATATTGAATTCTAATCTTCTTCATTTGATATCAACGAGCAGATTAATTTTATTAGTAAAATTTGTTAGCGTTCGGTTGAAGATTATTATATCTTGTTTGATCATTTTAATAAAATATGGGGGGGAGGGGGGGTTCATTCGCCATTTTCTTTAAACAACTTAAATGCAATTTAAGTTCAATTTTCAAGGTTCAATTTTCGGTGTGGCCTTCAACTCGCAAAACTCAGTCAATCGCACATTTGAAAGCCATGGTGGGACATGGGAAAGCTACGTGGGGTGCAATTTGAACATAAACCTAATTTTTTTACCTTAAAAATTCATCTTTTTTGAAAAACGAAAATATCGACGACACATAATCGCTTTCGTTCAGCTAAAATTGTTTTTTGATATCGCGAATTTGATCATAGAAATTATTGAAATATGAAACTTTGTAATCGACAACAATGTCACAGAATAAAAGCCAAATAATTCTTTTCAGCATCACGACTAAGTCATCTGAAATTTTTAAATAAAGATCTAAAAACAATGAAAATAAGAAAATCAATAAAAGTCTAGTCCGACTAAGTGGTTTTTTTGAAACTCCACTGCGTATACAACAATATTCTTTTTGGTGTCTTATTTTTGCCATCTCAAAAATCGCTCGCCAATAAAGCTAAAATTTGTTTTAAATTAAATTAAATTATTGAAAACTTACGAAAAAAATTATACTTTAATTTCCAAACTACCAGAGCTGTGAAAGTGATTTTTGGCATCTGAAAACTTTAATTTCACCCAGAAAAAAAAAATTTTTGACGTATCGTACAGTAAGTGTGATCACCTGCAAAGGTGACAAAATAAGATGAAAGCTGCAAGCCATCCGGCTCGGTCATAAGCCTCGTGGAGCTTGCCAAAAGGCGGCCATTCTTTACAGGATAGTAATTTATGTACATTTCAAATAAAGCTAAAAAAAACGTGGATGTTGAGAGAGGAAAATTGGAAAAAATTTATTATTGCAACGTTTACATTGATAATGAAACGAAAATCCTTTAGAAAAAACTGATTTAGTAAATTGGATCCGAACTGGGTTAGTTGGGTGTCTTCACATATAACGGCTTTCAAAAAGTTCGCTTCGATAGAATTGGAATAAAAGAAAATTTATTCGGGAAATTTTTCATCCGCCTAATTCAATTTGTTAATTTTCTTTTCATTAATCAGGATTAGTCTATATCGAGAGCGAGGAACATTCCGGTATAATTTTGACTTACGTGTGCACTCAAGGCGGTCGGTATTTTACCGAATTAATTAATGGAACTGCGTGGCTTTAATAACCCACCGCCGAATGTCGGGAGTGTACAAATAATGCAAATTAAATATTGATCATTGTCCCTCGACAATCACCCTAGTCGGTGAAATTTTTTTATGCCGACCATAAAACTATAAAACCTGTCTCATCATAAAATTAGGTTGCTCGTTAAAATTTCGGTTGTAAAAGTTTTCATTTCACGTCGCTCACGTCGACGTGATGATGTACGACTTAATTTTTCTCCATTTTCCAAAACGTTGCAGGAGGATTTAACAGTGCGACGACGACGTAAAGCAGGTCAAGATGCCGATTTTCCCTGCTTGAAATTTTTAAAAGCGAGGAAATCACATGTTAAGGGTAGAAGTTCTAAAGTCGTAGAGTGACTGCGAGTCACGTAGTTTTTCTTTTAGCATTTGCTTTGCTATTTAGTTTTTGTTACAATCTCCCAAAACCTAATCTCAAGGCTTGTACATTATACACTCGGAAAAACTTTTTTGGCGACTGTTGCGGATATGAAGCCGTTTTCTTTTCAGGCAATAATAATGGCGTTTTTGTGATACCGCAGAGGACGTATTTATTTACTTTTTATTTTCCGCCTTTGCGTTGTCCTTTCGACTTAACAATTTTCCACATTACTGAAAATTTCTTTTTTATATTGTTGTAGTTACTTGGATGACTCGTTTTGATAAAAATCTGCGTCTTTAAGCGCATTTTTTATTTTTATAATTCGTTTTATAATTAAATTAATCTAAATATTCTTTAATCTAAAAAATGCACGTTAATTATCTCTAACAGAAATAAACAAAGCAGTTCAATTTACATTTAAAAACTCACACCAATTTGGTTTAAATTGTCAAAACTGGTGTTGCAAAAGTAGGACTTTAATCAAAAATCGTGTTGACAAAGATTTTTGTTTAAATGTTTTAATCTTCTAAGAGATTAGACAAACGTATTTGTAAATCGTGAGTGCTCCACCCTACAAAAATTCTAACTACTGCGCTAGGTTTGGGCTCAGTAAAAAGAACTTCTGGTTTTAGAAACAGTAGTGTAGCATATAGTCCACCCTGTATATAAAATAATTTAAAAGTAAACTTAGCATTAGATAGAATAATGTAATTACCTGGAACACCGTCAGCAAATAGCTTGAGGTGGCATGACAATTAATAGAAAATGAAACGTTCCATAGGAAATGAATAATAAGCAAGTTGTTGGAAGAAAATGAATAATATGGGAATTAGAAGTTAGTACTGCAGAAGCCATTCTTGAGAATGAACGGATCGTGAGGTGGTTGTCACGACGCCACAATGATTAGTGTAAATGTAAGTAACAAAGGTTATATTTTTAAGGTAAGGTTATTTTGTATAATATAATTTAATTGTTGTTATCTAAACCAAATTTCAACAATGAGTTACATCCCAACCCTTAGTTAATCCACAACGCGACATGGTGGAGATGCCGGGCATTAAAAAGTTTTCGAGACCACACTAAAATTATGATACAATTTTTCAGACGTCATATCAAGAAATTAACAAATAAAAGAACAATATAAAGCATATATTTTGACACCGACAACGAAGAGCGTAAAAGTTTGTATAGTTCTGAAAACTAAAATATTAAAAAAAGACCAGAAGTTTCGGAGTACGGAATACTTCCCGGTATAATATGTCTAAGCGGTATCAAACACTTTACCATTTCAGCCATTTCTATCGGCAGAGAAATATTTAAAATAATTTTAATAATCTGGGAGATCTGTCAATATACAATAATATAAAAATTATAAACTGGGGTCAAGGGGTATGGAATACCTCCAACCCCCTAGCACTCTTAAGTAAACTAAAGCGGTTGCGTAAAACTCTTTAGTTAAGTTTCAAATATTTATATTCTGTAACTCGCTATTAACGCACTGGAGGGTATTCCATACCACCAAGACCCCGGTCAATCTAGTTTATTTTTTAAAAGATTCGTTAAACACTTCAACGTATTGGCCATTCGTAACTGATGGGGAATATTACAACAACAATTCAAATGGGACCCTAGGCCCCCCCGGTTTGTACAGTTTATTTTTTATTAGAAATAAATTGAAGATATCAGCATAACTGATCTAGAAAAATCTCTAGAAAAAAGAAGTTATCCTAACTTTAACTAGTCATACTCAAGTAACTACTTAATATTCCAATTAACCCAAATTATAAACTACATTTTTTGAGGCCGGGGGGTCTGGGGAATGTGGAGCACCCCCCAGGTACACTCAAACTGTGATAGATAAATTTTTGAATTTATGGTCATCAGTATTTTAGAGAAATTTTAGAACAAGAAATATAAAGCAGTGACCGAGAAACTGGAGGGGAGATGATTATGAATTCCCCAGTATAATATGTCAGCATTCTCAAGAAAATCAAAGCCCTATGATAAACCCTACTCATAATCTGTAAACATTGGATGTTTTGCCTTTCTATAGTGAGGCACTGGAGGGTGTTCCACACCCCAGACCCCCGGTTTGTACAGTTTATTTTTATTAAAAATTAATTGAAGATATCAGCATAACTGATCTAGAAAAATCTCTAGAAAAAAGAAGTTATCCTAACTTTAACTAGTCATACTTAAGTAACTACTTAATATTCCAATCAGCCCAAATTATAAACTACATTTTTTGAGACCGGGGGGTCTGGGGAATGTGGAGCACCCCCCAGGTACACTCAAACTGTGATAGATAAATTTGTAAATTTATGGTCATCACTATTTTCGAAAAATTTTAGCACAAGAAATATAAAGCAGTAACCGAGAATCTGGAGGGGAGATGATTATGAATTCCCCCCAGTGTAATATGTCATCGTTCTCAGGAAAATCAAAGCGCTATCGTAAACCCTACTCATATTCTGTAAACATTAATTGTTTTGCTTTCTATAGTAAGGTACTGGAGGGTATTCCACACCCCCCAGACCCCCCGGTTTGTACAGTTTATTTTTATTAAAATAAATTAAAGATGTCAGCATAACCAATCTTGAAGAAATCTCTAGAAAAGGAAGTTATCCTAACTTTAACTAATCATACTCAAGTACTTAATATCTCAATTATCCAATATTATAAACACAATTTTAGTGACGGGGTCTGGGGTGTGGAGCACCCCAGGTACACTCAAACTGTGATAGACAAATTTGTAAATTTATGGTCATCAGTATTTTAGAAAAATTTTAGCACAAGAAATATAAATTAATGACCAAAAATTTTAGCCCTATGATATGGTATTGGTAATACCTATGGTATTCCATACCTCCCAGACCCCGGACTCTATTGCGATACATTTTTGGGGAATATTTCTTAAATTTGACTTGCATGTCTAACATACATAGAAATCAGCAAATGTTTAACCCTCCCTCAAAGTATGTCGAAGTTTCCCCTCGTTCACAAAAGTCTTCAGTCATTAATGGACGATCCTTTACAAGATGGCGTAGTGAGCTCAATTGAGATAAAATGTGACGATCTCCTTCATCACTCTTTAAACTAACCTAAAATTATTCCAGATGTTGAACCTAAAATTTGGGGGGAAATAAAACAAGTACTTAAGTAAAGCAGAAAGAGCTCAAAATGTTGTAACCCATTTAACTCGGTGGTTAGGGTGGCTATGGATTAGGTGTTTTCATCTCTCGGGATTAAAAAAAAAGTTTTTAGAATCAGTAAAATTTCTCCTTTCCACCTCCACGCACACACACACCTAATAATATAGTAATTGATCCTTAAATCCCATTGTCCCGAAAATTCTCGTCTTGAAAATGACTTTTTCTCTTGATCAAGAAGTAAATACAACAGTTTTTTCGTAATTTAAAAAAACCAAGTGATTAAAATTAAAGGAGAACACTCCAAAGCTGTGCAGTGGTGTTTAAATGCTGTAATCTCTCTCTAAAGAATGGAGTCCTATGTCCAGTAGGGGCCAAAAGAAGTTTGAAATAAGGAAGAAATAATTTTCTTTACTTTCAAGTTCTTAACTCTCATCTTATCCAGATCTCTCAGCACAACAGCCCCTCAACCCTTCTCTCCTGGTTTAGTTCGAATATTTGCACACCACAATAAATATGCGCAAATAAAATTTCCTAAAGGTAACATTAAAATCTCAAAATTCGAAGTCATAGCTGCGTCTTTTATTTAATTACAAATTTTTAAAAGATTTAAACAGATTGGGGCGTTAAACGCCCCTATTTATTTTAGCAAAAACAGTTCCCACGCTGGTTAAAAGTTAATTTTCAGCTTTTCCTTCAATCGCCTTCTTTCGTGTTTTCTTTTTCGGCGGTTGAATCGTAGACTTAATCAAATCCCTGCCATACAAATCCATAAAATTTCCACCAACAAATCCCACAAAAATATAGCAGCGCCAATTGATGTAAACCTGGGGGTCTGGGGGGTATGAAGTACTTGAGTAAGTGAAAAATAAAATGTATTTCATACCCCCAGACGGCCCGATTTATGCTGTTTATTCTTTCTAAAATACATTAAACACTTCACCGTAACGGATATTCCTAGCTGATGAAAAATACTACAACAACAAATTAAAAAATATAAAGGATCTGTCAACAATACTAAATAAAAAATAAAAACCAAGGGGAAGGGGGGTCTGAGGGGTATGGCATATCCCCGCAAGACAATCAAACAGTCGATACAAGGAAACATTTTTAAGAAAACTAAAGCTGTTGCGTAAAATTCTTTATATAAGTTTTAAATGTTCATGTTCTGTCAACGTATTTCGTTCTTCGTGTCAAAAATACAAAAAGAAAGATAGAAACCGGGGGTCTGGGGGTTTGGAGTTTCCCCCAGAATAATGTATTTACAACTCAATATTTTTAAGAAAAATAAAGTGTTATTATAAAGTTCTTTAGTGAATATTTAAACATTCATATTTTGTAACCTTCTATTAAGGCTTCCTCTTTCGGTACCTATCCGTATCCGGATGTTGGAGTCAACTTAGCTGAAGCCAAGCTGACTTTACTAGGGAATATAATTAATGGGGTGGTTTCCCGTTGCCTTCCCCATGGTCCACAGATTGATATTGGACCTTTGATCACAGCAGTGTATCCGACTCGACTAGGAATCGAACCACGGTCTACCGCTTTAAAGTCGGCCGGTGTATGCTTTACGCTACACTGCTGGTCACTCTATTAAGGCACTGGAGAGTATTCCATACCCCCCAGACCCCCCGTTTTATGTTGTTTATTTTTTCGGAAATAAATTAAACATTTGACTGTGTCGGTCATTCTTAGCTGTTGAGGAATACATATTACAACAACAATTCAAATTATTTAAAAAATTTGTCAACAATACAAAATCAAAGATATAGAAACTAGGGGTCTGGGGGGTATTCCCCATTCCATACCCCCCAGGACAATAAGTCAATAAATTATCGAAATTAATAAACTAGAACGGCATTGCAAACTTTTTGCTTTAGACATTTAATGTTCTGTCATCTGCTACTGTGGTACGGTGAAGTATTCTATAACCTCCCCCCCCCCCCCCCAAACCCCTGTTCTAGGGAGTTGATGTTTATAAGGAGAAAACTGAAGATCTTAGCATACTTGCTTGGCTGTTGCTATGGTAACGTGACCTTCTTAAATTCACAATATATAAACATGGTCGTTCTAATATAATTGCGCCCCGTGAGCTGCCTACAATAATATACCTTTCTTCATAAGAAAATACTTAAAAGGGAAGCTCGAGCGGGGTGGCCTGTGTGTTTTAAAAAATTTCAGAGATAAACAAAGGTCAATAATTTATTATTTTTACACGTAGCATACTTAAAAACAGGCAGTGTTGAACCCTCTTCCGAAATATTCGGAAGATTTTCCTGACCTCCCCAAAGACATATACAGGGAGTGGGTATTATATACACTCCCCCCTTTTTGACTCTCGGTCACTATTTTCCATTTTATGTTGTTTTTCAAAGTTTTTCTATTTAGCAGTATATAATGAAGACCATAAGATCGCAAATTAAATTATTACAATTTCAGTATAGCTGGGAGGTATGGAATACCCCCCCAGACTCCCCGGACTCTACTACGATGCATTTTTTGGGGGGAATATTTCTTAAATCTGACTTGCACGTCTAACATACATAAAAATCAGCGAATATTTAACCCTCCTATCAAAGTATGTCGAAGTTTTCCCCTCGTTCACAAAAGTCTTCAGTCATTAATAGACGATTCTTTACAAGATGGCTTAGTGAGCTCAATTGAGATAAAATGTGACGATCTCCTTCATCGCTCTTTAAACTAACCTAAAATTATTCCAGATGTTGAACTAAAAATTTGGGGAAATAAAACAAGTACTTAGGTAAAGCAGAAAAAGCTCAAAAAGCTGTAACCCATTTAACTCTGTGGTTAGGGTGGCTATGGATTAGGTGTTTTCATCTCTCGAAAATAAAAAAAAGTTTTTAGAATCAGTAAAATTTCTCCTTCCCACCTTCACGCACATACACACCTAATAATATAATAAATTATCCTTAAATCCCATTGTCCCGAAAATTCTCGTCTTGAAAAAGGACCATGATTTTCTCTTGATCAAGAAGTAAATATAGCAGTTCTTTCGTTATTTAAGAAAACCAAGTGATTAAAATAAAGGAGAACACTCCAAAGCTGTGTAGTGGTGCTTAAATGCTGTAATCTCTCTCTAAGGAATGGAGTCCTATGTCCAGTAGGGGCAAAGAAGTCTGAAATAAGGAAAAAGTGATTTTCTTTACTTTCAAGTTCTTAACTCTCATCTTATCCAGATCTCTCAGCACAACAGCCCTCAACCCTTCTCTTCTGGTTTAGTTCGAATATTTGCACACCACAATAAATATGCGCAAATAAAATTTCCTAAAGGTAACATTAAAATCTTAAAATTCGAAGTCATAGCTGCGTCTTTTATTTAATTACAAATTTTTAAAAGATTTAAACAGATTGGGGCGTTAAACGCCCCTATTTATTTTAGCAAAAACAGTTCCCACGCTGGTTAAAAGTTAATTTTCAGCTTTTCCTTCAATCGCCTTCTTTCGTGTTTTCTTTTCCGGCGGTTGAATCGTAGACTTAATCAAATCCCTGCCATACAAATCCATAAAATTTCCACCAACAAATCCCACAAAAAATATAGCAGCGCCAATTAGAACGTCGGTTAACGTGATGGGTGGTTTTACAACCACAATCGGTCTTGGACAATTATTTTGGTTAATTTCATTTTAAGCGGCATTTTCTATCCAACTCATCGCGCAAAAATTATTCGGCTAAACTGTCAATTTTGTTAATTAACTGTCATTTGCATAATAATAATTTATCAACGAAGTAGCGATGCGTTTTTTTTAAATTAATTTGACGTTAAGTGGTTAAAAGGATAACATGATTTAATTTTTAGTCGTCAAAGTAAAACAAGGACAATGGCGCTATTGATCCACGCTGCTTGTAAACAGCGGCATTCTGCTGCAGGGTAAACACAAGACAAACGCAAAGAATCTGCATTCTCTCTGGAGATATTCGAGTCACTTCGATCCCAACCAAGAAATCGCGCTCTGAATATAAAGGAAGAGAGTTCTGATGATTTATCACGCCAAACCTACGACAGCGTGATTCGTCACGAAATAAGAAAAATGCCCGCACGACCTTCCGACTTCCAATTAAACCAAAGCCAACATTTCGTATTATTGCTTTTGCTTATCAGAAAAATGAAAATCATAAATGCAACAAGTTCGGCAAACGACGGCATCATCAGCAATTCTGACATTAAGATATTGGAACGCATTTGGTAGATGACGCATCAGATAAAGTTGGAAAAAAAATGGCGTGTCGATATCTCAAAAAAAATAAATGACTCTGCTGGGAGAACCGAAACAATTGATGACTGCGATAAGTAACCACTTCGGTAAGTGAGGATAGCTATTAGAAAACAAAAGAATCATACCCGAAGGGGAGCCTGACGAGGACCCAGTCGAACTTGTTCACTTGTTTAGATCAAAATAAAACACGCACGATTCAATTTACCCGATAAAACTGATAAAATTTTCATGCCCGCATAAAAAGCGAGAATTTGAAATAATCGTATCACATGGTGGGACTGTTGAGCAGATTTGCGATAAATTTAACAATAAAAATCGAGCGACGCACCTGGAACCCTAAAATTTGAATGTATTCGCTTCGACAAAACTGATGTCTTTCAATATTAATTTTTCGCCCTTCTCGAGATTATTTCTTATTGCAAATTTTTCATTTTCCTAAACGTGGGAGTTACTCTTTTACGCAGAGGCGTACTGAGGCGTCAAAGTGGGTCTCGTGGGGAAATCTTCTATAGATTATTCTATTCCGAAGCTGCTTTTAGTTTTCTCTTTTGCTGTATTTTTTCTTTGAGTTTATGAGAAAAAGTTCCTGCTCTTTTGTATTTTATTAAGGTCACCTGGTGCCCATTATTTTTTTTACAACTTCGAAGCTGGAAATAAAGATTTTGAAGTTGTTGTGTAGTTCGATGCATTATTTATTTATTACTTAACTTCTATTTACAAATGTCATAAAATTTACAATTTTGAATACATAACCTACAATTTTGAAAATCACTCTTGTTAGTTTTAAGGGCACGATTTGTTGTCTAAAGTTAAGGATAATAAAAAGTACATAAAATAACCAATATGCGAAAGAACGACTCGAAATATGCAGTACAAAGTTAATTTTACGGATCTACAAAGAAATAGTTATTCAGAATGCCACTTAACATTTAAACGGCATTTGTTTAACGACTTCAAAACTTTATAAGAGACAAATTGTACCCTGTCAAACCTTAGAGATTATCATTTGCGCTGTTTTATATCTCACATTATGTTTTTAATTCTACTTAAATAACTGTATTATATTGTTTGGTTGATAGTGCCCTCTTCTTTCTTCCATACACAATCAGTTATTCGCAAGCGTAAAGTTGCTGTTTTTCGCCCTAGAGCGATAAAGTATATTTTCGGCCTAAGGTGATTAATTTATAGTTTGTGGCATTTTAACAATTTTCTTGCTGATTCAGCAACTCCTAATGAAGCAGGTCAAAAGTTGTAAAAGCGGTAGATGTTGAAAGAGTTCACATCGACAGGTTTATTTCACCTTGGCATTTAAATTAGTTTCATAAGCAAATGTAAGGTTTCGAATTTCACCCCAATTTTTTTTTAAATACTCCCCCACCGTCGTAGTAAAATCTAAAATCACACAGAATAGAAGAGTATCGACCTTCCACACTGCAAGGAAGAACAAAATTGCTTTATTTTTTAATAATTGTTACGGTCGAAAAAATTACATATGTATTATACATATTAACATGACGGGAACAAATTGCCATTTCAAACCCTTGCGTGTCAAGATTACATCAAATTAAAAAAAATTGGAAAACTAAAAATTAATGAAATTGTTAGAATCTCTACCTAGGTCATTATTTATTTTATATAATACTTCCTCTCTTTGAATCTTATAATTTTTTCATTATTAATGTTGTTTCTTTCATAAAACAAACCAAACAGGCGGTTAAAGATCTATTAACACATCAAATGCGTTAATTAGAGCATTAAGTACCTCTGTCGTTCACTTAATCCTCTCATAAATACACCTAACACAAATAAATACACTGAACACTCGGAATCCGCCCGAGTAACAAAATTAATAATAATGGGTTGAGTGGAAAATGCAATTATTTTCAGTGTTTAACCAGATCCTGTACGGACAAAATGTTCCTCAATTCAGATTGTAACCTAAATTTAGAATCCACGGAGAGGAGGGCATGGAATAACCACTAATCTCACAAAAATTGTAAAAGAAAAGCTCCACCTCCCCCAAGTTAAAAAACTATAGAGGTTTTTATGTTAACTTAGCTGGCAACACATATATGTATATCATCAGGAGAGATCATCATCATTCCCGAGAGCTAAAGTTTCTGCATAATTTCTGAACATTACATGTTTCGCCTCCCAGTACTAAAACCTGGAGTGTATTATAATCCCCCCAGACCCCGTCATTTCAAGGCTTCTTGTCGGAATTAAATTGAACATTTCAACATACTTTTGGCTATTACTATGGTAATGTGGCATTTTTAGTCAGCTTGGATCCCAACCAAGACACACAAAATTAGCCTTTTTGGTTTAAAAAAAAGAATAAAGATAAATGTTTTATAGACCACAGTCAGGTAAACATAAACATGACTACGACACTGACACAGAGAAAAGATCTATATTTCCTCATTGCAGTGCCGTGGAACCTTTGACCAAATCTGTTAATAACATAAAATAAAGCATAAAAACGCAAACTTACTAAAAGTAAAGAATAAAGAAAGTTTTCATTAATAGAAAGTAAAACTATCCGATATAAGTGCACTGGGGGGGGGAGAGTATTCTATACCTCCCAGACCTTCTGGTCTACGCAGTTTATTTCTTCAAAATTAAAAAATTAAAGGTTTATATAAAATAGAAACGTAATAATTGTCAAATTTAAGTATCAAATATATTTTGTCAAACTACAAAACAAACTTGTAAAAATCGGGGGGTTTGGGGGGTATGGAACCCACCGGGCACATAGAAATTCTAAAAATACACAAATTTACTAAAAGTAATCGATAAAAGATCTCTTCAGAAAAGGACAGTAAGGCTTTTTGATACGAGTGCACTGGGGAGATATTCCACACCCGTAACCCCCATTTCCCAGTCGACAATAAGTCTGCTTATGCAAAATCCGATATTTCATCCAATTGCTGACCAACCATGACCTTCACTGCTATAAGATCATTCGCAGCTTTTCGTCAGAACGCCGTATGTCAAAATCGCATCCACTGCACGAGCAACCTTAAGTAAATCAGATAAACTGAATTTGAATTAGATAGCCTTGGGAGTAGAATATGAGGCACCCCCACCATATCTTATCGTTCCCAAAAAAATTACAGCTGTATTATACTGCTTCTGTATAATTTGTAAATATTTACGGTTTTGCCTTATGCTTTCATTGCACTGGAAGGTGTTTCACACCCCAGACCCCCAGTTTAATTTTAATTTTATCAAAGTAAAAATGAGGTACCCCCATATCTTATCGTTCCCAAAAAAATTACAGCTGTATTATACTGCTTCTGTATAATTTGTAAATATTTAAAGTTCTGTCTTATGATTTCGTTGCACTGGAAGGTGTTCACATCCCCAGACCCCCGGTTTAACTTTAATTTTATTAAAGTAGAATTTGAGTACCCGCCGTATCTCATTGTTTCCAAGAAAATTATAGCTGTATTATACTGCTTCTGTATAATTTGTAAATATTTATCGTTTTGCCTTATGCATTTGTTGCACTGGAGGTGTTCCACACCTCCACACCCCGGTTTAATTTTAATTTTATCAAAGTAGAATATGAGGTACCCCACCTCATATCTCATCGTTTCCAAAAATTACAGCTGTATTATACTGCGTCTGTATAATTTGTAAATATTTAACGTTCTGGCATATGATTTCGTTGCACTGGAGGGTGTTCCACACCCCCAGACCCCGGTTTAATTTTAATTTTATTAAAGTAGAATATGAGGTACCCCCCTATATCTCATCGTTTCCAAGAAAATTATAGCTGTATTATACTGCTTCTGTATAATTTGTAAATATTTAACGTTTTGCCTTATGATTTCGTTGCACTGCAGGGTGTTCCACGCCCCCAGACCCCCAGTTTAACTTTAATTTTATCAAAGTAGAATATTAGGTACCCCATATCTTATCGTTTCCAAGAAAATTAGAGCTGTATTATACTGCTTCAGTATAATTTGTAAATATTTATCGTTTTGCCTTATGCTTTCCTTGCACTGGAGGGTGTTCACACCCCAGACTCCCAGTTTAATTTTAATTTTATCAAAGTAGAATATGAAGTACCCCCTCATATCTCATCGTTTCCAAGAAAATTACAGCTGTATTATACTGCTTCTGTATAATTTGTAAATATTTAACGTTTTGCCTTATGATTTCGTTGCACTGGAGGGTGTTCCACACCCCAGACCCCCGGTTTAATTTTAATTTTATCAAAGTAGAATATGAGGTACCCCCGCGATATCCCATCGTTCCCAAAAAAATTACAGCTGTATTATACTGCTTCTGTATAATTTCAAAATATTTAACAATCTGCTTTACATGACTTCGATGCACTGGAGGGCGTTCCACACCTCCCAGACTCCTAATTTTATGTAATTCTAATTTCTCTAATTTTAATTTTATCAAAGGTCATGAAAATAGAAGCTTAATAGAAAATAAAAATCTACTACAAGTAAACAATAGAAAATATATCTTTAATGGAAAGTAAAGCTCCTGTACATTTTAAGAGTATTCCATACCCCTGACTCCCGACCCCCGAGACAACCTTGATCGACTTAGTTTATTTATATCAAAAGTAATAAAAATAGAAACTTATCAGAAAATAGAAAATTAGTAATTGTGAATTTAAGTAACAAATATAAAACCAAAACTAGAAAATATAATAATAAAGACCGAGGGCTGGGGGTATGGAATATCCTCCATGCATACAAAATCATAAAAAAAATTATTAATTAAGTAATCAATAACAGAACTTTTTATTAATGGAAATTAAAGCTCCCCAGTGCAGGTAAACTGGGGGTATTTTACGCCCCCCTGACCTCCGACCCTCGAGGCAATCTCAGTCGCTATAGTTTATTTTTATCAAAAGTAATAAAAATAATTACTTAACAGAAAACATAAACTTAATGATTGTGAAATTTAAATAACAAATCCGTAAAACTCAAATTAGAAATGTAACGTTTGCATAGTAACAGTATATATGTATATTGAAACATCGGGTTAGAGTTTGGGGGGTCAGGAAATTATAGAATACCTCTAGGCACGCAAAAAATTCAAAATAAAATTTGCACTACTACTAAAAGTAATTAATAAAATAAATTACACTAAAAAAAGGTAAAACCTTCCGATACAAGTGTACTGGCGGGTATCCCATCCCCCTTGACCCCCAACTCCCTTCAGCACTCCGGTCAACTTAGTATATAAAAATTGAAACTTAACAAAAAATAGAAAATTAATGATTGTGAATTTAAGTAACAAATCTATAAAACCAAGGCTATAGTAAAAATATAGTAGTAAAGACCAGGGAGTTTGGGATGGAATATCCTCCTGGCATACAAAATCTTTAAAAAAATTGTAAATTACTAAAACCAATCAATACGAGAACTTTTTATTAATGGCAAGTAAAGCTTCGATACAAGTGCACGGGGGAAGAAGCTATGCCCCCTAACCCCCCGACCTTTGGGTCAACCTTGGTAGCCTTAGTTTATTTTTATCAAAAGTAATAAAAATATTATCTTAACAGAAAACAGGAATTTAAATAACAAATGCATACAACCCAAATTAGAAATGTAATGTTTATATAGTAACAGTATATATAGCATATATAGTGAAACATAGTGTTAAAAGGGGGGGGGATACCTCCTAGGCACATACAAAATTCAAAATAAAATTTGTTCTACTATTCAAAGTAATCAATAAAGAAAGTTTACTAAAAGAAGATAAAACTTTCCGATACAGGTGCACTAGTGGGTATCCCATCCCCCCTGACCCCCCAACTCCCTCCTGCAATCCGGTCAACTTATAAAAAAATAATAAAATTAGCGAATAAATGACTGTGATATTTAAGTAACAAATCTATAAAGTTCAAACTAGAAAATATAATGGTAAAATCGTGAAGCTGGGGGGTATTTCATACCCCCTGACTCCCGATCTCTGGGACAACCTTGGTCGACTTAGTTTATTAATATTAAAAGTAATAAAAATAGAAACTTAACAGAAAATTAATAAATTTTTATTTGATTCAAATTTTTTAAATTATAAGGAAAATTAATAAATGTAACAAATCTATAAAACCAAAACTAGAAAAATAGTGATAAAACCGGGAGGTGTGGGGGTCTGAAATACTCCCCAGGCACACAAAACCTTTAAACTGTTTTACAAAATTACTAAGCAAACACACAAAATTTAAAAATAAAATTTGCAATACTACTGAGAGTAATCAATAAAAGGAGCACTTTTGATACAGGTACACTGTAAGGCATTTTATTTTTGGCCCCCAACCCCCCGGTTACTCTAGTCGAAGATGTATATGTTTAACGAAAATAATAAAAATAGAAACTTAAGGATGTGAAATTTAAGGAACAAATCCGTAAAGCCCAAACTGGAAAACAAAGTGTTAGAAACCGGGGGGTCTGGGGGGTATGGAATACCTTCCAGGCACACACAAAATCTTAAAATGTTTTATAAAATTACTGAGCAAGCACAAAAATTAAAAATAAAATTTGCAAAACTGCTGAAAGTAATCAATAAAAGGACTTTCCATTAATAGAAAATAAAGTTTTCCAATACAGGTGCACTGCAGGGTATTCCATCCCACTGACCCCCAATCCCCCGGACACTTAGTATATTTTTATCAAAAATAATAAAAATAAAAACTTAATAAATGTGAAATTTAAGTAACAAATCCCAAAGCTCAAACTGGAAAATCAAGTAGTAGAGACCGGGGGGTCTGGGAGGTATGGAATACCCTCCAGGAACACAAAATCTTTTTACAAAATTTTAAAATTACTAAGCAAGTATACAAGAATTAAAATATATTTTTGCAAAAGTGCTAAAAGTAATCAATAACGGAACTTTTTGTAAAGAAAGTAAAGCCTCCCAATACAGGTGCACTAGAGGGTATCTTATCCCCTCTGACCCCCAAACTCCCGGTTTCTTGGTTTGACAGTATATATTTTTATCAAAAGTAGGTTTCTAACAAAATTAGAAATTTTCATAATTATGAAATTTAAGAAACAAATTTCTAAATCCCAAACTGGATAACGTAGTTGGAGACACTGGGGGTCTGGGAGGAAACTATCCTCCAGATACAGGCAAAAATTTAAAAAGTTTACAAAACTACTAAACAAAATTAATAAAGAAACTTTTTATTAATAGACAGTAAAGCTTTTCGATGCAGATTTACTGAAGGGTATTCCATACTCCTTACTCCCCCTTTTCTATCCTCCAGTGGACTTGGTTAATTTTTATCACAAATAATAAAAATAAAAATTTAATAAAAAAACAGAAACTTAATGTTTATTAAATGAAACAACTCAAACTGAAGTCACAAATCCATAAAGCCTTGTGGTAGAGACCAGAGGAGAGGGGGGGGGTATTTCGCAGCTTTGAAGTGTTCTCTTTTTATTGAAATCTAGGTTTTCTTAAACAATGAAATAACTGCTGTATTTATTTCCTGACGAAGAGAAAAAGTCATTATCCTCTTTCAGGATAATAGAATTTAAAGATCAATTACAAGTAAGCTTTATTAGGTGGGGAAGGGGGGGAATTTTATTGTTTATAGAAACTTTTTCTTTATTCCCGGGAGATAAAAACCCCTTATCCGTGGCCACCCTAACCGCAGAGCTAAATGAGCTACAGTTTTTGGGTTTTTTCAGCTTTACTCGTGTAATTGTTTTATTTTCCCCCTTCCCAATTTTTTGGATCAACATTTGGGCTAATTTTAGGTTAGCTTGAAGGGTACAGGTGAAGAAGGTGATCGTCACATTTTATGTCAATTGAACTCTGTACGCTAGTAGTGAAAGGAGCGTTCATTAATGACTGAAGACTTTTGGGGACGAGGAGGAAAACTTAAAAATACTTGGAGAAAAGCCATAGTATTAAATCCCGGGGGGTTCTGGGGGGTATTTTTAAATTATTAAAGCGAATTTATGGCGTTCATTATCAAATGATTAATAAAACACTTTTTGAAGCAACATAAAAATAATGCAAGATGGTGGCTGAAAAGAAAGGTTTAAAATAACCCCCCCCCCGTATATAGTACTGTTTTGTTTGTCTGTATCATTTTCATAAAACCCAAAGTAGAAAACCTAGTTGTAGAAACCGTAGGGGGGGAGTATTTGTTTTGTATCTACGTAGCTGTTCTACGTTCTGATTTTTCGGTGAAATAGATCGTTTTTTCAAAAAAAATTACTGGATTAAAGTTGTTGTCCGTTAAATTATCTATTCTAAATGCAATTCTAAATTAATAAATTATTTTTCTAGAAACGATAATCTCTTAGTGAACATATAGCTGCGACGGTGGGTTGAAGGGCACCGTTCCTTTAAAATATGATATCTCGGCTAATTTTGGATCAAATTAAACGAAGCTTAGCTCAAATGATAGATAATTTCATTTAGAATAACTTTTGTCTGTTGTACTTGGCCGATAAAATTAACATAAAATTAGTTTAATTGACGAAATGTCAATCAAGATCAAAGTTTATGACGAGTCCTCGTAAAATATTATTGAATTAGCAATTTTGTTGAAACAATGGCACATCAACAGAATCTAATTGAATATTTTATTACCATTACCAACACAAAATAATTTAAATCATATTTGCGGTGTAAATATGGAATTAACAGAGCCGAAATAATTATGGAACAAACTTTTCCATAAATATTTCCTATTGTGAGATAACAAAAACACGAAAACGATGAACGACCTACATTTTAAAATGTGATACGTTTAATCTGTTATTTTGGATTTTCGATAATTGAAATCGTGCCCGATCACATTGTCAAAAGTTTAAATTTAAAAATTTATCGTCACGTGGAATTTTAATTGTTCGAATAGCAATTTAACCTTTTGCACAAAAAGGTCACTTACATACTAAACTTTCCTCTCGCCTTAATCGAAATTCCAATATTGCGACCCAAACTGTTAAATTTTCAAGATTTATTGTTTATATATGAGTGGACGTAATTAACTTGGAGCTAAACGCTTCACACCACTTCGAATCGATAAATTAAATTTGTGTAAATACAAACTTTGATTTAGGTTATGCGCTTATCGCTGCCGTAAAATATGCATTGCCCATTTCACACTCTTAATGGCCCCTACACCAAGTCGCAAAGCCACGGTTTGTTAAAACAGTGCGCGACGCATGACGTAGACGTTCGGCAGAATCTTTTTGGCAGAAGTGCTTTGTTAAAAAGAAATCATGTTAGTATGTAACTGTCAGTCTACATTACGCGCATCTGAGCAGACTTCCCCACATTAACATGATTTAAATTTCGGCAGACGTGCGCAGCGTTCAACCGACTGTGAGTTATGCGTCGCGCACTGTTCTAACGAACCGTAGCGTAACGCAGTGCGACTTTTAATTTTGTGTCAAACGGCGCAAGGAGGAAAGAATTTTTATTAAGATTATTAATTCTTTTATACTAAAGTTGTAAGCCGTTGAATTTTTATCCGGAAAGGGAGTAGCATAGTTTTAAAGGATTGTGGTCATGAATCCAGCGAAAGAAGTGATCGAGCCTCGTATACCACCGCAAACTATGAATCCCAATTTTTGCGTACAATTTTTTTAATTTTGATTTTCCACCCTTCCAATCCCTTCCTTCTTATTCTACTATGAATATTTTAAACTTTTTATATTGTAAGGGGATGACGTCTTGATCCTTTTTTATCCAGCACATCCATATGCAATTTTAGGGTTCTTTTTATTAGGTTGTGGCTTTAAAAAGGGTTGCTCGCGCGAATAATAATTTATGTATGTGTCTTGTTTTTATTATTTATAAAAATGGCCGCGGCGGACGTGGCTAATTTAATGTACAATTTATTTGGACTAAAAAAATCTTATTTGGTTTAAACCAATCGTAAGTAATGAGTAAACTTCGATTAATTTATGCAAAGTTTAATAGTTTAATTGAAGGGAAGTTAAGCAATGTTTATGTGTTGGGGAAACTCTCATGTACATTAAATTACGGAAACTCTACAAAACAAATTTGATAACTTTAAACTGACGCAGTATTTTACTTTATTACCTTAATTATGTGTCATCAGAAGCAAAGGCCAATTTAATTGAACGTCAAAATGTAAATCCAAGGATTAAAAGGGGACGATTCTGATAGAAACTATTGAGATAGTAGCCAACCCCGAAGGGTGAAACACAGATGAGTTGCTCTGATTAGCTTAGCCGACCCTGTCCTGTTTGCAAAGATCTTGTCGTGATAATAGAATTACTTTTTAGTTTTATTATTACAAAAAATCTTGTCGCATTAAGTAATTAAATTTAAATTTAAGAAAGTCCCGATGCGAAAGCATCGTGTGACGTCATGGGTTAGTAAATACAGTGGGAGATACCAAATGTAGAGCTGTTTAGTTAGTTTACGAAGTCTTCCGCCAAAATTTTACGAACCTCAAATATTAAAATTTTATTGACGTTTTCGGATTATTTACCTCCCCCCCCCTCTCTACTCTAGGTTTTATTTTTTTCATCTGGTACTTCGACGCCGGGTTTGCCCCCAAAAACTGGAAGTAGAGGGGTACTTCCGCTAAATCTCAAAGAATAGTCTAACTGACAGACAAAGATTATATTATCGGCAAAGGTAAAAATCTCTCCCGGGGAAATCTAGACCACGTCGAGTCAAAAATAATTAGACAAAGAGACCGAATGGAATAACATAGCTTCATGGAATTTTAGCGACTGGACCAGGAAGAGGCTTTACCGCATGGAATACAAAAAAACCCTTTGAGTCTGAAAGAGATATATGGCACAGAAGAGGGCATTCCTGACTTCTTTGCATCCTAATTATTAACAATTGGAGCTTTTAGAACAAATCCGTTTTAAACCGTAAATCCTGTATAAAGTCACCAGCTTCACCTGCGTTCCATTTCCTTCATTGTATTTTTGATAACTCCTGGGATAAACACTTGGATTTTCTAAAAAATTTACTTAACTGATTGCCGAACCGAATTTTCCGTTTGCCTCGAGGGAACCACCGATGCGAACACAAGGAGTATTGTTAAAAAAATATTTTGCATTTAATGTTTCCGCTATTGGAAAAGACAGAGAAAGAAAAATCAATTTTCTTTTCGTAGTATAGGAAAGCATTGTTTATATTATTGTTGGCGAGCACGAGCAGTTACAGTATACGAAAAAAGGGGTCCCTAGATGAAAATATCAATGCACTGAAAGCAATTTCGACACGCTTGACGTTCCACGTTACATTTATGCACCCACAATGCGTGGGCGTTTGAATTTCTTATTTTAACGAATTCGCCATCAATTTTTACGATTAAAATCGGGGTTAAGCTTTAGCACTGTCTCGACATTTTAAATTGGCGTCCGTCACGCAATTTTATACAATTTTATTGTATAAATTACTAATTAATTTTACATTTACATTATTGGGCAGCGGCGTAGAAAGCGGGGTGAAAACGAAAACTATGTAACTGCCGTTTGGTAATAAATTGCAATTTTAACCCTCCGCGCACACTCAATCCCAACGCTCGCTTCGACGATTCGGTACAACAAATTTCTGGCGCCGAATTAAAAAATTTGGATTCGTTAAGTCGGTTAATTGTATAAGAAATATAACATCAGGTGGAAGTATCAAATCAAGTTGTTTTGATGCAAGGGGAAAATTGCAGGGTAAAACTCCTATTCTCGTCCCTGGACGGCGGCGCCTGTCGTCCTGGCGCCCAGATAGACGCGGACGGCGACAAACACCGTTACATTCATTCATATCGATACTACATCTACCGATTGTATCATATTTTTTACCA
Source organism: Lycocerus yunnanus (assembly GCA_036346125.1). Taxonomy (NCBI): domain Eukaryota; kingdom Metazoa; phylum Arthropoda; class Insecta; order Coleoptera; family Cantharidae; genus Lycocerus; species Lycocerus yunnanus. The sequence continues at coordinate 1,409,421 of JARFIX010000073.1, read as the reverse complement.
TCAGGTACTCCTTAATTTTCTCGCAAAAAAAACTCGCACCAGCGGTACTTAAAATGTACTACCGCTCGCTCACTTAATTCGCATTACGTAAAACCGCAAATCCGCTCTTCGTTTCTATAAAATCAATTGGAAAAAACGAAACGAACAAAATAAAAACGACAATCAAATGGCATTTACCGAGTCATTGTTTACGTAATTTATGTGAGTATCAGTCGAACGCATCTACTTATTTGTGTTGGGTTATCAACCCTAAATTTTATTGACAAAACTATAATAATCTGTATCGCGGTAAGGATCTCGAGAGGAATAATATTTCCTAGCTGTTAAATTTGTTAGTTGATTAACGAAATGTTTCGTATACTCAATTACCGGTTCCGTTCTAAGTTTCAGTTGTAATAATCCGTTACTGACCCTTACAGCTTCCTTAATCGTAATTTGTCCTATATTATGTCGGGAAAACTTGACCATTCCGGAAAGGGTAGCCACCACTTTGTAATAGTATTAATTTCTTACCGAAAATCGAATTTCGTTAAATTGCTATTAACGGAATTGCGATCGTGATCAATTTATTTGCTTAAAAACGGATACGTACCTACTTCAAAGTTTGCTAGGAAAAAATCCCAGGAAACTATTAACGGTTAACGGCTCAAAAAAACAGCCAAAACTTAAAAGATAACTAACGGGCCGTTAATTTTAACGTTACTCTCGCGGAATGTCACCTACCTTTTTGATTAATAACAGCTTGTCAGCATTAGAGAATAAGTGTTTTTTTCCACAACCAAAGTGTTAACGGCTATAACGGGCCGTTAATTTTAAAAACAGAAGTACTACTTCGTTTCAGATCAGAATTATTTTATTCTGTCTTTATTTATAATTGTTGTATTTACAATTCCGATATTGCTTAAAAAGCTGAAGTTCATTCTGGAAGGTATGTTATAACCCCCCCCCTCCTGGTCTGTACAAGCTTGCTGCCTGCTTACTTTAATTGTTGTTCTCCCTCTCACATTGATAAAATTTTTAAAATTGTACAAAAAATTTGTTATTTATAAATTGAATATTGCAAAATCTTCAATTTAATGCTTATAAAAATAAATTCAACAAACTGGGAAGGGGGGGGGCGTGATAGATGTGGAATACCCTCCAGTGCTGTATCAGTTATCTGATACTTTTAACTTTCTTGGTAATGATGACATATAATTAAGGGTCTTCCATACCCCCCAGACCCCCGATCGATATCTAATTCTAAAGCGAAATATTTTGCCCTTGGCCGTTGCTATGGTTACCAGTATGGGGACCGTTGCTATTCTTAGATCTATGGAATATTTGATATTTTTTACTTTCCTGGGGAATAAAGAAAAAGGTTTTTATAGACCATTAAGTGTCCCTTCACCTGCTGAAATAAAAAAGACAAATCGAATCTCTCAGCACAATAAGTAAAATATGAAGAAATGGGGGGGAAAGCAAAACATTGAATTTTAAAAATTATGTAGAAGTTTATGATATTACTTTAGCATTCTTGCGAATGATGACACGTAATGGGGGTATTTTCTACCCGTACTGGAGAGTACTCCATTCCCCCCAGACCCCCCGGTCTATATCTTTCATTTTATTGTGTGCTTGATTATTATTATTATAACTAACCGTTGCTATGGTTACCGGTATGGGGATCGTTGATATTCTTAGATCTATGAAACATTTGATATTTTATATTTTTTGGGAGAATAAAAAAATCGGGGGGAAAGCAAACCATTAAAAATAAAAATATATGCAGAAGGTTTATGATTTTGAAATGATGAGATGAAAGCTTTAGCTTTCTGCCTGAATGATAGCATACAATGGGCATATTCCCTATCCGTTCTGGAGAGAATTCTATACCCCCCCTCCGACCTCCCCGTCTCTATATTTCATTTATGGCCTTCTTAAACAATGAAAAAACTGCTGTGTTTATTTCTGGATAAAGAGAAAAAGTCATTGTCCTCTTTCAAGACAAGAATTTTCGGGATAATAGGATTTAAAGATCAATTACTATATAATGAGCTTTATTAGGTGTGTGTAGAGGGGGATGTTACTGTTTCTAAAAATTTTATTTTATTCCGAAAGGAAAAATACCGTATCCATAGCCACCCTAACCACAGTGCTAAATGGGCTACAGATTTTTGAGCTTTTTCAGCTTTACCCGAGTACTTGTTTTGTTTCCCCCCAAATTCTTATTTAAACATTTGAGTTAATTTTAGGTTAACTTAAAGAGTAACAATTCGACATATTTTGAGAAAAGAGTTAAAAATTGACTGATTTCTATGTGTGTTAGGTACGCAGAGCAAATTTAAATAATATCCAAAAAACCATAGCATTAGAGTCCGGGGGGTCTGGGGAATACCCCCAGCAAACTTATGGCCTTCACTATGTACTGAAATAAATAGAGAAACTTTTAAAGACAACATAAAACGGAAAATATTAACAGAGTCAAAAGGGGAGTGTATATAATACCCACTCCCTGTATATGTCTTTGGGGAGGTCAGAAAAAACTTACAAATACTTCGAAAGGATTCAACAGTGGCTGTTTTTTGTGTGTGCTACGTTTGAAAATACCAAAATATTGACCTTTATTTAATTCTGAAATTTTTGAAAACACACAGACCACCCCGCTCAAACTTCTTTTCTATATATTTTTTTATAAAGAGAAGTGCATTATTGTTACTAGCTCACTATTTATATCTTGTGAATCTAAAAATGTCTCGTTACCATAGCAACGGCCAAGCAAGTATGCTAAGATCTTCAATTTACTTCTTATAAATATAAACTGCACAGACCGGGGGGAGTGGGGGAAAAGAGTACGGAATATTTCACAGTACCACAGTAGAGGCATTAAAAGCAGTAGAACATTAAATGTCTAAAACAGAAAGTTTACGACACCGCTTTAGTTTTTTTAAAAATGATAATTTGTCGACTTATAGTCTTGGGGTATTTTATACCCCCCAGACCCCCCCGGTCTATATCTTTCATGTTATGATGTTTCCAGATCTTTCAACTAGTTCGAACTATTCTTTCAGCAATGGTAAATATGTTAAAATCTTTAATTTGTCGCTGAAAAAAATAAACTGTACAGACCAGTGGGGGGATAGTCTGGAAATATGGAATGCCCTTCAGCAAAAAAGATCGGGACATTGAATTTTAATAATATACAAAAGCTTAATATGAAAACTTCAATTCACTGCTGATAAAAATATATAAATGTTAAGTTATATTCGGGGTTCTTTGGCATTTTAACAAATCTTCTTTGTGGCAGAAGAGAAAATCCCTTCCCTTATTACCTGGGCAGATAAAAATAATGTCCCATTGCCGTAGCAACAGCCAAGTCAGTATATCCCGCTGTACCTTAGTACCAGTGAGCAAAACATCAAACGTTGTATTGTTTTGCACTCTTTCAGTATTTTACAGATTCCCTTTTTTGCAGGGAGCGGAACACTTATGAATTATAAAAAAAAAATTTTATTCTTTAAGGAGATAAAAATTCTATGGGTTTAAAAATGTTATGTTACCATAACAACATGGTCAAGCACATAATTTGCCGAAATCTTCAGTTAATTAGTTAACTTCGGATGAAAGTAAGCCGTGCATGTTAGTGGCGGTTCTTTTTGCACCAATCAAACCGTGATCCAAACCTCACTTGACTAAAATAGTTACGTTACCATAGCAACGGCAAAACAGACTACTGAAAATTTTAATTCGCTTCTGATAAACATAAATGTATTAATCCGAGGGGTCTGGGGGGGGGGATATGGAATACCCTCCAGTGCACTACTGTAGCTCTCTTAGGAATGATGACAGTATTCTATGCCATACCCCCAAGTTCTCCCGATCTGCGCAATTTATTTTTATCACATACATAATATTATGAATTGAACATTTTGTCATTTAGCTGTTGCTATGGCAACAGGTAAATTGTCTATCGTGATAATGAAACTCTGTGATAATATGAGAGTACAAGTGCGTTTTTATATCAATACATCATAGAGGCGACAATAATAACAAGTTTTGCTAAGGAAGAATCTGATTTTAAAAATAGGGTAAAGATAAGATTTTCAATCAAATTTTTCAAAAACAAATTCTTTGACCTTTTCAGAGATTTTTTCTGATTAACATTAATAATAATTTTTCCTGCCATTTCAAAATAAGTACAAAAATTAAACAAAACAGAAATAAAACGTAGATCAATTATTACTTTTATATCAAAAACAGTTGAGTTGTTAAAAAACAGAAGAATTACTCAAAATCCTGTTAAATTGCTAAAAACAATTGAATTATTGAACCAAACAGCTTAATTTATTAAACAAAACAGCTGAACTTATTAAATTATTGATAAGAGTTGAATTGTTGAAATCAATAATAATGATTGTTGAACAAAAAAACAATTGAACTATTAAACCTAAAATACTTATTAAATTGTCGAACAAACCAGTTGAATTATTGAACAAAACAATGGAATTATATAAGAAAATTGGAATTGTTAAATCAAGTATTTGAAATAAAGCAATTGAATTAACAAAAAACAACTAAATTTAACAAAAATAATTAAATTGTTGTACAATCAATTGAATTAATCAATTCAAACAGTTGAATTATTGAACCAAACAGCTTAATTTGTTAAACAAAACACCTAAACTTTTTAAATTATTGATAACAATTGAATTTTTAAAATCAATGGTAATGATTGCTAACCAAAAAAACAATTGAACTATTACACCAAAAATAATTATTAAATTGTCAAACAAAATCAGTTGATTTATTGCACAAAACAAATGAATTGTGTAAGGAAAATGGAATTGTTGAATCAAGGATTTGAAATAAAAACAATTGAATTAACAAAATGCAATTAAATTTTAACAAAAATAATTGAATTTTGTACAGCCAATTGACTAAATTAATTCAAACAGTTGAATTATTGCACCAAACAGCTCAATTTATTAAACAAACCAACTGAATTTATTAAATTATTGATAACAATTAAATTTTTAAATTCAATAGTAATGATCGCTGAACCAAAAAAACAATTAAACTATTAAACCCAAAATAATTATTAAATTGTCGAACAAACTAGCTGAATTATTGCACAAAAACAAATGAATTGTATAAGGAAAATTGGAATTGTTGAATCAAGGATTTGAAATAAAAACAATTGAATTAACAAAAAACACTTAAATTTTAACAATAATAATTGAATTGTTGTACAACCAATTAAATTAATCAATTCAAATAGTTAAATTATTGAACCAATCAGCTTAATTTATTAAACAAAACAGCTGAATTTATTAAATTATTGATAACAATTGAATTTTTGAAATCAATGGTTAATGATTGCTGAACAAAAAAACAATTAAACTATTAAACCAAAAATAATTATTAAATTGTCCAACAAACTAGCTGAATTATTGCGCAAAACAAATGAATTGTATATGGAAAATGGAATTGTTGAATCAAGGATTTGAAATAAAAACAATTGAATTAACAAAAAATAATTAAATTTTAACAAAAATAATTAAATTGTTGCCCAACCAATTAAATTCATCAATTCAATCAGTTGAATGGGGGAGTTTAGGTCTTTTTTTTTATTTTGTTATATGAAAGTATAGGTTAAACTGAGGTTTAAGTTTTCAGAACCATTGAACAAAACAGCTGAATTGTATATAAAAAAACAGTTGAATTGTTTATTCAAAGATGACTGAGTTACTGAATCTAAAACAACCGAAAACAATTAAATTATCAAACTAAAATTATTTGAACTGTTGAATAAACAAAAGTTGAACTATTGAACAAAACAGCTGAATTGTATGAAACAAAACAGTTGAATTTTTATTCATAGATAATTGAGTTATTAAACCTAAAACAACCGACCACATTAAATTATTAAACCAAAATTATTTTAATTGTTAAATAAACAAAAGTTGAATTATTGAACAAAACATCTGAATTGTATGAAACAAAACAGTTAAATTGTTTATTCAAAGATGACAGAGTTATTAAACCTAAAACAACCGAAACCAATTAAATTATCAAACTAAAATTATTTCAATTGTTGAATAAACAAAAGTTGAATTATTTAACTGTACAGCTAAATTATCGACCGAACCACTTGAATTTATTTAAGAAACAGCTAAATAATTTTTTTAAATTATTTTTTTTTGATATTTTTAAGAATGTTACCTTGCCCAAAGTTTTAATTTCTCTGACTTTTGCTTAAAAATCAAATATTTTAAATTTTTTTATTTTTTCGGGCATTTCAGGTTACCATAGATAAAGGTTGCCATAGCAACGACTAAATAAATACACTGAAATTCGAACTTTTTACAGACCGACAGATTTACAGGAGCATTCGTCTTTTATGAAGACTTTTTCTTTGTTTTTTCTGAAAAAATAAAAATAACAGTTGATATTGGTGAAGCGGGACACGTGTCCCTGTGCCCTTTCTTGACATTAGTTTCGCAACCGACGTTAAACAGTAAACTTGGCTGAAGAGAAATTACTAAAAAAAAGACTTTAATTTAACAAATTCCGTTGTTACTCTGCAACGTGATCTAATTAATATTGTACTTTGTAATGTTCTAAAGTTTTTTCATAACCAACGTGTTACCGACGACACGAACCACTAAATAACGGGCCGTTAATATAACAAACTGTGGCACTATTACCACGTAACGCGGTCTAAACTACAGAGATTGGACGTGATACAACTTTATGTTACACGTTTGTTTTCCGAGCGAATAACCAAATTAACGGCCCGTTAATTTAACAAATATTGGTGCTATTCTCACGTAACGTGAAGTAAACTAAACAGATTAATACCTTATCTGTAACAGCGCGAAACTGTTGTATATCCGACTTTTCTTTATCGACGCGACGGACGCAAACTACTTTTAACTGTATGTATTACAACATAACGGGCCGTTAATTTAACAAACTGCGCCACTATCGCGTAACGTGACCTAAACTATACAGAGCTTGTCGGCATCTACACGATACGTTTCTATATTGGTCGTTTCTTTTCTAATTCGCAAATAACAACAAAATTAACGGACCGTTAAATTGGCAAATAACGGCGCCAGGCATCTGTCGAACGATAAATAAATTGGAAATAAAACTTCTTTATTATTATTTTTAAACTTGTCGACGCTTCATTATGATACTTTGTTGGGTTAATTAACGGCGGAATGCGCTAATTCAATCTTTTTAGATTAAATAAATTAACGATTTATCCAAGAAACCTTATTTCTTCCTTAGTTTTAGTTCGTCAAACTTGCTACAACAAAAACTTCGTTACGTGTCGCAGAGGCGCCGTGAAACCGACATAATTTACAATAGATAAAGGATGAAGATCTTAATGGCTCGCGAGCTTTAATCGAAAATGCGATGTAAAAGGGTACGGCAAACTAGAACACTTTAATTACTATTTTTGGCATTCTACTAATGCGCACTTAAACAGATATCGGGATGTGGAGAACGAGGCTTCGTATACAGGGCGAATCGCACTGCCGAACCAATTTCTTTTTTCTGTTGTTCTGTATTTTGTACAAGAATATTAAAGTCGATATCGAGGGGAGTTCAATGATACGTGACAAAGTGCCACGTAAATTTTAAATTTATAACACGTCGCGTTTCGAATTGCGATTTTATTTAAAGGCATTGTTAAACTCGTGTTGGTGAGGAGAAGCTATGCATTCGGGGAATCTCGTTAAACGGGGATATCTCAAAACGAAACATCTGATTGACGTCGTTAAACTCGTCTCGATATCCGCTGCACTGTTATGAAATAAAATACTGGGTGTTTGGTTGAAAAGAGCGACTTGAATCGAAAAACAGAAAAATACATTCGAAAGAAAGTTAACGAGCGAGGAATAAACGTAAATCAAACATGGAAGTTGATATATGAAAGCACATTATCTATTCCCTATGGTAATAGTTCCATATTTTGTAACAAAACCCATTTGGGTCGCATTTTGTCATTGCTATTTGAAAATGTTCGTTTTTATCGAATTAAATTTAAAGCCAAATTGTTGTCACGTTAACTATAAAAGGGGGATCTGATTTAATACAAACATTCGCGGATTTTATTAGTGTTCGCTAGATTGTATTATCGTATGTTAATGAACAGCATAAGAATAGATTACCAAACGATTATGGGCACGCGATGATTCCTTCGGTTGGTTTTAAAATTTTCCATCTTCTATTTTGCATTTCTCATCAATTCCTTTATTTTAGCTCCCATTTAGAATCGAACCAGACAGTTCGCACTAAATGACTGCATCAGGCCCGAACAAAACAAATTCCGATCGCTATTTAGTCGTCACTTTCAACATTTTTTTGTTTGCAAGCCGCTAAGGAAATGTAACCTTTGAAACTTTTATTTGAAAAGTAAACAGAGCGGAAGCAATTTTGATACGAAGATTGATGACTCGATAGTGTAATCTTGGCAAAAAGATAAGTTATACATCATATAAATTTTGTTGCATAAAGTGAGCCGCATCTGGGGATTTCTGGTTGATCGTTAAATCTTCCGGACGGATAAAGCCGCCCAGTCGTGAGGGCGCCCGTGCGATATATTTCGCATCACGGTCCTGTTCTCGCACACTTTATATCCGATCAGATTTTTTGGTCGTAAAAGCGTCCGTTAAAAGCGTATTAATTGCGTTTTATTACGTTCACAGCTTTTTATTTTCCTAAATTAAACTTGAAATCCTTTTGAAGTTTCCAATAAAAATTTTATGGATTTCAACCGAGAAAGTGAATGACGAGGTGTCGACGTGCCAAGCGTGGATCGCATTTTTCGTGTTATTTTTTTTTGAGCGACTTTTCTTTCATTTTCTCGACAAACAGAAAAAGATTTATTGAACATATCATGCGACTTTCAATAACTCCGGCGTGAAGCACGTCTTTGTATTTTTAATTCATTCGAACGGCCCCCCTTTTTGGAATTAAACAAAAGAGTTCATTTTAGCATTTAAAAAAATAATTGAAACGTGTCATTTTTGTTTCCCATGGTAGAACGCCACTGTGCGAGGTGCTTTAACCGTTTTATAATTTTTATGGTGACGTACGTTGTCTTTGTGCTTGTTCACTTTCACTTTCTAAAGCGTTTCATAAATTACGTCACGTTAAATGTTTTCAAAAAAGTCGACGTGGAAATTTCATTTGTTTTGCTGATCTGTTTATCGCCGCGCGTACAAACGATTTGCAAGATTAGGTGCCTCGGTACGTGTCGTCGTAAAATATAAGACAACTGAACATCGACGGTGGTTTACAAACTCAACAATTTACGATCGAGACTCCAACCCTCACAGAACATGTTCATTGAATCAATGAATTTTAACTGACGAACAGAAATTAAGTGTATTTATCTTAATCGATGTTTTAGCAAGGCTAATAACAATGCCCCTATGCGCAAGACAAAATTAAAATCGACTCATAGGCGTCCAACAAACCCAATAATACTCTTTTTTCTGGAACAACTGTTCAATTTTAATGCAATTTTAAATAGTGTGGTTTCTGAAGAAGTCAAATTTTTTAAAAACAAAATGTCTGATCTAAAATGGCGGACCATGTATGCAAAATGATGGGATTTTAACGAAATTCAGTATCTGAGAGTGTTTGAGGTTGGAGATTCTAACACTAAAGTAACATTTTTTAAGAACAAAATGTCGGATGTAAAATGGCGGACCACTTATATGAAAAATTATGGGATTACAACAAAATTTAGTATCTTGTGGTTTTAGAATTCAAAACTAAACTTAACTATTTTAAAAACAAAAAAAGGAATCTAAAATGGCGGATCAGTTACATGAAAAATTATGCATTAGGAACTTTATTTTTAACTGCCTCTCTTCGAAAGGCAATGCAAACCACCAAAGTGAAATCTGTCTCAAAAATAAATACTTTCGTGGTTCGAAGCGCACGTTAAGCAGTAGGTTCTCTATGTATGTGAAGAAAGAAAAGAACATTTTTTGGTATATAATCTACTTCAACTCAATCCCTGAGTAAAACTACTTTCTTAATTGTTTTTTTTAGGCATAAACAAATCGATTGATAATTATATAACAAAATTAATCTATTATCGTTCTAAGTAAAAAGAATGAGGGGGGAAGAACACATAGACGTCCAGACGGTTAATGTAAAAGTAGATACAGCTACAAATTAAAAAATTTAATTATTTATAATTAGAAAGAGGTAATTTCCGCTCTTTGAGAGTTAAAAGGAATTTAACAAATTAAAAAAACTTAACACTTTAAGTGTAAGTAGCGAAACGGTAAATTAGGCTTTTGTCACCATGACAATCCAGGTATCACTGGCGGCTGTTTATGCGTGCTATAATATGTGACAATTCCTTGCCTGTTGAAATGTTAAGTTAAAAAACTTAATAAAAATAATAGAATTACAAAAAATTTAAGTAACTAATCCCAATAGTCTAAGTGAAAAACTAGGTTTCAAAGACCGGGGGGTCTGGGGAGCTATGGAATACCCTCTAGTAGGTAAAATCAGAAGACAGATCATTACATTTTAAAAAGTATGCAGAAGTTTAATATGCTAAAGCTATTTGAAACTTGCTGAAATCTTTAATTCGCAGCTGATAAAAATAACTTTATAATCCAGGGGGCCTGGGGGGTATGAAATATCTTCCAATGCATTAAGATCACGAGAGAGAACATTACATTCCAAAAATTATGCAGAACTTTAATATGCTGAATGTAGTTGAAATTTGCTGAAAAAAAATAACTGTAGTAAACCGGGGACAAAAATAACTTTAACAATCCGAGGGGGTCTGGGGGGTATGGAGTACCATCCAGTGCACTAGGATCAAAAGATGAACATTACATTTTAGTAATTATGCATCGATTTAATATGCTGAAAGTAATTGAAACTTCCTGAAAGCTTTAATTCATTGCAGATAAAAATAATTTTAATAATCCGGAGAGTCTGAGGAGTATGAATCCATACCCCCCAGCGTATAGGTATTCAAATACCCTCCAGTGCACTAAGATCAACAGACAAACATTTCATTTAAAAAATTATGCAGTAGTTTAATATGTTGGAAGTAATTGAAACTTCCTGAAAACTTTAATTCACTGCAGATAAAAATAACTTAATAATCCTGGAGATCTGGGGGGCATGAAATATCCTCCAGTAGATTAGAATTAGGAGACAGAACATTACATTATAAAAAAGAAGTTCAATATGCTGATTAATATGAAAATTAGAAAATAATAAATTTAAGTAACTAATCTCAATAGCCCAACTAGAAAACATAATTTCAGAGACCGGGGGGTCTGGGGTTCCCAGCCATACTTAAATTATAATTGATACAATTGCGAACTTATAGCCATCAGTATTAAATAATTTATAGAGAAACTTATTAAAACAACATAAAATGTAAAATAGTGACCAAGGATCTAAATAGGGGGGGTTTATAAAGTAACTTCCAGTATTTGTTATGGTTTATCAAAGAAAATTACAGAGGTAACAACTATTGCATAATTTGTAAACTTTTAATGTTCTGTCTCCGGTTTTTGGGGTAGTCGAGAATCGTCAATTTATTTTTGTGATCAATAAATTACATAGACTAAACAGGGGACTAAAGGGTATAAATTCCTTTCCCCCTCCCCCTCTGCCAGTATTGCCAGGTAAAACATTAATTATTATTTAATAATGATGCAAAATCATTATGATTTCAATGAATTCTTTTGGCGAACAATGACCCATATTGGGGGGTAATTTATACCCCAACCCCTACCTCACCTCACCCTCCATCCTGCAATCACCATCTTGCAGTTTGCAGTGTTTTAAAAAGTTTCACTTAACGCTGAAGGCTATTACTTTGCAAATATATAGTATATACTACAATTTGGGTATGGCTTGAGAACGATGACATATTATACTTGGGGAATTAATAATCCTCCCCCCAGATTCTCGATTACCGCTTTATATTTCTTGTGCTAAAAACATTCACTATTAATCTCTTAATACTGATGAACACAAATTTACAAATTTATCTATTAAAATTTTAGTGTACCTAGAGGGTGCTCCACACCCCCCAGACCTCCCGGTCTCTAAAAGTGTGGTTTATAATTTGGCCTACTTGGGATATTAGTTACTTGAGTATGACTAGGTAAAGTTAGGATAACCTCTTTTTTTTAGAAATTTTTTCTAGATCGGTTATACTGATATCTTCAATTTATTTCTAATAAAAAATAAACTGTACAAACCGGGGGTCTGGGGGTGGAACACCTCCAGTGCCTCTGTGTTGAAAGGTAAAACATTCAATGTTTACAGATTATGAGTAGGGTTTATTATAGCGCTTTAATTTTCTTCTGAACGATGACATTATACTGGGGAATTAATAATCTTTATCCCCCTCCAGATTCTTGGTCACTACTTTATCTTTTTGTACCAAAACTTTCGCTATTAATCGCTTAATACTGATGACCATAAATTTAGAAATTTATTTATCGCAGTTTTGGTGTACCTGGGGGGTGCTCCACACCCCCCAGACCCCCCGGTCTCCAAAAATGTGGTTTATAATGTGGGATAATTGGGATATTAAGTACTTGAGTATGGTTAGTTAAAGTTAGGATAACTTCTTTTCTCTAGGGATTTTTTCTAGATCGGTTATGTAGATATCTTCAATTTATTTCTAATAAAAAATAAACTGTACAAACCGGGGGGTCTGGGGGGTGTGGAACACCCTCCAGTGCCTCACTAGAGAACGGCAAAACATGCAATGTTTACAGATTATGAGTAGGGTTTACTATCTTTTTTCTTTATTAGCCTTTTTTTCCCATCCAGTGTTGGATATAGGCCTCCCCTAAACATAGGAGGTTTAAGCATTAAGACCCCACGGTTGCTAAGTCCGGGTTGGGGAATTTGCCTGTAACCCTTTTCATTGTTGATGATGGCAGTCATCAACTAAGGGGGACCGCCGGCTTTACGTGCCCTCCGAAGCACGGAAGACGGTCCTAGATAGAAAGAAAGTTAGAAAGAAAATTTTCCTTCCTAGACTCCTCCCGGGATCGAACCGGTTGCCTCTGCATCAGTAGTTGATCGCTCTAACTACTAGGCCAAGACTGTCTCCTTTTACTATAGGGTTTACTATAGCGCTTTGATTTTCCTGAGAACGATGATATATTACACTGGGGGGAATTCATAATCATCTCCCCCCCTCCAGATTCTCGGTCACTGCTTTATATTTCTTGTGCTAAAATTTTTCTAAAATACTGATGACCATAAATTTACAAATTTATCTATCACAGTTTGAGTGTACCTGAGGGGTGCTCCACACCCCCCAGACCCCCCGGTCTCTAAAAATGTGGTTTATAGTTTGATCTAATTGAAATATTAAGTAGTTACTTGAGTATGACTAGTTAAAGTTAGGATAACTTCTTTTTCCTAGATCGGTTATGCAAATATCTACAATTTAGTTCTAATAAAAAATAAACTGTGCAAACCGGGGGGTCTGGGGGTTGTGGAACACCCTCCAGTGCCTTACTATTGAAAGGGAAAACATTCAATGTTTACAGATTACGAGTAGAATTTATTACAGCGCTTTAATTTTTTTGAGAACGATGACATATTCTACTGGGGGGAATTTATAATCCTTTCCCCCCCCTCAGATGTTCGGTTCCTGCTTTATATATGTTGTGCTAAAAACTTTCACTATTAATCGCTTATTACTGATGACCATAAATTTACCAATTTATCTATCACAGTTTGAGTGTACCTGGGGGGTGCTCCACACCCCCCAGACCCCCGAGTCTCTAAAAATGTGGTTTATAATTTGGCCTAATTGGAATATTACTTACTTGAGTATGACTAGTTTAAATTAAGATAACTTCTTTTTTCTAAAAATTTTTTCTAGATCGGTTATGCTGATATCTTTAATTTATTTCTAATAAAAAATAAACTGTACAAACCGGGGGTCTGGGGGGTGTGGAACACCCTCCAGTGCCTTACTGTTGAAAGGGAAAACATTCAATGTTTATAGATTATGAGTAGGGTTTATTATAGCGCTTTTATTTTTTTCTGAACGATGACATATTATACTGGGGGAATTAATAATCCTCTCTCCCCCCCAGATTCTCGGTCACTGCTTTATCTTTTTTGTGCTAAAAACTTTCACTATTAATAAACTTATTTAGTTATAAATACCCTCAGTATTAAATAATTCAAAGATATACGTATTAACTCAACATATAATGCAAGGTAGTAAGCATCTAACATCTGAAGGGGGGAGTATGAATATACCCCCTAGTATTTTTAAGAAAATTACAGCGGTATAATAACCATTTCGTATAATTTTTAAACATTTAATGTTTTGTTTTCCGATTTTGGGTCACGGGGGTATTCCATACCCCCCAGATTCCCTTACCTTTATGATACCGCATCAATTTTTTTGGTTTAAAAGAAAATATAGCAAAATCCAAGCAGATATTCAAAAATTTTCTGTGTATTGCTAATAAAAATAAATTGGCGGGGGTAATGGTCTGCGGGTATCAAATACTCTCCAGTGCTTCAGCAGAGGAAGCAGAACAATAAATTTTAAAAATTAAGTAGAAGCTAGTTTATAAAATATATGAAAATATTCAATTTACTGCTGATAAAAATAAATTAAATAAACCGGGGGTCTGCTCCAGTGCATCAATATCAGGAAGCAAAACATTGAATTTTTAAAATTAAGCAAAATTATTATAAATTATTAAAAAAAAATTAGTTAACTTGAGAATGATGACTTGATGACGTACTATACTAGGGGGTAAACCTCCCATTATTGTGGAGTTATTTCTGCTGCGCTGAGAAATGGAGCAGTGTAGTAATCCGCACAGCACATCTTAGCGTTAACGTCAGGAATAGGGTAGGGGGACCTACTGTTTAACGCCTAATTTTAGGGGAGTATTTCAGCATTTAACTCTAAAATATTCACGACAGATACGATGAATAATGTTCTTGAAATATTATCTAGCTCACGTTCGCTTCAACCGGCGCCGTAATTGTTGTGAATTTTATTTTGAGGAAGCACGAAGTTTTACCGGAGTAATTCGATAAATTTATGTGGAAAATCTTAGCCTCGTAAGGAGACGTTTTTATTATGAAACTCTTATCGTGTCATCGATCGTAAAAATGCTCACCAATTATTCTTATTTTGATCTCGTTGGAACACGCAGGGATATTTACAACGGGAAGAAGAGAAACAACGAAATTGAAAGCCAATCGCCATTTTATTTCGTTAACAAATAGGGAAATTATACAAACTTAGATTGGATTTGGATTTTTTTTATTGCGGGCGAAAGTTGCAAATATTTTTACCCTAAACTCGCTTTTCATTTCCTTAAAAATGCAATAAATTCGGTGGCTTCTTGTTTTGCGGTGTTGTTAGTTAGAGGGTGCAATTTATGGTGTTTTCTAGGTCATAAAATCAAATGTTTAGGATTTACTTTTTGTTGCGCCCTTCGTTACAGGTGCGAGTGGTCTTCAAGTGTTGCTTCACTTTGATTTACGTGCAAATTCCATTTTCCATTATGAGTATTAATCGACCATTCCTTCTCGCTAAAAAACGCGCTACCGACTGCGCCAATTTAATTATACAGAAAGTTTCTCTCGAACTTTCTTAGCGAACTTCACTTTGTTTCTCTAATTAGAAAAACAAACATTTACACATTTTGTTCTACTTCCATGAATTTCTTCCCGAAAAACTTAACGTTCCTTCGACTACATTTTATGCAATAATAAAAATCACGGTCTGCTTGTTGTCGTATAAACGGGAAAGCGGTTAAGGATAATCGATAAATTAATAGGATAACTTGGAATAGTATATCATTTCGAATATCACGCAGTTTTACGAAAAGTTATGTATTACGAATTGATATATTTTGGGGAAAATTTGTTGCACACATTTTCGGGTGTCTGCGGGCGTGGGTGCACGGAAACGAAACACATTACGAAATTTATTTCGTTTTATCGCGCGCGAATAATAATGACAATCCTGGAGAAGTCAAAAATTTCGTTTTTATTCAACACGCTGGTCTCGATGTGCGAGATGACCCACTTCAGATACATAAAGCCGGATTTCATTTTCCTCGAAAATTGAAAATCGGGATTAAATTTTTATGTCGTTGTAACTTGCACGATGGGTTTCACGATAGTATTTTACGTTGGGGAAGTCAATGGCGATCTACTTAAAATAACCAAGTACCAGTTGATCACTTTGATGACCTTCCCTCTCATTTGCTACAACATAAATTTGTTCTGTATTCGGTGGTAATCGTTTTTATATTTCATAGAATCTCCTGCGGCGCTTTTTACCTGTGCGTTACAGTGGCGACTAACGGGATTACACATTATCCCGGAATAATTCCTTTTGAAGTTCAGAGATATACTGTAAGGCTGTGCTGCTCCATTCCTGCTAAATTATAGGAGTAAACTTCTGCATAATTTTTACAATTTAATGTAAGACCCCGCTAGCCCTCCGGATTGTTAAAGTTTTTTTATTAGCAGTTGATTAATAATTTCATCAAGTTGAAAGTGCATTTTTTTGTCTACTGATCCTAATCCACTGGAGGGTACTCCATACCATACTCCATACCCTCCAGACCCCCCGGATTGTTAAAGTTATTTTTATCGGCAGTGCAAAATGAATTCAGCAAATTTCAACTAACTTCCGCATATTAAACCTTTGCATAATTTTTAAAATTTAATTTTCTGTCTACTGATCCTAATGCACTGGAGAGTACTCCATACCCCCCAGACCCCCCGGACTGTCAAAATTATTTTTAGAAGCACTGAATTAATGATTTCATTAAATTTCAACTAATTTCCGCATATTAAACTTCTGCATAGTTTTTAAGATGAAATGTTCTGTTTCATGATCCTACTGCACTGGAGGTTACTTCATACTCCCCAGACCCCCCGAATTGTTAAAGTTGTTTTATCAGCAGTGAATTAATAATTTCAGCAAGTTTTAACTAACTTCAATATATTAAACCTCTGCGCAATTTTTGAAATGCAATTTTCTGTCTACTGATCTAAATGCAATAGAGGGTACCCGATACCCCCCAGACCCCCCGGATTGTCAAAGTTATTTTTATTAGCAGTGAATTAATGATTTGAGCAAGTTTCAATTAACTTCTCACGTTAAACCTCTGCATAATTTTTAAAATTTAATGTTATGTCTCCTGATACTAGTGCACTGGAGGGTACTTCATACCTCCCAGACCCCCGGATTGTTAAAGTTATTTTTATCAGCAGTGAATTAATGATTTCAGCAAATTTCAACTAACTTCTGCATAATAAATTCTGCATAATTTTTAAATTGTAATGTTATGTCTCCCGATCCTAATGCACTGGAAGGTACTCCTATCCCCAAACCCCCCGGATTATTAAAGTTATTTTTATCAGCTGTAAATTAATGATTTCAGGTAGTTTCAACTAACTTTGCATATTAAACCTCTGCATAATTTTTAACATGAAATGTTCTGTCTCCTGATCCTACTACACTAGAAGGTATTCCATACCCCCCAGATCCCCCGGTTTATTTAATTAATTTTTGTCAGCAGTGAATTGAATATTTTCATATATTTCATAAACTAGCTTCTTCTTAATTTTTAAAATTTAATGTTCTGCTTTCCTTTGCTGAAGCACTGGAAAGTATTCCATACCTTTAGATCATCCTCCCCGGCACACGCAATTTATTTTTATCAGCAATAACATCTAGAGGGGGAGAGGATTATGAATACCCCCAGTATAATATGTCATCGTTCTCAAAAAAATCAAAGCGCTGTAATAAATTGTACTCATAATCTGTAAACATTGAATGTTTTGCCTTTCTATAGTGAGACACACCCTCAGACCCCCAGACCCCCCGGTTTGTACAGTTTATTTTTTATTAGAAATAAATTGAAGACATCAGCATAACCGATCTAGAAAAATTTCTAGAAAAAGAAGTTATCCTAACTTTACCTAGTCATACTCAAGTAACTAATATACCAATTAGCCCAAATTATAAGCCACACTTTTAGAAACCGGGGGGTCTGGGGGGTGTGGAGCACCCCCCAGGTACACTAAAAATGTAATAGGTAAATTTGTAAATTTGTGTTCATCAGTATTAAGAGATTAATAGTGAATGCTTTTAGCACAAAAAATATAAAGCAATGGCCGAGAATCTGGGGGGATAGGATTATTAATTCCCCCCAGTATAATATGTCATTGTTTAGAAGAAAATTAAATCGCTATAATAAACCTTACTCGTAATCTGTAAACATTGAATGTTTTCTCTTTCAAGAGTGAGGCACTGGAGGGTGTTCCACACCCCCCAGACCCCCCGGTTTGTACAGTTTATTTTTTATTAGAAATAAATTGAAGATATCAGCATAACCGATCTAGAAAAAATTTCTAGAAAAAAAAAATTATCCTAACTTTACCTAGTCATACTCAAGTAACTAATATACCAATTAGCCCAAATTATAAGCCACACTTTTAGAGACCGGGGTTTGGGGTGTGGAGCACCCCAGGTATACTAAAATGTAATAGGTAAATTTGTAAATTTGTGTTCATCAGTATTAAGAGATTAATAGTGAAAGTTTTAGCACAAAAAGATAAAGCAGTGACTGAGAATCTGAGGGGTGGAGGATTATTAATTCCCCAGTATAATATGTCATTGTTTAGAAGAAAATTAAATCGCTATAATAAACCTTACTCGTAATCTGTAAACATTGAATATTTTCTCTTTCAACAGTGAGCCACTGGAGGGTGTTCCACACCCCCCAGACCCCCCGGTTTGTACAGTTTATTTTTTATTAGAAATAAATTGAAGATATCAGCATAACCGATCTAGAAAAAATTTCTAGAAAAAAAAATTATCCTAACTTTACCTAGTCATACTCAAGTAACTAATATCCCATTTGCCCAAATTATAAGCCACACTTTTAGAGACTGGGAGTCTGGGGTGTGGAGCACCCCCCAGGTACACTAAAAATGTAACAGGTAAATTTGTAAATTTGTGTTCATCAGTATTAAGAGATTAATAGTGAATGTTTTTAGCATAAAAAATATAAAGCTGTAATCGAAAATCTGGGTGACGTGGGGGGTGTATAAATTACCTACCAATATGGGTCATTGTTTGCCAAAAAAATTCATTGGAATCATAATGAATTTGCATCATTAGTAAATAGTAATTAATGTTTTACTTAGCAATACTTGCAGCGGGGGGGGATTTATACCCTTTAGTTTCCTGTCTAGTCTTGATGGTACTCCATAGCCCCCAGACCCCCTCGGATTGTTAAAGTTATTTTTGTCCCCCGGTTTACTACAGTTATTTTTATTTGCAGCAAATTAAAGATTTCAGCAAATTTCTACTACATTCAGCATATTAAAATTCTGCTTAATTTTTAGAATGTAATGTTTTCTCTCGTGATCTTAGTGCATTGGAAGACATTCCATACCCCCTAGGCTCCCTGGATTATAAAGTTATTTTTATCAGCTGTGAATTAATGATTTCAGCTAGTTTCAACTAACTTCCGCATATTAAACCCCTGCATAATTTTTAACATGAAATGTTCTGTCTCCTGATCTTAATGCACTGGAGGTTACCCTCAGACCCCTCGATTTTTAAAGTTTTTTATCAGCAGTAAATTAATGATTTCAGCAAGTTTCAAATAACTTCAATATATTAAACTTCTGCGTAATTTTTAGAATGCAAAATTCTGTCTACTGATTCGAATGCACTAGAAGGTACTCCATACCCCCAAGACCCCCCGGATTGTCAAAGTTATTTTTATTAGCACTGAATTAATGATATCGGTAAATTTCAACTAACTTCGCATATTAAACCTCTGCATAATTTTTAAATTGTTATGTTATGTCTCCTGGTCCTACTGCACTGGAGGGTACTCCATACCCCCCCGCCCCGACCCCCCGGATTGTTAGAGTTATTTTATCAGCAGTGAATTAATGATTTCTTCAAGTTTCAACTAACTTCCGCATATTAAACTCAGCATAATTTTTAAATTGTAATGTTATGTCTCCTGATCTTAATGCACTGGAGAGTACTCCATACCTTTCCCCCCAGACCCCTGAAATGTTAAAGTTATTTTATCAGCAGTGAATTAATGATTTCTTCAAGTTTCAACTAACTTCGCATGTTAAACCTCTGCATAATTTTTAACATGAAATGTTATGTCTACTGATCCTGGGGACCACTGGGGGGTACTCCATACCCCCAGACCCCCCAGATTGTTAAAGTAATTTTTATTAGCACTGAATTAATGATTTCAGCAAATTTGAACTAACTTCCGCATATTAAACTCAGCATAATTTTTAAATTGTAATGTTATGTCTCCTGATCTTAATGCACTGGAGAGTACTCCATACCTTTCCCCCCAGACCCCCAGATTGTTAAAGTTATTTTTATCAGCAGTGAATTAATGATTTCAGCCAGTTTCAATTAGCTTCAGCATATTAAACTTAGGTATAATAATTTTTAAAATGTAATGATCCGTTTTTCGATCATAGTGTACTAAGGAGTATTTCATACAACCCTCCCCTCCCAGATCTCCCGGTTTATTACAATTGTTTTTTTCAGACGTGAATTAAATTTTCAGAAAATTTCAACTAATTTCAGCATATTAAATGTCTGCATAATTTTTAAAAAGTAATATTCTATTTCCTAATTCTACTGCACTGGAGGGTATTCCATACCTCCTAGATTCCCCGGTTTATTAAAATTATTTTTCTCGGCAGTGAATTACAGTTTTCTGAAAGTTTCAACTACATTCGCATATTAAAGTTCTGCATAATTTTAAAATGTAATGTTCGTCTCTTAATCCTAGTGCACTAGAGACTATTCCATAACCCCCAGACTTCCCGGCTTATAAAATTGAATTAAAAAAAATTTAAATATCCTTAGAAATTGACTTTCTCTTTCAGAAAAAGTTTAAAATCGTTATCGTTTTACAAAACACAAAAGAAAATGTGTTCTACAGAACCGGATTTAAACCGCGGTTCCCTACATCTAACTTTAGGTCCCCGACTTCGAATACATAAAAAACCAGACAATTGATATTTATAAATAACCTCCCCCTAAACCGCCCATCTTTACCGCCCGATTTAAAATTACATTAAAATAAATTTTAAAATCAATCAACAGGTCCGGTCTGAACAAATTTTCCGCTTCAAAGTTTCTATCTTTTGTTTTGCACTACGAAGCAATGATAGACTCGTTTATTGTTGAAAGTATCCGATAGGTTGCTTCGAAAATAACCCAGTATCGCATTGAATGAAGCAATCTAGGAATGTTATTTGCTCCAAAATTGCTGCAATCTCATATCTAATTTCCGCATTTCACTTCGATTGTTACAAAAACGAGGGTTGTAACAATCTTTCATTTGTTCTTTTTTGTTCCCTCGATGGAGAAACTCCCGCTTCCCGTAAGTAATAAAACAAGTGATTCTATTTTTCACGGCGACTACACCGACTTGTCCGATTTTTACGACACACTCTGTAATTTTCAATTTAATTTGCGCCAGATGTAATCGCGTTGGATTTTTTACAAAGTTTTAGATCTCATTTGCGATAAATTAAAAAGAAAAATTAAATTGATGTTTAAATTTCACTTTTGTTTGAATAAAAAGTTGTGGAAAAGCGTTTATCTTCATAAAAGTTTGTTCCAAAATGTATGCCGAGTATCAAGATCGTATTTAAATCGAGAAATATTATATAGAGCAACCCACATCATTATTTTTTGTGTCAAAATTTGAAAATAAAGTCTTTATGCTTTTTACGGCTCTCCATTTAAGGGTCAACAATAACTCACAATTGTCACACACAAAAAAATGAAAATCGAGGTTTTGTGATGCAAATCTTAACAAAAAAAAAGTGTATTATTCGCGTTTTCTAAACATTTCGGTTACGGGGGCGTTTCGAAAAGTTGTAAATTGTTTTGAAAACGTTCGAATCGTTTCGCTATTATTTTCTTAATGTTTTAAAGAAATTTGAATAATAAGAAACTTACAGTAAGTTGCGGTGGTTAAGCGATCAATGGTATCCTGTTTTAGTTTTGAATTTTTCTTGCCCATGGTGCGTATATTTTTTCTATTCGGACGTGGAGTAACAAAAAACTTACGAAACGCGTATGGAACGTCTACCCGATAGCATATCACTAACAGGATCGCACGCACACAAATATCCCAGGATTTTGAAAGGATGTGTGTTAAAGGGTTGTTTTGGTGGAAACGCGTGCGCAAGGCGTAGGAAGCACGGCGCACATTTTCGACGCCTGAAAATTGAAAAGACCTCGATCGCGACGCCCGCCGAACGCGCAGGCCACGAGAGAAAACCAACAATACAAAAATTGTAATAGCATCACCAAAAGTATTGCACACAATTATACCTTTGCCAAATATTTAATCCGGATATCGAACGCCAAGTGCTTCATTTATTTTTATTTTTTATTGCGATCTTGACCAGCCAGAGGGTAAACAATTCGCTATCGATTGAATATTTTTTAAATTGCTTGTGCGAGGAAAGTTTAGTTGGCGTCGGTAAGCAAACCGGATCTCATTTTTAAATTACAAATCAGTCGAAAGGAGTGTTAACGTGGAAGATGAATTTCAAGCTGCAAAAAAATATTCCTTAATTGGGATTCGAACCCGAACCCTTTTTGTCGTACTAGTTGAACAGCTGCGCTGTCGCGGTGATTAATTTTATGTTACAAAGTTATTCGCAAAGTTATAAACAGCTGGTGCTGTGATTGATGCTGAAGATTGAAAGAGCTCCCAGTGGCGTAGCTGTCATGTAGCAAATACGTAGTAGAATTTAATTTCTCAAGAGTAAATAGCCAAGATTGTGCGGCCTGAAGTCCGCACTGCCCAGCCATTGCTGTTATACTTCAGTTATTTGTCTTTGTTGCATTCCTGCACTAAATTGATTAATTAAGCTCTTCCGCCACTGTTCTGTCGTCTTGAAAAAGTTGTATTACATTATTAAAAAAATATCCGCTACTACTGAACATCAAAACACACGCCAACTATTAAATTGCACTGAAAAAAAAATAATATATTTACAAACTTACGGCTTTCAGTATCACGTGATCAATAGAAAACGTTTTTAAAATAACACAATGCAAAACATTGGCCAAAAGTCTAAGCGGTAGCGGGGGTGTACTACACCCCCGCATAATTCTGCAACAGCTCAGCAAATCAAAATTATTTGCTATCTTATATTTAACAAGCAAAGTCAAGGAGTTTTTCATTTTTATACAAATCAGTTTCAAAAATTAAAAATTTAATTTAAAAATTTTATTATTATTACGTTTTTGAGTTAATTATTTTTAAATACACGGTTTTTCTATATTAGTATAATATAGTAGGTATAATCCTATATAAAATAGATATTAGGTATAATCCTAGGATGGATTTCGTATAATCGATTTATATTTTATTTTTAAAACTTGCCAAATATCGTAAATTACCACTTTTAATCATGGAAAATCAGTAGAAGTCAGAGAATTTCTTTTAAGAAGTTCAGTGGTAAAACTTCAACTTTGTAGTTAAATAATTCAATTGTTTTATTTAATAATTCAATTGTTTTAGTCAAAAATTCATTTTTGGTGTGATAATTTAATTGTTTTTGGTTTCAATTTAATTGTTTTTGCTTTGACAATCTAACTGCTTTGTCTAAAACTGCCACTATGTGGTTAAATAATTCAACTGTTTAATTCAATATTTCAGCTGGTTTATTCAACAATTCATTTTTAGAGTAATAATGTAGTTGTTTTTCTTTGACAATCTAACCGCTTTGTCTAAAACTGCAACTGTGTGGTTAAATAATTCAACTGTTTAATTCAATAATTCAATTGTTTTATTCAAGAATTTATTTTTGGGGTGATAATTTAATTGTTTTTGGTTTAATAATTCAATTGTTTTTCCTTTGACAATCTAACCGCTTTGTCCAAAACTGCAACTGTGTGGTTAAATAATTCAACTGTTTAATTCAATAATTCAATTGTTTTATTCAAGAATTTATTTTTGGGGTGATAATTTAATTGTTTTTGGTTTAATAATTCAATTGTTTTTCCTTTGACAATCTAACTGCTTTGTCCAAAACTGCAACTGTGTGGTTAAATAATTCAACTGTTTAATTCAATAATTCAATTGTTTTATTCAACAATTCATTTTTGGGGTGATAATTTAATTGTTTTTGGTTTCAATTCAATTGTTTTTGCTTTGACAATCTAACTGCTTTGTCTAAAACTGCAACTGTGTGGTTAAATAATTCAACTGTGTAGTTCAATAACTCAATTGTTGTATTCAACAATTCATTTTTGGGGTGATAATTTAATTGTTTTTGGTTTGACAATCTAACTGCTTTGTCTAAAACTGCAACTGTGTGGTTAAATAATTCAACTGTTTAATTCAATAATTCAATTGTTTTATTCAACAATTTATTTTTGGGGTGATAATTTAATTGTTTTTGGTTTAATAATTCAATTATTTTTGCTTTGACAATCTAAGCGCTTTGTCTAAAACTGCAACTGTGTGATTAAATAATTCAACTGTTTTATTCAATATTTCAATTGGTTTATTCAACAATTCATTTTTGGGGTAATAATGTAATTGTTTTTTCTATGACAATCTAATCGCATTGTCTAAAACTGCAACTGTGTGGTTAAATAATTCAACTGTTTAATTCAATAATTCAATTGTTTTATTCAACAATTTATTTTTGGGGAGATATTTTAATTGTTTTTGGTTTAATAATTCAATTGTTTCGGTTCAACAATCTGACTGCTTTGTCTAAAACTTCAGCTTTGTAGGTAAATAACTCAACTGTTTTCTCCAATAATTCAAATGTTTTATTCAACAATTCATTTTTGGTGTGATAATTTAATTGTTTTTTATTTTAATTTAATTGTTTTTACTTTTACAATCTAACTGCTTTGTCTAAATCTGCAACTGTGTAGTTAAATAATTCATTTGTTTTATTCAAAATTCAACTGGTTCATTCAACAATTTATTTTTGGTGTGATAATTTAATTGTTTTTGGTTTCAATTTAATTGTTTTTGTTTTGACAATCTAACTGCTTCGTCTAAAACTGCAACTGTGTGATTAAATAATTCAACTATTTTATTTAATAATTCAACTGCTTCATTCGACAATTTATTTTTTGAGGTGATAATTTAATTGTTTTTGGTTTAATAACTCAATTGTTTTTGGTTCAACAATCTGACTGCTTTGTCTAAAACTACAACTTTGTAGTTAAATAATTCAACTGTTTTCTTCAATAATTTATTTGTTTTATTCAACAATTCATTTTTAGTGTGATAATTTAATTGTTTTTAGTTTTAATTCAATTGTTCTTTCTTTGTCGAACTAACTGCTTTGTGTAAAACTGCAACTGTGTGGTTAAATAATTCAACTGTTTAATTCAATAATTCAACTAGTTTATTCAGAAATTTATTTTTGGGGTGATATTTCAATTGTTTTTGGTTTAATAATTCAATTGTTTCGGTTCAATAATCTGACTGCTTTGTCTAAAACTTCAACTCTATAGGTAAATAATTCAACTGTTTTCTCTAATAATTCAATTGTTTTATTCAACAATTACTTTTTGGAGCGGCAATTTAATCGTTTTTGGTTTCAATTCAATTGTTTTTGCTTAACCTGACTGCTTTGTCTAAAAGTGCAACCTAGTAGTTAAGTAATTCAACTGTTTTATTCAATAATGTAATTGGTTTTTCAACAATTCATTTTTGGTGTGATACTTCAATTGTTTCAGGTTTAATAATTCAATTGTTTATAGTAGTTAAGTTGTTTTGTAGTTAAGTAATTCAACTGTTTTGTTCAATAATTCAATTAGTTTTTTCAACAATTCATTTTTGGTGTGATCCTTTAATTATTTCAGGTTTAATAATTCAGTTGTATTTGGTTCAAAATCTGATTTCTTGGTGTAAAAATGCAACTCTGTAATTAAAAGAATCAGCTGTTTTGTTCAATAATTCAATAATTGGTTTTTTCAACAATTCATTTTTGGCGCGATAATTAGTATTTCGTCTAAAAATCCAACTTTGCAGTTAATTCAGCTGTTTTATTTTATAATTCAACTAGTTCATTCAACAATTCAGTTTTGATGCGATAATTTAATTATATTTGGTTTAATAATTCAATTGTTTTTGGTTCAACACTGCAACTGTTTTGTCCAAAAATGCAACCATTTTGTTCAATAATTTTAATTGTTTTTTTAATATATTCAACTGTTTGGTTCAATAATTCAACTGCTTGGTTCAACAATTCAATTATTTTTAGTTTAATAATTCATGTTCTCAGTTTAATAATTTTGTCGATGAATTTTATTATTTTTGATTCAACAAATCAATTTTCTTGATTCAACATCCTAACTGTTTCTACTGTTGTTGTTTTTGAATAATTCTATTGTTTTGTGCAAAATAACTATGACTACTTTGTACAAAAACTGCAACTGTTTTGTTAAAATAAATCAACTAAAATTTTTTTTTGATATTTCATTTTAGTTTACTCAAGTTTTGAAAAGTTAAGGAAAATTATTAATTTTAATCAGGGAAAACCTGGAGAAATCAGGGGAATTCTTTTTAGAAATTTGGTGGAAACCCAAGCTTATAGAGGGGGTCTGTAGTACCCCCCAGCCACACTCCCAATGTAATATATAATGAAAAAGTAATAGATTTTCAAAATTATGGAAAAATTTTTCAAACAACATTAAATGCAAGACTGTGACCGAGAGTCTGCAGAGAGGGGAGTATAATACCCCCCCCCCCTAGCATATGAAAGAGTCCAGCAAATAAAAAGTTTTTGCTACCCTATATTGAAAAAGTTAAATTTAAGCATCAAATCCCCGAAGCTTAAAATAGAAAACATGGTTTTGGAGACCGGGGGATCTGGGGGGTATACAGTACCCCCCAGCCACACTCCAAATGGAATAGATAATCGAAAAGTAATAGATCTTTGCATTTATGGAAAAACTTTTTCAAACAACATTAAATGCAAGACTGCGACCGGGAGTCTGGGAGAGTGGGGAGTACAATACCCCCCAGCATATGTGAGAGTCCAGCAAATAGAAAGTTTTTGCAACTCTAAATTTAACAAATCAAATTTAAGCAAAAATCCCGAAAGCTTAAAATTGAAAACATGGTTTTGGAGACCGAGAGTCTGGGCGAATGGGGAGTACAATACCCCCCAACATATGTGACAGGAGACAGGGAGAGGTTATGGAGTACCCCCCAGCTACACTCAAAATGCAATAGATAATGGAAAAGCAATAAATTTTCAAACTTATGGAAAAATTTTTAAACAACATTAAATGCTAGATTCCGACCGAGAGTTTGCGAAGAGGGGAGTGCAATACCCCCCAGCATATGTGATAGTTCAGGAAATAAAAATTATTTGCTGTTCTAAATTTAACAAGTCAAATTTAAGTATCAAATCCGGAAAGCTCAAATAGAAAACTTGGTTTTGGAGACCGACGATCTGGGGGTATGGAGTACCCCCCAGTCACACTCAAAATAAAATGAGCAATAAAAAATTTAGAACAACACTTTTAAAATGTAATAGATAATAGAAAAGTAATAAATTTGCAAACTTATGGTTTCAGTATCACGTGAGCAATTGAAAAAATTTTCAAACAACATTAAATGCAAGACTACGATCTACGCTCTCCGAGGGGGGACTCAATACCCCCAAAATATATAACATTCCAGCACATAAAAATTAATTACTACACTGAATTTATCAAATCCCGAGAACTCCAAATAGAAAACATGGTTTTGCAAACTGGGGGCTCGGAGGGGGGAGTATGGAGGGTATGGAGTATTCCCCAGCCCTCAAACTCCCCGCTCTGCGTACTTTATTTTTATCAAAAGTAATAAAAATAGAAACTTAATGATAGTCAAATTTAACAAATCAAATTTATGTAACAAATCCCTAAAAGCCTAATTAGAATACACAGCTGTAGAAACCCGGGGGGTCTGGAGGTATGGAATACCCTACAGACATACGAAAATAAAACTAAAATAATAATCAATGAAGGAATATTTTATAAATGAAAAGAAAATTTTTCTTATACAGGTACACTGACGGTATTCCATACGGGTCATACCCCCCAGACCCCCAACTTACATGGTTTATTTTCAGCAAAAGTATCTTAATAAAAAATAAAATTTTACAACGAAAATTCAACAAAAATCTCAGTATTGAGTGATTCATAGAGAAAGTTTCTAAAATAACATAAAATGCTAGATAGTGACTAAAGGTTGAGGAGGGGGGGGTATGATGGAATTGAAATTATGTCTATATTGCGATGAGCATCTATGGACACAACGGCGAAACTCATTAAAATTCAAATTAATATTTCTACAAAACTGATTACATAATATTGCAAACACACAATCACAGTATGTTATCTTTTTTGATAAAAGTAAATGATTATGCGATCATGATAATGTACAGAATTTAAATTTTTCGTGGATGTCTGAGTTTGGCAACTTTTTCTTTTAAGTTTCAATTCAATTTACATAAAAAATAGTATTTCAAGAGCATCACTATCCAATGGAATGTACCGACGGAGAACGAAAACATTAATCAGTTTTGTTATCAAAGCACAAAACAAACAAGTGAAAGCCTGATTAACTGCTTTTAAAATTTGATACGAGATACGACCAACTTCAGTTTAAAACTTTTCTCGTCGCCTGCCACATCATGAAGCTATTTGTGTGTTTTTTGGTTTTATCAATTACAACATCATCTGCTGACACAGCTCGAATATTAGGAATTGTTCCGGCCCCATCTTATAGTCACCAGGTTTTCTTTCAACCAATTTGGAAGGAACTTTCTCTAAGGGGTCATCAGGTGACCGTTTTAACAACCAACCCAATCAACGATCCCACTTTGACGAACCTCACCGAAATTGACATTAGTTCGCTGTACGTCCATCTGACAAAATTTAAATTTGCAACTTTTGCGAACAGAAACTTGATTTCCTTTGCGAGGGTAAATTTGGAGGTTATTCAAAGTTTAACCGAACCTCTTTTGGCTCATCCCAATGTTGAACCGTTAATTCAAAACAAATCGGAAAGTTTCGATCTGCTGATGATTGAAGCTATGTTTCCTGCGTTGTATATTTTTTCTGAGAGGTTTAATTGTCCTTTTATCGGCGTCACGACGTTAGAATCTCCGTTCAGAAATTATGCAGCACTTGGAAATCCAAACCATGCGGTCTTGTATCCTGAGTTTATGTTGCATTTCACTAATCTCAGTTTTTGGGAACGTTTAATGAATGTTATTATTTTCGCGTTTACGTCTATCGTGCAAGATTATATGTTGTTTACGGAACAGCAAGTTGTTGTAGATAAATATTTTGGAAACCACTATCCCAGGTTGCACGACATCGAAAGGAAGATGTCGATGATGTTTACAAACACAGATTTAGTGTTAAATCCCAGACGACCGTTGCTACCCAACGTAGTTCGGATCGGCGGTGGTCTGCACGTAAAACCTCCAAAACAACTTCCAAAGGTAACTTTCTAACACAAAATATTCGGAACTAATAAGATTTCACTTTGCAGGAACTGAAAGAAATTTTGGATGGTGCAACGCAAGGAGCGATATATTTTAGTTTGGGGTCGAACGTGAAGAGTAAGGATTTGTCTCTTGAAATACAAGAAGTTATGTTGCAAACCTTTGGGGAGCTTCCTTATTTGGTGTTGTGGAAATTTGAAATCGATGGAAGAGAAACTCCAAAAAATGTGATCACTTCGAAGTGGTTTCCTCAGCAAGATATTTTTGGTGAGTTCCAATTGAGAACACTTTTTTTGCTTCAGTTTTGAAATTTTAGGGCATCCCAATATTCGTCTTTTTATTAGTCAAGGTGGTTTGCAATCGACGGAAGAAGCCATCCATAATTATATTCCGATAATTGCAATTCCATTCATGGGTGACCAACCAAGGAATGCCAGGGTTATAGCGGAAAAGGGGATTGGGATATCTTTGGAGTTGGATACACTGAACAAGGAGTCATTCAAAAGCGCCATTTTGGAAGTAATCGAAAATCCAAGGTACATAGGCATTTAAACCCTTCGCCCTCTAATCGGCTAAAATTTGTAGTTATCGACTTCAAGCCGAAAGATGTGGAAAATTAGCCAAGGACGAACCAATGACAGGTTTGGAAAAAGTAATTTGGTGGACAGAATACGTCATAAGGCACAAGGGAGCGTCTCATTTGAGAAGAAACGAAATTCCTTCTATCAGTACTATTTGCTCGATGTTATTGGATTTTGCTTGGCCGTAGTGTCGCTAATTGTTTATGTTGTTGTAAAATTTGTTAAAATTTTCTATAAGATAACAAAATATTTTCTTGTTAAGCCAAAAGTTAAAACTCAATAAAAAATACCTTATGGCTTTCCAATCTTAAATGGTCGTGCTTTCCAACGGGAAAGGGCAGATTTATCACAAAAACGGTAAAGTTTTTGCACGATTGTAAGTAATTAAGTCAAATTTATAAACGTTTCGGAGGTATTTTCGTAGTAAGGAAGAATATTTATGGACGAATTCAAGAGATATGAAATAGAATCTCGTTAATCCATTCATGCGCGTCGTAAATCTCCGTCTGCCCCCCCCCCGCAAAGCTGTTGCATGCAGCAACAAAATAAATAGAAAATCAGATCAAAGTACGGTCCATGATGTCAAAACCCTTCCAATGTTGAAGTCTCCAGGCGTAAACAAGTAAACTGAAGAATTCGGCCTTCCTACTGGTGGGCCGTTGCTATGGTAACGTGACGGATTCCTAGATCCTTAGAATATTGAGAATTCAAAGTAAATAAT
This sequence comes from Lycocerus yunnanus, assembly GCA_036346125.1. Taxonomy (NCBI): domain Eukaryota; kingdom Metazoa; phylum Arthropoda; class Insecta; order Coleoptera; family Cantharidae; genus Lycocerus; species Lycocerus yunnanus. The sequence continues at coordinate 1,378,545 of JARFIX010000073.1, read as the reverse complement.
TCAAATAAATCGAGAAATTTTTCAAAAACATAAAATTAAACAGAAAAAAACTAAAAGCCTGAGCTGAATTTTTATAATTTAATTGAAGATTTCAGTATATCTGTTTGGCCGTTGCCATGGCGACGTGACGTTTTTGGTTACTACCGCGATACAGTCAAAAATCTTCATAAGTTTGAAAAATTTTACAATCAGTTTTCAGCAAACGGCAAGAAGAATGATTTAATGTTAAACTGAACATGAATGCTCTTGCTGTTCGATGAAGGCTCTTAAAAACAAAGCCTGCACTGCAATTAAATTTGCGCATTTGTTTGTGGACAACCCCTCTCCCGGCGTGTCTATTAACTAAATAACCACAATTTCGATTGATTAATAGATTGTTCGATTAATCGATAAAATCGATTATCGATTTATACATTCTCATGGTCTCCTTTGCCAGAGGGTCACTGAAGACACCTTCTCCCCAAAACAGCCGTACAGAGCTGTATCAATCGGTAACAAAAATAACAAATTTTTGAATTTTGAATTTTTTTTCTTATTTTGCAAGAAACCAAACCAACAACTTATGGTTAGTTGTTGCAATAGAATAACGCCGTAGGCGATTTTTATAATTACCCCAAAAATGTTTTTAATTTAATTTAATCGAAATTTTGAAATGATGATTTCCCCTTCGTTGGCAATTCTAGACGAGAAGATTTTAAGCATTCGGTTAGCAACTACCATTAGTTACTCGAAATTATATGCTGGGCACATTCCGAAAGCCGAGATTGTTGATGTTGCAGAATTAAAAACTACTGTGATTAACATTCATTAAGAGCTAACTAATTAATTAACTGGGTCGTATACGAGCTGCTGGCGGTAACTAGAACGCGTTGCCAACCTCCCTCAGTGCTAATCCTCCCTCGCTTCTACACTTTTTCGCAACGCTGAGTGCTTGAAAGTTTTTAGCCATAACTTCATACCTACGGCCCAGTGCGAAGAGTGACATTTTTAAATCGATTGATATTCTACGGCATTCTTAACTGACACAGGCCAATTGAAACGTTCGCATTGTTTGTCGAAATTTTCCAAGTTCTTAGAGAAGAGTAGGAATATTTGTTATGCAAATCCGAAGTAGCTTTGCTTCCGCATACTTGATTTATACTCTCAATTAATAACCTCAATTAAGAGTATTTGCTTAATTCCTATGTAAGCATTCTAAGTCGTCAAGAAACTACGGCGTAAGCAGTTGGCTGTCAAGAAAGATTTTCATGAAAGAACGCAGAATATATCAAATTATCCAAATGCGGCCCTGTGCATTATTACCATATATTTCCAGGGGCGCACGCATAAATTTACGCTAGGGGGGCTTAACGGCTCAAAAAGAAATTTAAGAGGGCAGAGGGAGTTTTCCACCAAATGCCGATCGATAAGGATGAAGTAAATCTCGTTAATCCATTCGTGGGCATTACGATAGCAGGGGGACTGCAACTCCCAAGAAATATACATTTCAATAGTACATTATTTAATTATTCAGACTGATGCGAAAAGCTGCCACTGACGTCGTGGTGGTTACCGCAGCTGTTCTGCACATTCAAATCGAGCACTTCTTGACGCTCGAAACAATTGGTGTTGACATTTAAGTGCCTACTAAATTTAATCTGCATAGACCATAATGTTGACAAAACAAACGACACGGCAAGATCGCGCTCAACAAACTTCAAATGCCATTCTAATTTTAAATTTGCGATTCTATTTTTGTTTATAATTTCCTACGCGATGTTTAATTATACAGTCACGTTAATTTCTAATCAAACGTTGTGGCATTTCAGCTGTTCGAAGCACGCACACCACAATAATGGAACTCTGTGTATAATTAGCCTGAACTTTTATTTGAACCAAAAAAGATTTTATTTTTTTATTGATTTATCGATTTGAGAGCGTGGTTTAGCTTCGCGCATCTAGATGGAGCGGATTTATCGATTACTTAACTGGCGCCATCTCTATTTGAAAAGCTCAACTACGCGGTGTAGCGGTAAAATTTAAAACTGCGCGATGATTAGCACAAACAGGAATAAAAGACGGACAGTTTGTTTAGAAAAATTTATTTATTTACAAAATACAGAAATAAAAAACGACGTTTACGTAGAACTGGAAGGAGACGAAAGTTTTTGGCGTTTAGCATTCGGAAGGCTATATTCCTCTTCGGTGGGATCAGGTGTTTCTTGCACTTCGGATTGCTTGGCGGTTTTAAAATCCGCGCAGTGCGAGGCTAAATCGAGGAGGTAAGGAACCAGCTTGGATAACTCTTGGTCGTCGGCGTGCATGTCTCTCAGATAGCGTTTTATTTCGATTGCGTTTTCTTGGTTCATGAGCGACACGTGAGGGCTGTCGTCGATGATAATCGTGTTTGTCGAATTAAATTGCGGTAGTTTTAACCAAATGAGAAGCAGCGGTTTGACATACACCACTCCGTACTCGTGGAATGATATGTTGATCCTGAAGTGGTTATCCAGACAAAAGAGGACCTTGTAATTTGGATTTTCCAATATTTTCAAAAAATTCAATTTTTTTTCCATGGATTCCTTCGACGAGGCGGTCCAAATTGCTATGTCATAGGCCGGATAAACTTGGGTTAAAAATTCGTGCAAATACGGCCGGATTGCTCCCTCGCATTGAGAGTCTTCAGACGTTTCCAAATGACATATCGTGTGATCGATATCCAAAACCAGCAACTTTTTGCCCTCCCTTGGTTGGTTAAGCATCTCGAAGTTTAATTTTTGCGAAGCGCGGCGGTGTAATCTCTCGTGATAGGTCGGATATATAGCCGCGATTGCCGCTTTCGACGGCGGCGGATTCAACAAAAATGTGCTTCGAGATATTCGATCAATTTTTGGCGTCGTCTCGTCTGGCGTTTCGCCCTGGTCCTTCGCATCGTTTCCGGCGGGAATAAATTCCCTACAAAGCTGAGCCAACTTCTCTTGCTCTTCGGGCTGCTTGGCGACCTTAAAATCGTCGTAGTGCGTGGCCAAGTTTACAAGATACGGAACCAGCCTAGATAACTCTCGATCTTGATCGTGCATCCTCTTGAGGTAGAAACTAATTTCACATGTATTTTCTCGATTCATCAAGCCCGCGGACGGCCTGTCATCGACGATAATCGTATTCGTCGAATCAAATTGCGGGAATTTTAACCAAAACAAAAGCAGAGGTTTCACAAAATACACACCATACTTTTCAAACTCCAATCTCACTATGTAATGTCTATCGAGAAGAAATGAAATTTTGTAATTTGGATGCCTCATCATTTTCAAAATTTTTAACTTTTTTACAAAATTAGTCGTCGAGGAGGCCGACCACACGGCCAGATCGTAGTGAACGTAAACGGCGGCCAAAAACTCGTGTAAGTACGGTCGGGCGAATCCCCTAGGATACGGCTTCGTTAGGGGTCTTTGATCTAGATGACACAGCGTACGATCCAGATCTAAAATCAGCAACTTTTTACCTTCCCTCAGTTCGTTGTGTACCTGGAGACTTCGACTTTCGCTTAGCCGAAGGACACTTTCATTATACGTCGGGTACATCGCTTCGATTTCTTCGGCCGAAGGGCACCCGCTTAACAAAAACATTTCTCTTGTCACCCTTTTTTTTTTCTTCGACCGGCGCTACGTCTTCAGCTTGTGTCGGTGTCACTGTTACAACGTCCAACTCACTTTCTTCCATATTAACTGACGGTATTGTTTCCTTTCTGATCTGCATCGGAAACTTTCCTATTCGACAATGCGACAGGTTTGCGGTGGTGGGTAGTAGCACGTCGGTACCAAGAAATGGCTCGAGGCATAATCCCGCTTTGTCGCACCTACATAGTACAATAATTTTTAAAATTTCATACAGGATGTTACAAAATGCAAATTTTCAAGTAGTGAACAAACCATGAACCAACAAGCGCTACACGCGCCTTAAAACAATTGACGTAATAAACAAGATGGCGGTTGTTTATAAATTTGTTATGACTTTTAATAATAAAATTCGTTGTAAATGCGATAAAACTCGAGTTTATATAAATATTATTTGAAATTCGACGATTTGTAGTGTCCGTGCACGACCATAACAAAAATGCTGTGTTAATTACCGTACGTTTCGCCACCTGCGACCCGGCGAAGTGCGAAGTACAAACGCGACTGATTAAGTTTTACGGTAATTTCTAATTTATTTTTAAAATTTTCGCTGAATAATTGTATTGTTGCAGGTTTGCAATGATATTCTGTTATACTTTGTGAATCGTCAAGAACGCGAGAAAAAAATGCGAATAACAACAATTTTTGCAAGATGATCTGCACTGACACCTGTAGCGTCGTGTCGCGATAGCCGACAACGTCGACAGACCTTTTCTAATTAGGTAAATAATAATTTCAACATTTTACAAAAGTAATACAAATTATAATGCGAAGTCACTTACGGCCGATTCGTTGGTGTCAGATTTCGATATCATAACCTCAAATTAAACTTTGATCTAATGAAGTGTTGTCAATTAATTTTTGTTATTTTATGTAACCGCGCAAGTTTTCTGGTTATTGTTTCATCGATTTTAAAAAGATTGAATCGAAGATGCCAAGTTAATTACTGTATCCACATAGGGAGTAAGAAGTAGTGAGTGTCCCCAACCCAAGGAACTTCTTGGTTTATGTATTAGAGAAGGGAGGGGGAATTAAAGAATACCCCCTATACACTGAAAATATTTAGCAAATTTTTAGTAATTCTTTGTATAATTTTTCAGATATGGATCCACTTACAACGTAGTAGCCAACACCGTTCACATCACATAAATCGACTTGGAGGAGGTTTTGGTTAGCAAATTTACAAAGTCGCAAAATATTGACTTGTACTTATACGGTTACAATAAAATATTAGATTGTTTATTTTTAATTCATCGAAAAGACCTACTGATAGGTACAACAAATAATTTGCTCACAGTATTAGCAGTGGCTTTGGAACTTCGCCGATGTTACTGTTGGATATTACAAGACGTAGAAGAAGATTTGGTGATATGTTTGCCCATCAGCTTACTTACAAGTTTAGAATTTAATTATGGGATTAATTTTTTTAAGAATTGCAAAATTCGTTTTTGGGATGCATAACTTCAAACTCGATGACACTATGAATTACAAGCGCTAAGCCTTCGTTGAGCTACTTTTTGCAATGCAGATCGGGCAGTACCTATAGTTTCACGTGGATTCCTGCTGATGACTAACGAAAAGTTAACGGGTGAAATTTTTCAAACTTTCGAAGGATTTTCTGTTATTACATTTTTAGTAACTAAAAATGTCTCGTTGCCATGGCAACGCCAAGTGGATACTCTGATAGCTTTAATTAACTTCTGATAACCAGATAAATGTGAAAAAATAAACTGTAAACCGAGGAAAACGTTTAAAAATTATGGAGAATCTTGATGGTACTGCTTCAACTAACTTCTGATAATCAGGTGTACGTGAAAAGCATAACCTTGTCGTGCAGTCGGGTAAAAATAAACTAAACCGAGGAAAACGTTTAAAAATTATGGAGAATCTTGATGGTACTGCTTTAGTTTTCTAGGGGACTGCGAGATAGCATTTAATTCCACTCCAGCCACCTGCTCATTATCATGTGTTTTAAAATCTTTCTCTACTGATCACTTGATTTTGCAAGGCAGGTCATAAGTTAGTATTCGAAAGGTAGAACTTAGAAGTGAAATTTACAATTTTGATGTGGCGGGGGTATTCCAGACTCTCCTTTTTTAGTTTGGCTATTGTTATCAGAATACAGAACATTAATTGTTGGCAAATTATCCAAAAGCTCGTTGATACTGCTTTAGTTTACTTGAAAACGTTGACATACATGGGAGTACTCCCACCTCAGACCCTCGATTGCTATTTTGTATTTTATATTATTTTAAAAAGTTTCTCTGTTAATGAGGCCATAAGTTCACAATTTTTTTTGTAAATTTCTATTCGTTAAGCTTTTATTGTTATTACTTTTAATGAAAATACATTGCGTAAACCGAGGGGGTCTCAGGTTTCTCGAGAGAAACTTTATTTTCCAATTATGAAAAGATCTTTTATTGTTTATTTTTAGTAGCTTTGAAAGTTTTTTTACAATTTTTGAGTACGTGGAGGGTATTCTATGCCCCCTAGTTTCGAAAAGTTTCTCTATTAATCGTTCAATACTATTCTCAGACCACTGGTTTCCTTGTGATATTTAAATTAAATCCAAAATAGATATTTGTTGCGGTCCGTCAAATTTTAAGATTTCCAAATTATTCAACGATTGTGTTGCAATAATGACTAAAAATGTCACGTCACCGTAGCAACGGCCTTACGAATGTGCTTAAATCATAAACCAAGGGATTTGAAACACCCAGTGCTCTGGCATCGAACAGCAGAATATTGCAAATTATGCAAAAGATTTATGACGCTGCTTTAGTTTTCTTGGTAACCATGACATAATATCTCCCCTCGGTTGCTCTCTTACGTTTATATAGCTAAAGTTTCGCCACTGGTCGTATTCTTGTATTTAAAAAGACCGAAATACATTCGAAGCTTACTCGATTTGTAAATTAGTATACAGGGAAGGTTTATGCCCCTTCCCCTAATGGTAGCGACCGAAGGAAAAATTTCCACAACTCCGGAAGGCTTGAAAGAACAAGATCGAAAGGATATTACTGAAAAGCGCAAGGAAAATTTTGGTTCTATCTGACCCCCAGGACAAAGAAGAACGGAAGCCCTTCAGCTCCCTTCTCACCCTTTTCTGGAAACATTTACTAATGGAACTTTATAATCACTTGACTATTAATTAAAAATATTACCATTATTTATTTATTCATTACAATAACCATCGCCATCTTTTTTATTAAAGTCGCATGCGGTATTGTTTATATGTTCAAAAGTACAAAATATTTCCGCTTTAACTTATGCGATCCTGATCGGCCGACGGTTATAATTTTAAAACTTTGAACTACAAAAGCAACATCGAGGTCGTTGATGTAGGTTACTAGCAGTTGTCATCTCTGACAGTTCATGTTACCCTGATAACAATTGTAAGAATTTTGAATCCCACAAGTGGAATTTACACGTTTTGAGTGTTTTGATCGTTCGGTCACTGGGTCACAACAAAACAGCGAATCACCTTCGCCGACTTATGTAATCCCGATAATTGAAATAAAATATTCTGTAAGTTGTTGTTGGTAATGTAGTTGCTGCGTTTCAAAAGTTTGCAACGACCGTCACACGATTATGCTCTCCTGGTAGGCGAAATAAAAATTCGTAAAATTTTACAATTTGACGTGTAGAAGTAGCAGGCAAGTTCGCCACGCCATCTATCGTCAGAGTGTCCAAACTACAACCGTTTAATGTAACAAGCGCCACCTATTGCACGAGTGTTCAAACACCAGACCGGTAAAACAGATTTCGGCCCTTCGCAACTGCTCGCGAGCAACTTCACGGTTACGAAAGAAAATGTCAAGTGTTTGTGGTTCCGAGTGGACATTTTTCCTCGATCCTTTTAATTTTAGCCCGTTTCACTGATAATTCGTCGACGCGTTAAGATGTGATCATACACTTGCGAGTCTAGTTAAATTTTCGTTTAAAAAAAGTGAGGATAATTTTTTTAATTGTGTGGTGCTGCAAAAATGGCAAACAGAAATCGTCCTGTTCAGCACAAGAATTTCTCGACGATATTTTCGAAATTGCATGGCGCCTTTTCGGACGCAATGACCCAACCCAAGTACGCCACCGACAAACGAACATTAGACAAAACATGGAAACTGATGGACAAAGTTGTCAAATTGTGTCAACACCAGAAGATGAATTTGAAAAATTCGCCCCCTTTCATTTTGGACATTTTGCCCGACACCTATCAGAGATTAAGACTTATTTATTCCAAGTACGAAGACAAGATGTACGTTCTCACCACGAACGAATTTTTTAACATATTTATTATTAATTTGATGCGGAAGTGTAAGCAAGCGATTAAGTTATTTAAGGAAGGCAAGGAGAAGATGTTTGACGAGAATTCACATTATAGGCGCAATTTAACCAAGCTTAGTTTAGTGTTTAGCCATATGTTAAGCGAACTGAAGGCTCTTTTTCCCAACGGTCTGTTCGCCGGGGACCAATTTCGCATCACCAAGAGCGATGCAGCCGACTTCTGGAGAAACAACTTTGGAAACAGGTACTTTCACACTCTTCTCATTCCCATCCCGCAATTCTTGGTTCCGAAATAAAATTTTTATTTTCATCAATGAAAAATTTGGGAGTTGTCAAAATTACGACGGCCGTCAAAATGTGGGATTTAAATCGCCGAATGAACGAAACGAACATTGCGTGGGCGTTTATGAATGAAATATTGATTTGCCCTTTTGTACTACGCGATTCTCATCAAAATAAATATTTATTATAAACGACGCGATTTGTATCCTTGACGAACCCGCTTTCATTAAAAAGGTCGTATCTACGACGCCGGCGGCCCCTTTTTATTTTTATTTCCTTTTTTTGCTTTGGGATTTACAAAAAAACTATTTCTTAAAATAATTCCCATTCAGATAGCTTATATTTATCACAAATTGGTATGATGTTTGCGGAAAGCTTTTTTTGCCAGATTAGATAAGAAATTAGTGTTACTTCCGCAAATTTGTACAAGCAAAGCGATAATATTGCAGGGCCGGCGTAGGAACGTTTGTTTTATAAATTTTATGTTAAGGCATCAAAACAACATTTTTGCACAGCCAATATAGATGCCCGCCTCATAACAATTATTATTACAGTATTGAAAAATTTTGCAAGCCTTCCTTCGGTAGTTTTCATTACCAGTAACGACAGCTCTAAGGATAGGCCTAAGAAATTGGACTGCCACACTAAAAAGAGCCCCTCTGGAAAACTATATTAAATTTGTAGTTCTTTTAATATTTCGAGCATTTAAAATGAGTTTACCACACCTCCGTTTATCAAAAAATTGTTTTCAGTTTGCCTTATTAACTATTTTCTTTGCTCACATGTGTGCCCGTTCGGGGGCATATTAATGTTTCTATAAACAATCTAAATATTTATATTTTCATCCTTTCCATAACACAATGTTTACTTTCTATTCTTTGCAAACGTATCACCCTCAGTGTCGTGTAGTGAATAGAAGAATTTAGAATTGTATAAATTTCGTTGTGGAAAGTCGGTGAATTTTTATTTTTAACTAAAAGTCGGGAAAAATTCTTGAAAACTCGAAAAACAATTAATTAAAAATTATAAAATTCCAAAGTCAAGGAAAATTATCAATTTTAATTAGGGAAAATCTGGAAGTCGGGCAGTGGATTTAGAAAATTCAGTGGAAATCCTGTTTAAATAACAAAATCAAAAGGCTCTAACAAAAAATCTAAAACTCAAACCAGGGAATATCTCAAGCCGCACTTAAATTGTATAAGGAAAATTATAGCCTTTGATATCACCTACTCGAGAAGTGATAGGAGATACGAAATACCTCCAGTATATGTCATTGTTTCCAAGAAAACTAAAGTAATATTATAAAATTTCTGCATAATTTGTAAATATTTAATGTTCCGATATTCCGAGAAGCATAATATTCGCGTAGCCGTTGCTATGGTGACGTGACATTTTTAGTCATTGTTGCGATACAATCACTGAAAATCTTTCATAACTTTGAAAAATTTCACACATCGGCAACAAATACCTAGTTTCGGTTGACTTGAAATATCAACGGGGAGACCGGCGGTCACAATCACATTGTAATCGATATAATTTTCGAACTTCTGGCCTTCCGTATTAAGTGATTAATTAAAAGACTTTTTAAATGACTTAAAATGCAAGAAAGGGCCTCACTGATGGAATACCTTCCGCTCCAGTATCTGCCATCATTCCCAAAAAATTAAAGTATTTTCACAATTTGCAAACATTTAATGTTTTGTCTTCCGATATTTGAGTGTGGCTGGGGGGTATTCCATACCCCCCGTCTATGCAGTTTATTTTTTATCACAAATAAATTGAAAATTACAGGCTATTAATTTATGTTGTTAACAGATTCCCCATCATCTGAACACCCCAATATCTGAATTGCTTTCAGCCAGGTTCCTTCCGCACTTCAACGAGGTGCTATAAATATTTCTTTCTTTGCGTACCATTTTTATTTTTGTAGGCGAAGGGACACTTACGATTTATGAAAAGCTGGTCCTATTCCTCGGGAAAATAAAAATGCCCAATATTCCTTGGATCTAAGAATGTTACGTTACCATGGCAACGGTCAAAAGCACATAGTATGCCAAAATCTTCATTTTACAGTTATGATAAAAATAAACTATGTGGCTTAATTATATTTCTTTTTATACCGAAACAAGTAATTTTATGTCTGGTTCGGACCTCACCTAACAAAAGATTTCAATTTTTCATCATAATTTCAGAAAAGAGTTTGATTCACTTGTGATAGAAATAAACTACACAGACCGGGGGGTCTGGGGGGTGTGGAACACCCTCCAGTGCACAAATCTTGGAATGCAGAACATTAAATATGCACAAACAAAAAGACAACTAACAAGGAGTACAAAAGTAAAAGTCGACAAGACTTTGAAGCCAGTGATCACATATGCCGCAGAAACGTTATGTATGTCGGAGGAGGAGGCACGGTTGAGAATCTTCGAACGTAAAGTATTGAGAACCATATTGATTCCCGTGAAAGAGGCGAACGAATATCCTCCAGTGCACCAGTATCATAAGGCAAAACATTAAATTAACGATTTTTAAATAAAACATTGAAAGATGACAGTAAACTGGGGGGGGGCATTGTTCCCAAGAAAACTTAAGTAATATTATCAAATTTCTGCATAATTTGTAAACATTTAATGTTGCATTATTTGAGTGTGGGAGGAGGGGTATTCTACACCCAGAAGCATATTCGCTTGGCCGTTGCTATGGTGATGGTGACATTTTTAGTCACTGTTGTGGTACAATCACTGAATAATAGGAAATATTTCATAAGTTTGAACAAATATCTACTTTCGGTTGACTTTAAATGTCACCGAGGAGACCAGCAGTCACGATTACAATGTAATCGATATAATTTGCGAACTGCTGGTCTTCAGTATTAAGTGATTAATAGAAAAACTTTTTAAAAGACTTAGGTTGGTATTCTATAACTGATCCCTTATGGAAAGATCCTTGCACTAAAGGAAAATTTTGGTTTCCATGTAAAATTTTGTGTATAAACTAAGTTTTATCATTTTTTAAAGAATCTTTACATAAGGGACGAGCTACAGAATACCGGCCTTGAAAATACAAGAGGGGGGCCCCACTGATGAAATACCTTCCACCTCAGTATCTACCATTATTCCCAAGAAAATTTTGCCTTCTGATATTTGAGTGTGGCTGGGGGGTATTCCATACCCCCCAGACACCCTGGTCGATGCAGGTTGCTTTTTATCACAAATAAATTAAAAGTTGCAGGATATTAATTTATGCTGTTGACAGATTCCCTAACATAATTGAACTACTTTCAGCCAGGTTCCTTCAGCACTGCAACGATGAGCTGTAAATATTTCTTTCTTCACATAGCCAATATCATAGCCATATTTATTTTTGCAAGCGAAGGAATATTTACGGTTTATGAAATATCCTGTTCTTTATTCATCGGGGAAGATAAAAATACCCAATATACCTTTGATCTATGAATGTCACGTTACCATGGCAACGGTCAAAAGCACGTAGTATGCCGAAATCTTCACTTCGCTGTAGTTAACTTACGATAAAAATAAGCAGTGTGGCTTAGCGACTGTTTTTCTTTTTATACCAGAACTTTTCAAAATTTACCTAATAAAAAATTTCAATTTTTCATATAATAATTTCATTAAAAAGTTCAATTCACTTGTAATGATGCAAATAAACCACGCAGACCGGGGGGTAAAGAATACCCTCCAGTGCACCAGTATCATAACGTAAAACATTAAACGAATGATTTTTAAATTAAACATTGAATGATGACAGTATACTGTGGAGAGGGGGGCTATTACATACTATTCATCCCCCAGTTCAAACCAGAAAAAATATAGTTTTAAAGACAAATTGTAATAGATTTATTCATGCGGTATTAAGTAAAACTTTTTGTACAACATAAAACGAAAGAGGGATCGGGGGTGTAGAAAGAAAATTACTGCGGTATCGCAAAGCTTCTGCATAATTTATAAACAAAATTCTGTCTTTCGATACTGGGAGGTGACTCTATAACCCAGACCCACTGGTCTATGCACTTTATTTTTTATCAGAAGTGAATTCCAAGATATTCGCTTGGCCATTGCTATAGTGATGGTGACATTTTGTTCTTCAGATTAGCGACTTCTTCAGCCATGTCTGTGGTATGTGTTCCCCGCCTTCTGCTCATTAGAGAAAGGCTTATAGAAAAATCTATCGCCCATCCTAATGCAAAGCTTTTGCATTAGGCTAGCAAATGTTTTTGGGTTCCTTTCACGAGAATTTGATAAAACAGCCATGATTATTTCAACTGCCTTCCGTTGCCCATCAGAAGGCTCTTACAGATGAAATTTGTAAAACTAAAATCGAATCAATTTTTAAACAAATCAATAAACTTCATCAAAAATTTAATACCTAGGCCTACGTAGGCCACCGTTTCTCCAGCTGTGGGTGGTTGAGAATCGATTTTTGCGAATTAAAATTCATAAGATATGCCGAAAGCAAAAACAAAAAAATTCAATGCACCGGGGATGAAGTTAGTTGCAATGTTTAATATTTTGGGAACCTCTACTCTAGCAATATGCCGATTAATTTACAATCTAAAAAAATTCCTTGAAATGTAAAATTGTACCACCTACAACATGGAATGAAATAATACAAAATAGTATTTGGAGAAAACTTGGGAAAAGAAATCGTAACGAAAACATAATAATTTTAAAATTTACTATTGGACGTGGGCCTCTTTCTCTTGAGTAAAAATTTGGTATTAAGATTTCACGACTGCTTGTACAGAGTTGGGGAATGTACACGTGACCCTGTTTCATTGTTAATGGTGACAATTATTGCCACAGGGGGATCGTTCGTAGCGTGTACACGGTCACAACAAAGTTAGGATCTTCCAGGGTTCGAACTGCATGAGCACATGATCCCATTTGTTACTAATGCCTGATTTCTTCACCTAGAGATATCTCTTAGATAATCTATCTATAAGATAAATTAATGCAGTAGCCAATCATATTTCTGATTGTTTTGTTTTGCTGCTGTCTGATTGGCTACTTCGTTAATTTATTTAATGATAGATTATTATCTAAGAGATATCTCTAGGTGAAGAAATTGGGCATAAACCGAATTACCCGAAGTGATTATTGCCACCATTAACAATGAAACACATTTCCCAATCCGGTTTAAATGCTTCTCGCGCGATACATTATTAATTAAAAAAGTCTCGTTCATCAACGTGGATTGATTTTATCTTTATTTCTGATATTTTTTGTTCTGAATAGCTAAATAATTTTATAATGAAAACAATAGAAAACAAACACATCGTATAAGATTAAGGGAAAATTAAACTTTTAGTTGCAGACGTTTAAATTAAGATTCAGCCAATCGCATGTTTCTATTTTGGTCCTGTTGTGTAGGTCTGTAAAGTATGTTTATATACTGCTTACATTATCAATTGTTCAATTTTAAATGAATTCAGCTGATTTGAATAATTAAACCCAACTTGAAAGTTCTGGATAAACCGCTCTTTTTAACTCCGCCAAAAAAATCAATATTATCATTTCCGCAGTATGTATAAAGCATCACCGTTAGATTAGTTATCGGAAAACCGTGGTTCTATTTCCTGATGTACCGCAGTTTCCTGTCGCCTTGTCATTGAAAATTCAAATTTTATTAAAAATTTAAAATTTTATTAAACTCCCTTCCATAGAGGATATTTTCCCTCTCCAACCTCCGACAACCATAAATTTTTTAACCAAAACTTAAAAAAAGATTTCATTGTGACCTTTTTTTACTTAGCACTTTGGTTTCGTGGAAAATATTTCGACAGGAACTCAATCACATTCATCCAATAAATTCGGGCCTGGAAGCGATGGCGTTAAAATCGACGATCGATCTGACTTGTAACGATTACATATCAAATTTTGAGTTTGACGTTTTCACTAGGTGAGTTTGAGTTTTCAAAAAAGTGCTATTCCTAGTTAGAGGATTCCAAATTTTAGATTATTTCAACCTTGGGCAACGCTTTTAAGAAATTGGCAAATTTTGGCGGTAACCCATCCGGGTTACGTCGCCTTCCTGACATACGATGAAGTGAAGGCTCGTCTGCAGAAGTACATCAATAAGGCCGGAAGTTACGTTTTTAGGTTGTCCTGCACCCGCTTGGGTCAGTGGGCGATCGGCTACGTCACTTCGGAAGGCGAAATTTTGCAAACAATTCCACAAAATAAGAGTCTGATTCAGGCACTTTTGGATGGATACAGGGAAGGATTGTAAGTCACGCACCATTTCTATCAGGGACGAACTTGATCCAATTTTACTTTTCAGCTATTTATATCCGGACGGGCGTTCTGTGAATCCGGACCTTTCATGGGCCGTTCAACCGACCCCCGAGGATCACATCGCCGTGACGCAAGAACAGTACGAGCTGTATTGCGAAATGGGGAGCACGTTTCAGTTGTGCAAAATTTGCGCCGAAAACGATAAGGACGTGCGGATCGAACCATGCGGGCATTTGTTATGTACGCCCTGTCTCACCGCTTGGCAAATCGTGAGTTCCCGATTTTTGAATTTAAACTTTCAATTGATTTGTTTCGCTTGCAGGACTCGGAAGGTCAGGGCTGTCCGTTCTGCAGGGCCGAAATTAAAGGAACCGAACAAATTGTGGTCGACCCTTTCGATCCCAGGAAATCGCACAATAGAGCCAAGGTGGCGGCCTTGACACAAAACGTCGAAGACGACGACCTAGACTTAGAGGTATCATCCAATCATTGCACGAGCGATTATTCAGATTAATGTTTTGTTTGTAATTTTATTTATAATCTCATTGTATCGGATTTCGTCGTTTGAATTAACCGACTTGGCTGAAGTGCTTATGCTTTAATTTATTTATTACTTTAAGTTTAAAGATAGCGAAAGAAATTTTAGGAAGTGAACGTTTTGGAATGCGCGGTTTTTAAAAAATTGCCGCGATACGCCCCCCCCTCTTCTGCATCGTTTACGCATGCGTCATTTTGTTTTGTCTAACAATTTTTTTTTTAACCGCGTTTTTCCAGAACCGTTAGATTTTGTGCATGGTTCACAATTATTAACAAATTTTATAACATTTTTATAGTTTAGATTTTATTTTAATAGATAAATTTTATTTGGCGTTTCAATGGCGCCCTGTTTTAGGTAAAATTTTTTAATTTTGTAAATAACTTTCGCGCACAATCTGTAATCGCCTCCATTTTTTTTTTTCTAGTTAATTTGTAGCAAATTTTTTAAATATAAACGCCTATTTTATCACAAATTTGTTTTGGCTCGTTTTCTGCATGTTTTACACGCTTGTGTGGGTAAGTAGCTGTGGCGTAGTTACGCCACTGTTTTAAAAGCGAATAATTTTTGTTGCTTTTCATAAATTTATGTGGTGCTCGTTGCATGTCGAAAATTTGTTGTCTTGCATTTGGGAATATAAATTGAGAAAATAACGCACAGTTTCACATTTGAACAATTGTGGGATCCAATTACACAGTTCGAGATGCCCTATTTCTTTTATTAATTCAGAAGTTTTCTCACCAATTGTCATGTGAACAACGCTTAAAAAATATTCAATGTGCTCATTGTTTAATAGCTTTATAATTATTCAACTCTCTTAATAAATATTTAATTATTAATTTCATCACAATTTAATAAAGAAAATAAAATAGAAGATCGTTTTAAAATCGTGAGAAATATTGAAAATCAACCGGAAGTCTGCACTAGGCACTCGATATTGCCCTTACCGTATTAGTTGTAAGGCTTGCTGAATCAATTTGTTAAATATTTCACATCTAAACTGTTGGAAGATAAATATATTATGGTGTCGAATTTTGAACGAAGTTTTTACAATTCATTGAAATGAATTGGTGAACGACTTCCCTTGGCATTGGTAAGTGGTCCTCAGTAACTGCGTTATTTTCTCAATTTTCTACAATCAACAAAGGGCAGTGTTCATTAGACGATTTTATTTTGATCTTAGGATGGCAACGATTTATGGAACTGCAGCGGCAGTAGCTTACAAGCACTTGCCCTTTCACCTAGAAACGAAATTTCGGTAAGTTTCCAAAGCAAATTCTTAAAAAAAAATCGAGCAAAACTTATTTTTAGAGCGCAATTAGCCCGACAATATCGCCTCGTGCAAGTCCACGCCTAATGCGACGTAGCATAACACCAATAATAACGATTCCACCTCCGTTACCGCCACGTAAAAGTTCACCGACTTTGGAACAAACCGCAAGTGCGGCCGACATTAGTGCAGAAATCCCAAAAATTGTGCCTAATCAGTTACCGCTCTTTCCAAAAATTACAAAGAGCAATTCGACGCAGGAAATTTACAGAGACACGAGCAGCTCTGAAACGGACAATCTGGTCGAACTAAGTTCGCCCGAAACGATTTACGGCATTGTAATATCCGACTTCAACATGAACTCTTCCAACAACGGCACTCGTCAAACCGAATACGCGAAGACTTCCACGAAATCAAACGAAAATTTATTGCAAGCAATCAACAAAAACGAGCCAACCTACGAAAACGTCCGATTAAAAAAAGAAAAGTTCAACCCCTTGACTTCCGATGACAACAGCTCCGTTTGTTACGAAAATTTAAACATGGATTACATCAAGAAATTAGTAAACGAAGGATATTCGCGAGATTCGGTGGTGAAAGCTTTAGGAATCACGAGAAATAATGTCGACATGGCATGCGACATTTTACACGAATTTGGCACCAAGCTTGGGTAGTCCAGGCACATCAATTTTGTACAAAATTATATTACTATGATATACATTAACTGCATTCCTTTATTTTGCTCATTGTAACACAAATCGTCATTTTTTACGCTAATTTCAATCAAGCCGCCGATGAGAGAAGTAAACGTTTTGCTATTGGTCGATTGGGCGTTTTCAAGTCAGCAGTTTTGTACTAGGCAGAAATTTTTAAATAATCCGTGCAAGTTGCCAGTGGTTTTCAAATTTACAACTTAACAATTGTTCTCCGTTGGATGCACCACTTGTAAAAATAGTTTAATAATTTTAATGAAAACAATGTTCCTCGTGTTGACACTCTCCAATCGGCCAACTTGGAAGCGTTAGAGAAGAAATACTCGCGATTTGAAAGTTCGGGAAATCCCGTTTATATTTTTGTAATCATCGTGCACATCAGATACCAAAAATCGCGTGGTTCATAAAATTTGGTGGCGTAACTTCCACCTGGGATGCCCGAGGTACGTTACGTGGACCCTGGTGGGTAATGGTCCAAAAAAATTATTCTAAATTGTTAACGGGGTCCACTTTTAGTTTCGCGTCCAGGGAATCCCGCAACCTGCGGTTACGCCACTGGCCAAATTTGGCTTAATATTAGAAATATTTATATTAATAATTGTATTTAGGGAAAAAACGCAATACCTGTGGATTATGCGCGTCCTGCACGCATATCGCGTGCTGGTATGCGAAACGTTGTTATATTTTTACTATATTACCTCTCTATAAAAGCAACGAGTCTTATCAAAACGCGTTAATACGAGTGTAATCAAGCATGTAAATACTAATAATTTGTTTTCTCAGGAAAATTATACCAAAAAAGTATACAAAAGTTTTTATTTTATTTATTTTTCTTTAAAAATGTAAATACTTTGTCATCTCACAGTTATTATGTAATTAATTCGAATATAAATTTCAAAAATTAGGACGAATTTTATTAAAATCCTTGGAACGTTGAGAGTCAAAGAGCTAAACCACTGTTATGAGTTAATCGAACGAGTTTAGTCACCAAAATTTAGTCAAAACAATTATCATTTGGCCAACACATCAGTCACCTAAAGATCGGGAGATAAGTGGACTTTTTGCCATTTAACTCCTTTTTTTTCATTTAACAAGATTAATTATTATGTAATAAGTTAATTTCGAAACGTGATCTTATGATGGCTATCTATTTAAATTTTAAAGGTTTGTACCAATTTATTGTGTTTTATTAATTCACCTGGCACTCAGGCACAACCAATATTTTGTTTTCGCAGTTAGTAGCAAACCACCCTTCTGAACAAAAGAACTTATGACAGCATTCTCGATGCTGGTCAAAATAAAGATGCCATTGGCATTAACTGCATAGTGTAAGTTTCAAGGTAACGCTGACCTTAATCCTCAAGAGTTGATTTTGTTTACATGTTTGTGTTCAAGACGATAATTAATTTAAGATGTTAATATCTAATTCATAAAAACAATAAATATCTAATTCAACTCAAAAAATTATACCGAGACGTCGCTGGTTACGTCAACAATAAACAAATGCACTGTAAACATAAACATGTTTGGTTGCCCTTTGCTTTTCAGATAGGAATCGTGGATCTAATATTATCGTATAACAACCTTGAGGTTAATACAATAGAAATTATGCCGACAAATACTGTGCTCTTTTTGACGGGCATGTCCCTCCCCATAAATTTATATCTTGAAAAAAAAGGGGGGGGTAAATATAAAACTGCTAGATATACGGCATCGTACTCATTGGGTGTCCACCAGGAGGAATTAGGAAATTTACTAAACCAACTTAAGTAACAATAACTGTATTTTAAAAATCTTTTGTTTAAGCCCCCTCACCCCATTTACTTAACCTAATCCATAAAATAAGTACAGTAGCACAATTCCATAATAATTTGACCGATTCGACTTTTAACCTAAGCATCTATTTTGTAATATCCTAATTCACTTTTACCATCACATCTTTTACGGGACGATTGTCGTTTGTTTACCCATAAAAATCGCAAGCGCTCATTGCAACCATTCCGACAGGACGAGAAGTGCGAAACTTGAAACGAGATACAGACTGGGCGGGACGCTAGCGAGTTGACGATACCTTTCATCTATAACACAAATTTTAGATTAGGTTTTTTCCAAAATAAAACGTCAAAGCCGGGGGAAAGCACGGATTGGGGGTACGAAAATAAAGCATACAGGAGTTCCTACCTGTCATTGCAATCGATTTTTTCGTTGTCGCCCATCCAAGTGACCTCTGAACAGCCATTTTCCATTTTGTATACCTCGCGTCCCGTTCTGTAAGTAAGAAAGTGAATTTAAATGACTCAAATCCAGTAATGTTTGATTTAATTTACCGTCATCTGTTGTGGTCGGAAGAAAGGTGTCATTGGAATTGATTCTCTATGTTCGGCACTGAAATCCCAAGCTTCAATTCCCTTAGCTCGTCCTGCTATCATGGCCACGCCCAACGCGGTGACATCATCGGACTGGGCTCGAAACACCGGAACGCCACCTATATCTGCCTGTCAAAATATTAGAAACCTTCAAAATGTTGAACGGTTTTGTTAAAATTACCTGCAGTTGCATCAGCAAATTGTTTCTGGTCATTTTTCCGTCTACATGCAATTTAGTGAGCGGTATCCCGCAATCTTTGTGCATTGCTTCTAAAATATCCCGAGTTTGGAAACACACCGCCTCCAAAGCGGCCCTAATTATATGTTTCTTTGTGGTAAACGCGGTAATTCCGCATAAAACGCTATAATAATTGTTTAGTTTTAAATTTACCTTGCTGGGTGGTAAAATCGTACGTACTCACCCCCTCGCATCTTGCCTCCAATATGGCGCGTAAAGTCCTTTGAATGCAGGGACAAAATAAACATCGCCAGTACTAAAAACTTCTTGCGCTAACGATTCCGTTTCTTGCGGAACATTTTTAACCAATCCCATTCCGTCTCGAAGCCAATTTAGTGCCGCTCCCGCCATTGCCACGCTACCTGCAAACTAGAAAATTAGTTCACGGAAATATCGCGTTTGCGCACGTACCTTCGAGGGCGTAAATAGGAGGCTCGTTTTCCAACTGGTAACCGATTGTAGTTACCAATCCGTGATTGGATTGCACCCGCTATAAAAAAATTATTTATTTTATTTTAGGATGTAAGAAGTTATTATTATGCATGTTACCTACCGTTGTCCCAGTGTTGTAGATTAGAAAACAACCGCTCCGGTAAGTATTTTTTGCTTGACCTTTCTTGAAGCAATTATGGCCAACCAAAGCCGCTTGCTGATTACCTAAAATCTACAAAAAAATTACATCAATATCGTTTGCGCTTTATACAACACAATTACCCCCGAAATCGGAATACCATCTAAAACGGATCCGCACTTTATGCTTCCATAAACTTGTGAACTACTTTTAATCTCGGGCAGCATGGCCGGATGCACCCTAAACGTGTTTAATAAAATTGGATCCCAATGCAGAGTTTCTATATTCATAAGGAATGTTCTGGAAGCATTTGTGACGTCCGTAATGTGTAGACCACCATCCACGCCACCAGTTAAATTCTAAAAGAAATGCAGTTGTTATTTCAATGAAGCAAAAATATTGCAAGTACAAATTATACATCGAAACCTTTCCCTTCTCCGTTAAGAAGAAATTCAAGGATTAAAAACGAAATTTTGTCCTTTAGGATTACATTTAGCTGAAAATATTCGCAAAGCCATCTTGTAGTCCGTTTTTTCTACAAATTGCTTTCAGTCCTATATTGATCGAACAAATATATGCTGAGATATTTCAATTTCTGCAAACTCTTAAAATTGTAAGAAATACTACACTTTTACTAAACCAACTCGGGGTTCCCACCACATTTGCATTTTTGAACCAAAAACAATTAAACAGGGTTCCCATCGAACTTCTCAAAACAAATCGTCCGACTTTTCCAGGTTTCCCATGAATAAAGTTGGTAATTTTACATAACATGTAAGAACCTTGTAATTACATGTCGAATCAAGTCAAATTATTTACTTACCCAAACTAGCCAAGTGTCCACGGTACCAAACAAGCAATTCCGCGCGTTGCAGGCCTTCTTGACGGCCGGAACGTTATCTTTCAGCCATTTCAATTTAAATGCGCTAAAGTAGGGCGAGACGGGTAGGCCGCACAAGGGTTTAAAGTGATTTTTGTTGTTATCGGGTAATTTTGCTAAAATTTGGTCAACGGTCGAATTCGTACGAATGTCGTTCCACACTGCGAAAAAAAGTTGATAAGATCACAAGCGCAAAGTGGTTTTGCTTACCTATTGCGTTGTACAGAGGTTTTCCCGTCGTCTTGTCCCATACTATTGCGGTCTCGCGCTGATTTGCTATTCCGATTGTCACTATGTTCGATAGGCCCGGCGCACCTGCTTCCCCTAATTTCTTTGCTACCTCATCTATGCACTGTCTCACCGAATTTAAAATTTCCTCCGGGTCCTGCTCCAGCCAGCCCTCTCGCGGTGCATGTTGCGTCACTTTTATCGAATGTGCCGTTAATTCGTGGATGCTTTGGCTAGGAAACACACAAAATTTGACGGTCTTCGTTCCGGCGTCGATTACGCCAATCAACGGGGTCTTTTTTGTCGGGGGCGACTTTTCTGGCATCATTTAAACCTTTAAACATAACAAAACGTTGCTTTACTTACATTTATTGTCGCCCAGCACAAAGTACAACAATTATCACAAATTACACCAAAACTACAAGATAGATCGCTACGTTACTGACCTTAAAAATTAATATAAATAAAATACCGATTCGTTGCGTAAAATAACGTTTTTGCTTATTATCGAATTTGCTAATCATTCATAAATATAGAAAGCGATAAGGTTATCGCTGAAGGCGTTGATTATTACACCCTCAAATTTAACCTTTGAAAGTTGTAAATTGCGATTACGTAATCATCAATAAAATAACTGTGATAAATCGACAATAATGCAAATTTAAGCAAAAATCGAAATTTGAAAAAAAATAGGTTATGTAATCGATTTTGCCATATGCCAAATTTGACGCATATTTACGAAACCTTCGTACCTGCTGGTGACGGTGGTTATATCTACAATATTATTAAAATAATCGCATTGTTGCTAACAAATCGCAAAAGTTTGCGCGTGTAATAATTTTTGATCGATTTTTGAAAAGTTTAGGTTATGTGAAGCGGTCATTTGAACTACGACAGTGACGTAAAGTGTTTTCAAATGGAATATTTTAAAAATTCTACGTAGGAACTGTTACTCCAAACGAGGATAGATGCGGACTCCAAACACAATGTAATAAAATACAATTAACCCCTAAACATGTCGTTTGAGGATGCTGATGAATAAGCGTACGTAGGTCTATTTATGAAACACCTTGTACATTACTACTTTAGCCCAGTACAAACAAACTATAACTAATCGAACTAATTTTCACTTCAAACGAATTTAAATTTGACGATGGTGTTGACGCACAACAAAATCAGTAAAATGATGAAGTAGACCCAGTGGAAGAGATGTTAAAAAGAACCGGCTGCATAGAAAAGCATTACGAAGTCCAGGTAAGCAAAAATGGATATCATCAAAGCGAAATAATATTTATCCTTTAGGAGTGCATAGCTTCGACACAAGATTGGAGAAAGTGTCAGGATCAGGTGAAAGATTTCCGGGAGTGCATGGAAAGATATAACTCAACCAAACACAAAAGTGGCCATGCTGTTTAATGTTTTCAAGAAGGTCCTACTCACCCCTGCTGCGGTGGATACAAAAATGGTTATTGTGGTGCGTACGGACTTAAAAATGAACACTGGAAAAATTGCATCGCAGTGCGCACATGCCGCAGTAACTCTTTACACGTCTAGCAAAGACCCACTCAATTTGAAAAATTGGTTATATAATGGACAGCCTAAAATAATTCTAAAGGTCGACTCAGAAGTAATGCTGAAGAATTTGTATGAGAAGGCAAAAGGTAGCAATCTAAACGCTTGCTTGATTTACGATGCGGGAAGAACTCAAATAAATCGAGGTACACTGACTGCTTTAGGATTAGGACCAAACAGTGCAAAGGAAATTGATTTGGTAACAAAAACTTTAAAGTTGTTGTAGACTTTATTATGGCGTGTGTGAAAGTGTATTTACAATGATTTTTTTGTATATAATAAATATAAATCGATTATTCGTCTCGTTACTGTAAAAATTGACTTTTGACACTTTAACCTCACTTTCGAAGATAGTGGCGTAACCAACACAGAAGGGTAAGAATTGTCATGATTCGATTGTTTCCATCCGTATTAAACGGCATCAAACTACAACCGCCATAAATAAGTGCGATTCCGAGATACCATATCTGGCACCAAAAAATGATTAATGTCACGTGAATTTTGAAAATTTTCCTGGAATATCTCGAAAAATAAGCAAAATGTAGTAACCATATCTTGCTTACTTTTCGAGATATTCCAGAAAAATTTTCAAAAGTTGCGTCTTTTGCTCATAACATTCTTAATAGATTTCTTACGACAGTTGCAGTTAAAATCGGTCCTACATGACTACAGCCGATACGTGTGGTAATTACGTCACCAAACAAAAAATTAAATTTCTTTTCTAATGTGCCACACATCAAGCGTTTACATTCAAAAGTTTAAAAAAAATCACATCTTACATCAAAGACAAACTTTAAACTTCAGGGCAAGATGGAGGCTTTTATTTGAAATAAGAAAAGAAATCAAAGTGAGAGATCGAGCGAAAAGCATTGGGGAGATGTACTGGAGCAGGGAAAGGACGGAAAGACTCATTTTAGAAGCGTGTAATTTCGCGTGACCTCCCACCTGAAATAAAAAGTAAAGATTCGTGTAAATCATATAAGATCGGCCAAACAGAAGATTCTCTCTAGTTTTTCAAAGTTTGAGCAGACATCATAACATCAAGTGCGCGGGTAAGAACGACAAAAGGTGCGCGAATGCTCAGAGAGAAAACTTCTTCTCGTCTAAAATGGCAACATTTAAAAAATTACCCTGTAAAGTAGGTACTTACGAGATCATAAATATTTAAAACTTAAAATCACGGTCACAAGAATACAACGGCCAAGCCAGAATAGGATGGCGGTCCTAGCCGGTATATTCTATTTTCTCGCGAATATTTTAACAAATATAAAAAAAATTGAGCAACAACATCAACACATTTTGCACAAACATTCATTAACTTACATAACAATCTTGTGCAATTACTAAAAATTATTTTAAAGTTTCGAAATCTGAAAACTTGGGAATGACGAAAATTGTAATCAAAACAAGACTGAAGAGAGGTGGTAGAGAAGGCTAACGTTTGGAGGTGGATGGCCAGAACGACAGTCACGCCAACCTACCTAAAACATTAGATAAAATACCACCTGACCCGGAAAAAAAAGAATACAGAATATTTCTTAGCGCCCAACTAAGGGCTTCCAGTTCAGTCCTGTTTTGATGAACCTAATTGTCCACCGTATTTTATAAATGGTTAAAATATTGTAAATTGAAATGTTTGGTTATGTAAGAGTAAGCTCCAGTATAAAAGTTTCTATAAAAATTATCTACACATTAGAGAATAATTTACCAACTAAATAAATAAATTTTTGCTATACTAAAAATACAATTCCCTCCTCCCCCCTCCCGTCGACCCAATAATACCAAAATAATGTTCTACACCTGAAATAGGCAACCTCACTCGATGTCACATTCAACGACCGATTTAATAGGTATGAAAATTTTGTAGTACGTACCCGACTTTCACGCATTCACCTTACTTTTAGGCGCCACATCGTCGTACCGAATATCTAAAGAGTTCACACTATTCACAGATGTATACGAATTATTAACAATGTGAGGCGCTTCATTAAATTGATCCAATTCTTCCAGTTCCGCCAACGATTGCCCAGCCAGGAGAAAATACTGCTCGGAACGGGTCGGCCACAAGAGGTGCGCCATCACGCAATAAGCAAAACAGTCGGCCGAGTAGGTGATTCCTAAAACCATTTCAATTACAAAACAAACCTAAAATCAGCAAAACTTACCTAATAGAAGCTTAAAACGCCACAATGCCGACACGTGCAGTGCTATGACGGCCAAAATTGGCAAATAAATAAACCACACCAAACTGGACGCCCCAAAATGCAACAAAAAGTTTAATTTTTGGGTGTTATGTTCATACAACATTGTAATTCTTAGTTCATATAAAAACCAAATCATGATTAGGGTACGAAAGACGATAATCAACCAACCCGGCCAGGTTTGGTACTCGTCAATGTCTTCGATCACGTCCACTTCCGTCTAAAAGAGTGAATTTACAAAAGTAATCTCATTAATTAAATTTTCAAATTACCAAGTTCCACACATAAAGTAAAATGTGTACGATGCCGTAACATAGCCATATTGCAAACACCAACGGTTTCCACGTTAACTCTAAACGTGTAACTGCCCAACCTTTGGCCAAGAGAAGCAATAACAGCATGAAAAGTGTCTGAAAAGTTAGTTACAGTTAAATGATGATAGCAAGTGAATAGATTACTTTGACTTAAAGTACGGTTTATTATAATTGAACGCAACTCGCAGCAAATATCAATTTGTTAATTGTGCGTCATGATGACAACGTCGGTAATGATTTAACAAAACTTAGATTTTGGAATTTCAAAAATCTAATTTCATGTAGAGTAAAAAAGCAATTACTGAATTAACACTGGGCATTGCTCTTAAATATTTTTATACCGTCTCTTTGTCATTTATTGATCTCAACTGTGATTATGCAACTCTTGTGGCCTCTTAAGCTTTCTGGTTGCCTTCCAGAAGTAATCTTTGACCTTTATTGGAATTAAACTCACCAAATAATCTAGGATGCCTTGACCTTTTATTTTCATTAGCATTTCCTTAAACTCCATTAGCTCATTTGTTTAATTTTATTTTCTATTGTTTTAATTTATTGCTGAGTAAATCAATCTATATTTATGTATTTGCATGTGGAGAGATGCTGTGGGAACCTCAAGGTTATTTAAATGATCAACCAGTAACTTTGTCTTGATTCAAGTTTATAAAGTTCTATAACCTTTAGATTAAATTATATAGAAAACTCTACAATCAACCGTTCGGATTGGTTAATTAATAGTTATATCCGTAATTACTGCATTCAAGCAAAAAACCTTGTCATCGCTCACTAGACGGTTAAATGCCACCATAGGCCGCCTGTGTCAAATAACTCTATGCTTATAAATCATTAAATCACAGCCACCTCAATAACGGTCTAGTATGCTAGGGCGATCATAACACGGCTTGGACCTTGTAGTACAAACATATTTAAGAGCAAAATCAAAGAAAACCTCTTCACTGCTAACCGCAGTGATATCACAACTAATCAAAACTGCTTACCCTTGCCAAGATATCCAAAATATCGCCGGTGGTGCTCAATTTTGGAAATCCAACGCCATCCAAAGCAAACTTCATGGTGTGCACCAAAATGAAACACAGGGCAACAAAATCCAGCAGCAAACTTGCGGTAAATAAGCGCGTAACAGGGTGTTTTTGAATCCTTACGGCATAGCACTGCAAAGGCACCAGCACCATGTAGCACAACCAAAATAAAAGATACAATTCCAAGGTGTTTTGTCGATCAAACGAATACTGGTAAGCCAGTGCATTATAGGATGACGTATTCGGATTGCCATTCACCAACCAAATATCATAATCAATCTCATAGTAACTGGTCGGGTCGTAATACTCCCACTTGCAAGTGCTCTCGTTACGATAGCAAGCTACCATCGACACATACCAAAATCTAAAAATAAATTGTTAGACTACCACTTAATCTATAAGAAAACCAAAAATTTCATACAAAGGTTGCACCAAATCTTGTATAACATAAGTAAACTGATGGTTCTTCACCACGTTCCACGGTGTATCCTCGTCCTTGCACAACAGCCCCTTTGTACACGGAATTCTCCTCAAATAATCCTGGCCCTTCGAACTGCACTTGGGATGAAAAGCTTTCGTCTTCAATTTGTTAAACATCCGCTGGCAAGCCAACGATTTGTCATCAATCAGTCGATTTTGATAGTAATTCAAAAAATACGACCTGTCCAGCACAGCAAAAGTCACCTGATGCGACAAATTGTGCCTCGACGTAATATTCCCGAAAATATAGCCGTGAGTGGATTCCCTCTGATGTCGGTCGGTTTTTTGAAAACCAAACTTGATTAGAAATTTAAAAAAGTCGTTGCTCGTAAATGTTCCTTTCAAATGCGTGCACTGAATGGAATGAAAACACGCCACGATTAGTAAAAATATCACAAAAACTAACTTCATATTGCCCGATGTATGTTAAACAAAAACATTTAATTAGGTTATGTTTAAATGTCAAATGTTGACGTCTTCATTTCTGGGATTACAGGTTTCTGTTCTACAACGACTCCAATTCCAGCGGCGGTTCTCACTAGTTTATCCTTGTTTATGCCCTCGAAAGGAATCACTTTACCTAATCCAAAACAAACCCGATAGCAGTTTCTATTCAAGGAATATCGAGAAACAGCCGAACGCTGATTTGAGGTATTCCTGCTACCTGGATCAAATTTAAAAAAGGGCCCCCTCACGGTTACGTGTTGCGCCACTGTAATCAATAACAAGTTTAGATTCATTTCGATCAGTTTTTGAAATATAAATTCTTAATTTTTGCTAGCTCTCGTTACTCGTAAAGAAAATTTGAACTTCGGTAGACAACTTGGAACATCTTAAATTTACATAACCTAATTTTTGTAAATTGGGTTTTAATTTCCAAAATGATAATTTACTCTTTTAATGGAGCCTGCAGTGGTAGGTTCTGACGTTTAATCACTTAATTCTTAAAAAAAAGGTGAAATTTCAGTCAGTAATTATACCTGTACATAACGGAGAGGCATGGATTGACAGATGTTTTGACTCCATTCGATCACAAAATGTCGAAGGATTCAGTTTTGAAGTTTGCGTATGCAACGATGCCAGCACCGATAAAACTGAAGAACTTTTGTCAAAATGGAAAGAAATCCTGGATCAGAGTTGCATACAACTGTCTGTATATACCGGTGAAGGAGATGTGGCACGAGGTGTGGGCTATTCGAAGAATAAAGCTGTTTCAATAAGCAGAGGAGAATATTTGTGCTTTCAAGATGTCGTAAGTTAAAATTTTATTACTGTGATTTACTCTTTGCCAAAACTTCAAGCACCAGTAACTTAACCGTTGGAAAGCACTTCTCTGGTGCTTCTAGCTCCCGTTATTCTTAAAAGTGCGTTTTATTTTTAGGACGACATAATGCTTCCCGACCGTATTCACACTCAACACAGCAGAGCATTGAGAGAACCACCTAACATGGTAAATTTATTACTTTAAATTAACCACCAGACTTGACAAAATTGTAGCTTGTAGGGTGTGGTTTCACAAGAGAACCGTGCAATTCAACCATACGATATACCAAATGGGCCAATTCTCTCACACAAGAGCAACTTTCCACGCAAATTTATACATCCCATGGGCCTACAATCATCATGCCCACTTGGTTTTGCCACCGTTCCGTCTATCTAAAGTAAGCGACACTCTAACAATCACAGGTTAACCAACATTCATGATTTTAGCGTGGGAGGATTTTCTGAAACTGGAAGAGGTACGCCCGAAGATCTGATTTTCTTTTATCGCCACTTGGATTTAGGTGGTGCAGTTTGTCGCGTTGATCAACCCTTACTTATTTACACATATCATCTTGGTGCTGCTACTTTTTCTGTTTTTGAGTAAGTAAATCTTTGACAATCACATTTCTTGATGCTCTCAGGCTAATTTATTTTTTCCATAGGGAAACGATTTGGAAAATTCGAATCGAACGCGTGGAGAAGGAAATTTTGTCCAAGTGGCCGAAATTTACGATCTGGAACGCGGGAAAACAGGGCCGCAAATTTTACAACTGTTTAAGCGAAGAAAATCGCACGAAGGTAACGGGCATGTGCGACGTTAACACTAACCTCGTGGGAACCAATTACACGCCCTACTCATCTGAAAGTCGCAGTGCTGGGCCGGACATTCCCATAATACACTTTAGTCAAGCTCGAGCGCCGTTTGTTTTGTGCGTAAAATTGGTAAGTTCTAATTTCCTTGATAAAAAAAGGCTTTACGAGTTCTTATCATCTAGGATATGACGAATGGCGATTTTGAAAGGAATTTGGAGTCGTTGAATCTCAAGGAAGGCGACGATTACGTTTACTTTAGTTAAGTTTACATTTATATGGTGAGATTGTACATTTTTAAATAAAAGAGTTGATTTTGTATTATTTTTTTAATTTCCACCTAGTAGAAACTTTCAACTCTTCTCCTTGAAGTCGAGAGCGTAACTGATAATTCCTGATTACAGGCAAAGTAAGATACGATGAGGACATAATTGCAGAGATGATGTCTCCAATCAAAAGGAAGCTATCTATTGTAATGGAACTAATCAAGAAGCTCGAGCATTCGTTAGCTTATTATCTTTCAAACGTGGTTCATGGTGTGAATCGATAAATACAGAGTAACAAGGCACATCTTCAGCAAACTACATCGGATTGTTAGTTAACAATTAATATATTTAAATTATACTAGTGGCATTTGCAATACATCGCCGGACATGACTATTCTTTAAATTTTGGAATGAGTGAAAAAGAACCTCAATTGATAACTCTATCATCTTGCAAAGTACATTCGTGATTTCTGCAAAAGGTAATTTTATGTATCAATAAATAGATTTCGTTGACAATTTACCACAATTATATCATCCAATGTGTTTGCATCGTTTTAGTCACATGGACCAATCAAAAGCTATCTGATATTCTTTCAGCGAATATTATGCTGGTGCACTCTTGCCATCGCCGTGGCAACAAGAAAATAGATGACTATCAACAATATCTTAGCAACGTACTTACCTATGCTTGTTGATTTTAATTTAAAATTAATTTTATTTAAATTAAAATTATTGTTCGATAAATTGTCAAAATAAATATCATCGTGATCATGATTTTGCGTAATTTTGCGAATGACCACTCCTGCTTGTTGTTACAGAAAGAAGCCCTCGTGCTGCGCACTCGTGCTTCTTTTCATCGCAACAAGTAGTCGTGATCGATTCGGCAAAAATTGCCGGCAATATCATGATCACTAGTGATATTACTGTTGACAATTTACCACACATTATATCATCCAATGTGTTTGCATCGTTTTAGTCACATGGACCAATCAAAAGCTATCTGATATTCTTTCAGCGAATATTATGCTGGTGCACTCTTGCCATCGCCGTGACAGCAAGAAAATAATAGCTATCAACAATATCTTAGCAACGTACTTACCTATGCTTGTTGATTTTAATTTAAAAATTAATTTTATTTAAATTAAAATTATTGTTCGAAAATTGTCAAAATAATATCACTCGTGATCATGATTTTGCTAATTTTGCGAATGACCACTCCTGCTTGTTGTTACGAGAAAGAAGCCCTCGTGCTGCGCACCGTGCTTCTTTCATCGCAACAAGCAGTCGTGATCGATTCGGCAAAATTGCCGGCAATATCATGATCACTAGTGATATTACTGTTGACTATTTTTTTTAAATTACACATTCTGGATACCAAGAAATTTACTTACCTGATATGACGCCGTTTACACCAACTTCTATATTTTGAATACGACCAGCAGCAAGCGATGGTCTTCTTTGATAAAGTTGGCTTCTTTGCAGCAATTCGACCGAAAACCGCCGATTTTCAAAACGTTTCCTAACCGCACGCCTATGAAAGTATTTATTTTTCCCCTCGATAATTTCTAAACCCAGAACCGTACTTGTAACCGTGCGAATTTAAAGTAGCGATCGCTTTTTTTGTTGCACTTGATGGTCACCTAAAATTAGAAATACCGCAATAAGTTTTGCTATAAATTTACGACGGTTTTCAAGTTTTATCCGTAAAAATTACGCAACTTGCACTCACGAGCACAAAGGCATTTGAAATAACCGACCATTACCTCAACGTAAATTTTAAGAGGGTCAAAAATCCGCCACCACAGACCTCTGGATATAATAATTAAAAACAAAATCATGATTAATAGTTTTCCATTAGAATATTAAAAAAGCTCCCGTCGATCTTAGCAAGTTGAATGTGTGCAATCAACATGAGTAGACCCTAATTGTAGTGCCGTGTTCACATAACTGTATGTATTGGCTCCAAGATTTGCTAAATGCACGACTCGTGCTCAGACATAAGCGTCCCGAATACAAAATATTCACTACACGCGCACATCGCGATTGCCTCTTAAAGGTAACTTCTGCTTCGATTAGCAGGCACTTACATCTGTCAAATGTGAAAGAGAAAAAACTAGTCGAGTAAAAAGGACACAATAAAACTACCTGATGTAATGCTGCATTCTTATACTAAATATAATTAGTTTTTTTATATTACAACTGAACAAATTACATACAATTATACATTCAACAGGATTTTAGAGAATTATGTACACAAAATCACATTAAATTTGTATTTTTTTTATAATAAAATTCGAGTTTCTTCTTTTAAATTTGCTTTTCATTAAATATTCTATATAATATATTTTTATGTGTATAATATTTACATACAAAATATCACACGTTTACTTGTACATATTCGTCAATAATAAAATCATTACTAGTGACGTACATAATTCCATATAAACCTGAACTTTTTGTTTTCCTTAAAAATTTTATTAATTAATAAAAAAACTGTAACACTTAAAAAAATTTTAAGTATAAAACCCTGTTAGTTACTTTACGACTTTTTGTTTATACCAAAAATTTCTCGTAAGGGAAAGTGGAGTAAGGGGTCGAGGATGTGTACACTTTAAAGAATCTTAAAATAACCTAACATTCATTCGTGTGTTTTGTATATCGCAAATTCGTCATAAGTTTGGACCACATTGTAAAAAAAGATTAAGACTAGTTCAAGCGCGCACAAAAGCAGCAGCTAAAGAGGAAAGTGGGGTGGTAGGAAACAAAGGAGAGAACGCTTCGCCGGGCGAATCGCATAAAGTAAACTAATAAGTAAGCAAACAAAATAAGCGCAATACAACCATTTACAAAGAGATAGAGAAAAAAAATTAACTGTGATTTTTAAACGTCTTAAAAAATATGAATTATCAAGGTAGGATTAACGATAAATGCTGCCCCCCCGCCACACAGATAGGGGGGAGTTACGTCGTCTAAAAATGGCAGTTTCTTTTTTAATTTCGGACGTCGTCGCCTCGACAAATTTTCCGTGAGTCGATTCGAACCTCCTTCTCCTTCCGAAAAAAGAAGATTCAAATCGAAAAAAAAAATAATAATTATAAAAAAGCAAACACTATTTACATCGACCTAAGGGGAAAATATGTTAAGGCACGAGTCGAAAAAAAATAATTATACAAGTTATAAAATACTGGAAATTCGTATGGAATTTGTTTTGTATAATTTGTACTTGGGTTTTTAGATAAAGGTATAGTCAAACTATAAGCAATTTTGGATTTATTTACATTCATACTTAAATGCATAAGTATAAAAATTCAGTCAATTATTCTCATTTTTTTTCTTAATTAAAAAAAATGCACAAGCACAAGGTAGTTGCGAACCAATTTCGATCGATCCCATCAGCTGGGCGCCACATACGTAATTCACCTTGCGCGCCACTTTTACAAAATGGCCTATTGTTTTGTTTTTCATTACCTTGTCATGACGGAACATTATCACAGGCGCAACAATAATTTAAAAAAGTCGTCTATATTATGTACAACAAAAAATTATTTTTAAAACTGCTTATGGTTTGAGAATTGCATTTTTAAAATATATTCTCAACAAATCACTAACGTAACAATTACTTTCTACATTACACAAAAAAATTT
The DNA here is from genome assembly GCA_036346125.1 of Lycocerus yunnanus. Taxonomy (NCBI): domain Eukaryota; kingdom Metazoa; phylum Arthropoda; class Insecta; order Coleoptera; family Cantharidae; genus Lycocerus; species Lycocerus yunnanus. Next base: position 1,345,684 of record JARFIX010000073.1, on the reverse strand, counting down.
GGCCAAGGAGTGCCATTTTCATCACAAACGGGCTGCTTCGTCGTCTTCCTCAATGGCAAGTAGTTAAAGCGTCGATTTAAACAATTATTTAAAAAAACTCTTAGGCTTAAATTAGAAACGTACGAACCACATATATTTTTTTCTAAAAATTATAATATTTTAAATTATATCTCTTCTAATAAATTGTAAGATGCAAAAAAAACTGGTTAAGTTAGACTTCAAAATAACCATATACCGTTAATCCTAATTTTAGGGGGGAGGGGAGCATAATGCTATTTACACTTTTAAAACATTTTTGTACTGTCGTGTGTTGTAATTATTGTTGTAATTTCTATTGTAGGATCCTCCTTGAGGAAGAGAGTACGGTCCCATGTCGCAACGCCAAGGCGGATATTGTGGATAATTAAAACTCACCTGTTAAAATTTTTTAATTAGTTTGTGTACTAATAAATAATATTTATACAATATTTGTTTAATTTAAATGGAAATAAGTTTTACAAGCAAAAGCAGTAGCAGATCAAGGAGGCCCAGTTTGCTGAACGATTAAAAATAAATAATACAGAATGCAGTTTGTTTACCTACAACTTTGGTATCGTTTACAAATTGGAATGAGGGCTAATACTAATGTGCATCGTTGCCAGAAATTTCTAATAATAAATTATTACATCTACAAAAATGGTCAACTACAAAGTAACAGACGTTGTGTATGTCAATTACAATATAGTAAAATAATAATTCGGTCATGTGTTCTCGAGGTATTCAAGAAACCATCATTTTTTCAGCGGAATGCTCTGTATATGTTATGTATTAATTCCGTAGCATTTTCAGTAAGATTCCGTGATTTAAAAAAAATGAGAAAAATAATTTAGATTTTAAACCTCGAGATAAAGCAAAAAGGTCAAGTATGGGAAACCTAATGTAACCGATTGTTCTGAATGACTTCTTTTAAGAGAAAATATAAGGATAGACCCCATATGATGGCCAGCTGTGGCATCCGATTATAACTGAAATAACAGTTGCAGTTCTCGAATTATGAGCCAAAATGGCTTTTAAAAAATCGTACAGGAACTTAGGGAGGATGAAATAAAATTTAATCTTCTAAATTTTATAAATTTTAAATTCAAAAATGCACACCTTTTAAATAAAATCGAGTTCTAAATTAGAAGTTGCCAATAAGTTTGCAATGATCTTTAAAATATTAAGTTTCAAATTTATGTGCTTCCCGATTTACCTGAAATAATTGCAGGCGAGAGAGGTACCCGAGAGTTGCTATTAATTTGGATTTAAAACTAATTTTAATGTATAAATTTCACAAAAACAACAATTTAACTGTTGAACATGCAAACTTCAAATTTGTATCATAAAAAAAAATTTTAAACTCATGCTGCAGCAAATACAAATCCAATATTTTATCATTGTTTGTATTTTCTTTAGGACTCTCGGTTTTCGTTTTAATTACATTTAAAATGTACAGTGCTTTTAAAAATTTATTTGACGTACATGTTATTTTCTTTACTAATTAGTTATGCTCACTGTAATAATAATAATAATCTGAAGTTAGCATGTTTTACATATTGTTTTTGTTTAATTTATCCAAGTATAAATAAAATATATATCGCGGAATTTCTTTTTAACATAAACATTAATTTAATGAAAAAATACATAAATTTATACTGAATGATAAAAAATAAACATTTACATAGATAGAGCTTTATAAAATACTTTCAGCAGACGGAAATCATTTAATTTCGTTAAATAGGTTCACTCGCCATTTCATATTTTCTCAAAAATTACTAGTTTGCAGCTAAATAATTTTGTTTTGGAGATACGCCACTACTTTGCTTACATGCTAATGTAACTCTATTTGTAGAATAAATAATTATATAGTAAAAATTGTGTTACTTTAATTACGCCTTTGTATATGATAATAGGAGCTCCAAATTACGTTGGCACCACAGGCTCAAAAATACCTAAATCTGCTACTGGGCAAAAGGTACAAGACTAAATGCTTGTTTGCAATGACCGTAAGCGTAAGAAATACACATTAAAACTCAATAATAAAATTTTATTTGTATTAGTATTACTTACGTTTACTGTGAACAAGCAATTACACTACAAGGAGCGATTGTTAGTAAGCAACAATTAACGGTTAACAAATATCACAATCTCTAATTAACCAGGAAGTGTGTGTTGGAGCGGTGGTTAGCAAACACTACACTATGGGGGAAATTAAACAAATGCTTAGAAATAACACCCAAAAAAAAATAATGAAACTTACTTCCTGAGACAAAGGTTTTGAGCGTACGGGCGAGACAGCGGAACTATTGACAAGTTTACGGTACTTTGATGTCGTACCGTCGTTACTACTAGAAGAAATCCATTGCTGATGCAACATTTGAACTTTGGGCGACGACTTTTCTTGCGTCGGCGTCGAAGGCGGCGTAGACAAAGGGGTGGAACTGTTGGAATACTCGGACGACGCTAACGACGATGTTTCCGATGGAAATGTTGCTAGTGTGCAATACGAACCTTCAGATTCGCCAAGCCTGTAGAAAATTAAAAAGTTAATCTATTAAGAATTATATTAAAAATATAAAAGTTAATCTATTACTCAAAAATCAATCACATTCAAAACAATGACTCACAATGACTAAATTAAATTTAAACATTTTTTTTGATCAATGGAAAATCTATAAGGTTAAGATGATTAGCATTGATTATTACTCATGCAACAACTTCATGAGTTTCATCTCGACTATAATTTATTGTTAAACATTTACATTTTAAGAGAATGAATTTTAAACTGTGAAATATGCACATTTAAGGTTTCAATCAGTTAGCGCTTTATCCGACCCCTGCTAAATTTTGTCTACACAAAACCTCGCAGAGACCGTCGGTCTACATGATGACCGACTTCTGAACCCCTGCGCGACTCATCATCTCGAAACAAAAATGTGCCACTCGCCGCAAATCGTGCTCACCTATAGCAAACTTCACTTGGATCCACCCATAAAGTCAGTTCTGTGGGCAAACTCAAATCTCTATAGCTGAATCCGCACTTACTGGCGGCCGATTCTATCGATTTGTCCATGGGTGTTAAAATATTCATTCGTATGCAACGATATCCTTGTCCCTTTGCCGGAATTTCGGGAAACCAATGTTTCTCGAACCTAAAACATACGGAACGTTTAAATTTCCAAAATTATGTATTCAAAAAAATTAAGCAAGGTGAAATTTCGTCTCAAGGATAGTCGCCATTATGTAATTCATTATTGAAAGTTTTAATAATAATATTAATAATAATCACGGTTTCGTAAAAAATATTTTTGGGCGATTTATTTAAGGCGATAAAATTATTTTGTGCTAACTGTTGATGTTGTGTTACAAAATAATCAAGGGAGAATTTTGTAAACAAAAAAAAACAAATAAAATAAGCCAAGTTGTTTGTGTGTTTTATGAAGGTGATTGCTTCTTATCTACGAGTGGCTTGCAAATTATTTTTAGATAAACACAATCGCTCACTCATTCCAGCACAAGGAGAATAAAAATAAACCTGATTGGTAATTTCCTTCAGGTGCTTATCAGCGACTTGAATGCGTAGTAAAGTTTTTCCAAATCTTTTATATTATTTGAACAATTCCTCGTAAAATAATAATTAGTCACACATTTCCTTTTGTGCGATTCATAAGGAAACGGAAGAACGTGGCCTGTCGAGGCTACCAAAAAAAAACAACAAGAAAACATTCAATTTGATATTTAAAAAAAAATTCAATTCGCTTTTGTACTGGCTGCACTGAATGACCTGCAGGGGTCAAAATTTAAAATTCAAAAAATCAGAATACGATTACCGCCCTAAATTTGGAATTCAAAACTAAAACATTAAAATAAAAGTTCGACGAGAATTTTATGTAAATGTACATTACGAAAAAATTAAAAAATCACGCAGCAGAACCATAATTTTTCTGATTATTGTTACAAAAACAATTACAAGCGTGGAAATGTCGGTTAATTAAAATTGCTCGCCCTTGAAGTACTAACGACTAAAATGACTCAAGTGTGACAAACAAACTTCAAAAAGGTTGATCGATCGCCTTGCATCAATCACGTATTCTATACAACGACAGTTTTGGAAAATTTTCTGATAGTAGTATTTGTTATCTTAAAGTTTTTCTTATCCGCCGCATATTTCTTGTCCTATAAATAGGAATCTCCCAAGTACTGGCGGGTAAATAAGCAATGCAGAACATAAAAAAATATGGGAATTTACAATTTAAATTGCGACCTCGGCCGTATCGCACTCGGCTAGGTATTTTTGCATTTTGACAAAGTAAATTTAAAAAGTTCAAGCAAAACTAAAATGTTTTACCACGGTTCGTATCATACGAAAGCACGCTACTAATTTTTAATTTACAAAAACTTCAAGGAAACCCAGGTGCCGCCCATCCCTCTGGAAGTGACATTAAATTGTTAGAAGGAAATGAAAAACTTAAAAACCAAAAATTACATGCAGTGGCGTAAAATACACCACCACAAAATACACCAAAACCAAAAATTTAAAGGAATTCCCTGATATCGTTTTTATAATAAACATGAAAAACCTTAAACGCGCACCGGATACCGCACCCTTTAGGCGGAAACCCCACTGTAACTTATCAACAACTAACGAAATTCGACCAATAGAAGTAATTGAATTTTTGGTTGGCGATGGCGGATTATTGCAATGGGACTCCAACCTACATGTTCAGTCAAGGTAGAAAAGAAAATGTTATGTGATAAATTTCTAACAATATTATTCAAGAACCATGTATTTATTTATTTAGATGTTAGATTTAAAAAACTAAAAATAAGTTAATTTGACGGCAGTTTATACTTGGAACTATGAACCTAATAGGATACAGATAAATTTTTATTGTACTTTGCTACTACTATAATATAATTTCTATTGCGAAATTCAATACTTGAAAAAAAATAAATGTTGAAGAGGTAACAAAAATAGTATACTATACACCAAAGGACTAAATGTAAACATTTACACTGAGGGGTTTCGTTTACCGTGAGAAAAATAGTTCAGATTTCAGCCTTCCAGTTCTTTGGACAAAGACATATTCGATAAGATGTATTGTTGGGTTGACCATCCCTGAAGTCTATGTATGCATGAATACGTAATTCCAACAGCCGATACAAGTTTCAATTAAGATATTTTAAGATAATCGGGAAGGCAAGAAACGCTTTGAACCCTCTTTCCTCCCTGCAAGAATGCATTATTACGTCACCCATTAATGGACACTGTTCTGTATTATTTATTGCTCTGTGTACAACTGTCACATTTCCAATTGCGCAATGTGACGCAAATTCCATGTTCCATGATTGCATCAAGGGCATTGTTTTCGTGTTGGACCAATGAGCATCGTGGATTGTGACGTTGCGCTACGCTACAGCATATGCATAAACCAAACCAACTTGTTCATAGTGTTTTGGCGTTATTTACTACGCTTCATTACAGAAAACGCGCCACAATGTCTTTCTCGACAAATTGTTTCGACAGTGACTATTCTCTTCCGAAGGAAGGAAGCACTTCTTCGAGCCGTATTTTCAGTATCCACAGGTTAGTGTGGAATTCGAAGACACACTTGCTGTCGCTTCCTGACAACTAATGGGCGAAGTTTCTCAAACTTACGAAAGATTTTTTGCCACGTCATATAGAATGTGAATACGGCACAATGGTTAAGTGCATTGACGCTAATGCTGAATATCTGGAGTTAGACTCCTAATTTCATAAGATATTTTGTAGAAAATCCTTGGCCACATTTTAAGACCTATACATTTTCTAGACCTATTATTTTCGCTACAACATACAAGGTTTGTTCGTTGGACGTGTTCTGAACTGTTTCCGATTACGTCAACACTGACAGTTTTCAGAGGCAACATCCGACGAATACTTTTGGAACAACTTACTGTTGATGTAATTAACCTAACCTCAAAATATGTTATAAATAAGTTGTAACCGTGGTGTCTAATATGAATAATTTAAGCCACAAGATATTGCAATTTAAGTAATAATATTTTGTAACTTAAATTATACAATGCAATGACAACTTATTTATCAAATATTTTGAGGTTAGGTTATTTACATCAACTATTGTTCCAAAAGTGTTCGTCGGATGTTGGCTCTGAAATGCCGTCAGTGTGACGTAATCGGAAACTGTTCAGAACACGTCCAACGAACAAACCTATTGAATTTAAAACCACATGTTGCAGCGGAAATAATAGGTCTAGAAAACGTATAGACCCTAAAATGGACTACCATTTGGCGACGCCGATGTATAGCAGCTTTCTCCCCTCCCCGCCACAGTGCAAATTTATAAATTAAATTTCAGTGGCCCCACCGTCACGTTGTGTTTTCATTCACACTAAACTACAAGAGCATAATCATATAATATTATGTCCTTCGTTGAGTTAATTTTTTGCAATGCAAATCGGACAGTACTACAATTTAATACGGAATCCAAAGTCATACTTTTTGTCGCTTGCTGAAAAGCTGATGGCCGAAGTTTCTCAATTATTTTATGATTTGTGTCGTGCAGTGACCAAAAAATGTCATGTTACCATAGCAACAGTCCACAATTCATTTTCGATAAAAGTAAACTGAATAGACCGGGGGGTCTGGGGGGTGTGGAACACCCTCCAGTGCCTTAGTAACGGAAAATATGCAGAAGATTTATGATAACGTTTTAGTTTTCTTGGGATTGATGACAGAAACTGGGAATATTTTGTACCACCCTCCTCGGACCCTCGGTTACTATCTTGCATTTCATGTTGTTTTTAAGTTCACAGGCAACGGGAAAGATATTCACCGTTTACAAATTGTGCAAATCCACCTACTCACTATCCTTCCTTTATTATACCAAAAAATTCAAATTTTTTTTTTACAATGAAATGTGCCCACCCCAGGCTTATAAACCATGTTTTCTGTATAATTCGGACTTTTGGAAGTTAAATTGAGGTTAGCAAATCATTTTAATTTGCATTTTCAAGTATGCAAATAAGAAATATCCTATTTGGAATATAATAAAAATAAAGTGCATAGACCATGAGGTCTGGGCATCGAAAGACATTAAATATTTGCTATTCTATCCTAGTTTGGCTATTGGGATTGGTTACATTAAGTTCACTTGTTAAATTTAGTATGGCAAATCCGTTTAATTCCTGTTTCTATATTTTCTTATTTTCAATTTTTCAATAATTTGTTCCAATTTACATCGTAACGGGTATGCAATTGTCACATCTAGTACACATGAAAGCTGCCCGTGTTCAAATGCAGTTCCGAGGAAAAATTCTAAACATGAGTGGTAACTGTGGACTTGATGCAGTAATCAGTTTTTTGATCTTTGAAATGTAAAAAAAATTTTAGAATCTCCAGAATACCGGCTGCCTGAACGAAACTTTCCGTTATGATTTTGTATCTCTCGGATATACCACTTTTCTTTTGTCATTTGGGGAGCTCCAATCACTCTGTCAAAAGTAGGGGAGCAGCAGTACTTTGTGATAAAATGAAGACTTTCGTGATTTGCCAAAACGGTCACTATGAAAAATTTTTTTATAACAATTTGAAGAACATAAAATTCCGCTCAAGATTATCTTGAGTGATGTGGAGGCCAATCGAAACATCAAAAAATTGATTCAAATAATAGTAATTATTGAAAAATTTAAGTTGATTCTTTCTCACGATTGACAATTGCCAGCACTGCCAGTTTGCAATGAGAGCATGGAATAATCTCGCATTCAGATACAAGCAATATTGGAATTAGTATGTAATTGCATCGATTGAACAATCGAAGATCACCTTTGACGTTGGCATCCAATTATATAATATGACCGAGTCGGTAAACCCATAGAATATTGAGAATTTCGAGATCTGAAGTTCGAAAACAACCGACTTAACGGTACAGGTTGTGCAGACCATTTTTTAATAAATAATCTTGCTCATTTTGTCTCTTGTCAATAACTTTCTATGTTGATATAATTTTTGTAACCTCGGGAGGTAGCAGCAACCCCCTCCGGAGGGTGTTCAACTGTGGTTATCCGTTTTTTGCGTAATAATTACCGATGCATTCTTTCAGATTTGGGTGGTACAAAAGTCACCACGGCCAAAACGAAAAGAACTTGAGTAATTAAAAATAAAAAATGAGAACTTGGCAACAAGTGACATTAGCAGTGTTTGTGCAATAATTACAGTAATGTAAGCAATTTCGTCACCAAAACGCAAACTAATTTATAAAAATTAATGCAAATTAAGTGTGTGTTGGTCGTGGTGTCAAAATTCTAACAACGACCGCCACAAGGTTAAAATCACAATAAACTTGAATTTGATTATTTACACACAAATTTGGTTCTATTGAATTTATTTACTTATCAAGGTGCACAATTAGCATGCAGAGGTTAATCCTTGTTTACTTGGACGAAACCTTTACGATAAATTAAGCATAAATACGATAAAATTGTACTTGCCTTTGCAACAGCAGCGCAGTTAAGTGGGTTTTGAAATTTTCTAACTGTTCGCTGGGAAAGTTGTCGCTCTTTTCGACGAAACGCATCAGAAACGCAACGGCGGCCAAGACTTCTTCTTTCATTGTAGTTTTAGAGAAAAATTTTTTCACATTGAGACAAAAAGAAACGGGTGTAAAACCAAATCTGCCAAGAACTTTATCTGCAAAACAAGTGTAAATTTTGTTTCAAATTTGACGTCCAACGCAGAGCACTCTTTAGTTTGCACACACAAGAATTGATTATTCGACAAAATTAAGGATAAACCAAATGCACGGGCACACATCGACGCGACAAAGCCGAAACGTCAAAACCGAAAATTAAACAACGCGTTTGTTTACCTCAAATTTTTCGACTTTCCCCAATTTTTTCGCCTTGTTTTTTTTTGCTACGTGAGTAACATCTAAAAATTTTGTACGTTTTACTTTATGCAAGAGGGTAAATAAAAGAAAAAAATAAATAAACAAACGTCAAACTTTCAAAAACATGGTTATCTTGTGCCATTTCACTAAAAACAAAACACGATCGGCAACAACTGTTTACGTCGTCGATGTTTTAACCTCTCGAATAAATTATTTAAAAAATCAACAACGGTTCATCTCTTGCGAAATCGACGACGACGTTATTTATTAACGGATCACTTGTAATTTTTAACGTGCAGAAACGATTATCGTAAAAAAGAAAATAATAAACAACTCTGGGTTGGTTGCATGATGACGTAGTTGATTGGAAACGAAGAAATTAATGTTATTACGTCGGCGATGGTGAAAACAAATTAAAAAAAAAACTAAAGACACACAGCGAACACAAAAATCGGCTTCATATCTCACCTTTGCACACGTCGCAACAATAACGACTAAATTTTGTCGACCCGATTACTCCATTGTTTACAACAAAGAATCGTACGATCAATTAGATTGTGAATAACCATGGCCGAACGTGTACTACGTCACGTACACTCGTCACCGTCTAAACCACGACCCCGTAGCTATTCGCGACATATTTTTCGTTATTTTACCCCGAATTAACGCAAAAATAACAAAATTCAATGCATACGTACCCAGTTGAACAATTTTTACAATTATCAGACACTTTCCACTACAAAATTTAACGAAAAAAGCACAAAAACTACGACGCAATCATACTGCAACAAAAGAAACGAACCGAGTGATCGCATAGGCCGGATGTGAGTCATTGCGACAAATAGAAAACATCTGTTCGTATTACAGAGGGCGCCAATTTCAAATCGCACCGCACGCTGCCCCCAATTTTGTTTTAATATAATCAAGTTTTCTGTTTCCGTAAAACTAAAATTTAAATTAAATGCGGCGAAATAATTATTACAAAAACGCATCGAAGCAACCTTTGCGAATTTAATTATTCCAATCAGGGCCGTATCCGCTGCAAAGTAGTGCGCAGAATTTTTAAGCGGCCATCTGTTGGTCACGTGAAAAGATAACAAAAATTTGTAGAAAAAGTACTTTTAAAATACTCTTGTCTCACAGCACGCCTGCTGCTCAACATAGGAAACCCTAAGACCATCAAGTGGTGGCCTCGTCCCATGTAGCACTCCAACAATCGAACCAAACGGCATAGTGAAGAAAAATCTCCCGCCCCCAAGTTACTTATTATGATGATTCCAGTCCGACCCTGAATAAGTTATTGATTTCGACGTGGCGGCAGAGTATGTATATTTGCAAAAATCGAATAGAAATTGAAGATTTTGTACAAAGAAACCCCCATTAATCCTTGAAAAACCCTAAAATTTATTCTATTTACCGTAATTTTACTAAAAATATGGAAAAACTATCGGTTAAGGGTTACCTCCGTTAGATGGCGCTGTAAAATCAATAAAAATGTCGTTCTTGGTGTTGTTCGTTCCTTGTTCGAAATTTATTTCTTTAATTTCGTTATAATTTCACGCGTTTAATTGGTAAGAAACGCGATAAAAATTAGAATTAACTTACCGCAAATGTGAGGGGCGAAGAAGACAGTAGCTTACAATTTTTTGTACCGTGTTTTACAAGTTTGGGCGTCGCTTGTGTTGGTGTTGTCATGTCGGCGTCCGTGTTGCCCGTAAACCAAGCCAACTTGGAAAAGATCGAAAGGTAAGCCGCTTTTTTGCCAAATTCACTTCTTACTCATGTCAGTTGTGTCTTTTCAGTTACATAAACGACCAGTCCTATCGAGAAATTTTAGAAAATGCAGTGAACTATAACACACGATTATGCATCGAAAGGCGACTCAGGCTGCCGTTTCTGGACAGTCAAACTGGCGTCGCACAAAATCACTCCAACTTATACATGAAGCAGAGGCATCGAATGCCCGGCACGACGCCAGGTCAAATTTACACGTATCCAAGGCCCAGGTGGCGCAAGAGGCGGCGTCAATACTTAACCATGAACTCGAGGGCTTTCGCACGCGCTGCCGATTCCATGCTGGATGGTGATCTAGACATTCATAACATATCGCAGGTGGAAAACCCAGCACTTCAAGACACGGACAGTAAAGACAGCCAGTTGCTCAAAGATGACATGTCAAAGGTGAGAACTCGGTTTATCCTGTTCGTCTTTATTTCTTTTTGTCAACAGGAGTGGTATTACGACGACCAGGACATGCTGGACATCGATGGTTACGACGAGCCCGATCAAGACTCCGACTTGGATTACGAGGAAACTTACAGCAAAAGAAACAAAAGACGGAAAGGAACCGGAAGGGGGGTGAGTTGACTTTGAGAAAATTTAACGTGGACGTTCTAATTTGAGAGGGGAATTTTGTTACAGAGTCGAGGCACTGATTCGCCAAGCACGCCGGGTCGAAGAAAAGGCGGGGGTAGGGGGCGCAAAAAGGCGATACATAATTTTGATCCTACGCCTGGCGATCCCGACAAACCTTTTGCCTGTGAACGTAAGTGTTTGATTCGTTTTATGTATGTTGAATTGTGCTAGAGAGAGAGAAAGAGGCGCAGTGATTTTCTAACAGACGCGGTGATGTACGCAAAATAGGCATTTGATAGTGTTTCTGCTCATAGACTGCTTTTGACAAGTTTGGCAAATACGTTGCTTTAGTGCAGGACTCATGTAGTGTGCATGATTTGAAGCTAAACGGGGTTTTCACTTCTCACTTTTTTTATCGTAAAGTAAATTAGGTACCATACTTCTTATGAGATATGTCGAATCACCTTTTCTTGGGTTAAAAGGTTATAGCAATGAAAGACTCCGCAATTCCTGCTATCAGGATCTGGTAAAATAAGAAGACCTGCAACTTGAACATCAGGTTCATATTTCGCAGGATGAAAAATTAAGCAAACTTATATTTGATTTACCATGCAGTAAGCAGTCGTTTTTGAGAAAATTATGCTTAAACGACGCTGAAATAGTAAACATTTCGGAAAGTTTGAATTTGAAGACCCAAGAAAATGACTTTTACATTTAAACTTGGTTTGTTTCAGCATCTTTCAAGCATCTTTTCCCAAAAATAGCTCATGTGGCTCAATTACTCAATTTATCTCACTTTCGTTCTGTGAAAGCTAGATCCGATCTTTGTTTTGGAGGTAAAATTATCGACTTTTATCAAGTTTATCAGCAATGTTAAATTTAAGTAACAAATCCCAATAGGCTAAAGTAGAAAACAATTTTAAAGGGGGATAAGAATCCCCCAAACCACACTCAAATTGTAAATACTGCTTCTACATATATTATTATTTGCAAAATTTTAATGTTCTGCCTTCTGATCGATACTACAGATCTCCCTGTCTATGCTTTTCTCTTTTATAGATTAGACTTCAGTTATTTAAATATGATTCGTTAAATTTTGAATGGTAAATGGTTTTTTAATTCTTATTTTTAAGAATTTTCAATTTTTTAACAAAATTTTCAGCCTTAAATACTATCTTTCTATTATTTATTACAATTTGTGTATGGCTGGGGGGTATTCCATACCCCCCGGTCTCTATGACTTTGTTTTCTAGTTTGGACTCTTCAGATTAGTTACTTAAATTTGGTAACAATTCAACTGTTTTATGCGAAAGCTGGAGGGTGAAGTTTTTAAAGCTTATGTAAGATTTTCTATTATTCAACTTAACAGTGATCAAAAATGTCGTGCCACCATAGCAACAGCCAAGCAGATATTTATATCTTTATAGAATTCAAATATTTCTATATTAACAATTTTTTTAACCTACAAAAAGTTACTAACTTATATATTCTACATCTTATCGCACTTGTACAATTCATCAATCGTAATTTATCACTTTCTAAACCTTTTTCGTCTTTAGTAACGTCTTTTCGATCTTATCTTTGTCGTTATAATGTTATCGTCTTTAGTTGCGTCTTATTTTATGTTTCGTTTTTGATTCTCATCCGCCATCTATTGTTTTTGTCCAGTTTCGTACAGCGTCGTCTCGTTCCTACATCTTTGACTTGCTTCTAATAAGTATGCACACTCTGCATTGACCGGGGTGTGGAACACCCTCCTGTGCATCGAAATCAGAAGGCAGAACATTAAATATTAACAAATTGTACAGACGCTTTATAATACAGCTGTAATTTTCTTGAGAACGATGAGATATGGTAGGGGTACCTCGTATCTGCAGACGGTCATGGTCTGGCACTTGAGTGTGTCGAATACCAAACTGAAATACCCGGTTCAAGGCTGGGCGGAGTAAAAAAATTTATTCTGACCGTCTTCCCTCGGAAAGAAGTGGCTACCCACCGGGGTAATTAGTCAACCCCCTATAGGGAGGGGTCACGACACTCGAAATCGAGTTAACGACTAAGAAGAAGACCTCGTATCCTACCCCCAAAACTCCTGCTTACTATCTTGCATTTTATGTTATTTTAAAAAGTTTCACTATCAATCACTAAATTCACTTAAGGTTGCTCGTACAGTGAATGCGTTTTCGACAAACGACGTTCTGACGAAAAGCTGCAAATAATCCCATAACGTTCAAGGTTATGGTAGGTCAGCAATCGGACGAAATAAAAGATTACGCATTAGAAGAATTATTGTTAGTACACTACCTGCCTACAATTACCTGCCAAAACAATTGCTTAGAAATAAATTAAAAAAGAAAATTCATACTTAACACCGACTAAATACAAAAAAAAGAAAATGTTGGACTAATCATCTGCAATATTTCTTCTTATACGAAATCTTATATTTTGTTCGATTGCTAACCAACCATGATCTTTAATATTATGGGTTCAATCACAACTGTTCGTCGAAAACGCATTCACCGTACTAGCAGCCTAAAGTTGGCAAATACATAAAACTTCTCAATAGCGGACACCGATGGGGAACGTGAAATGTATGAACAAGAAAAATGTAGAGTTCTATACTTAGTAGAGAGATTTAATATTGGAAAAACTCAAATTGTTTTTTTTTAAACCATCTTTTTTTCTCAATAAGGGACATTTTCACATTCCCCATCAGTGTACGCTATCGAGAAGTTTTACTGTATTACAATTAAGTGTGGCCTCTTCATTTTCAGCTTGATATGGTGGGAGTGGATTATTTACCTTTCCTTAGGCGCTCGGTCACTATTTTTTGTTATTATTTATTATATTTAGCCACACCCCTCGGTTTCTATAACTATGTTTTCTAGTTACCTGTTAAATTTTTGATGGTAAATCGTTTTTTAATTTCCACTTCTAAGAATATTTATTGTTTTAACAAGATTTTCAGCTTTATATGCTTCCTCCCACCCTCAGACTCTTGATCACTAATTTTCTTTTGCAATTTGTATATGGCTGTGGGATTTTCCCCCAACCCCCTGATTTTGATAACTTCTTAAATTAATTTAATTCCTTTGTTTTTGGTACCACAATGCAACTGTTTTGTCACCCGTGATTCTATAACGCAACGGATTGGGTGTTTACTGTTCACAAATTGTGCAACAGCTTGAGTTTTCTTGAGAATGATGTCATATACTGGGGAGTATTTTATATCCATTCCCCTGACCACTACTCACTATCTTGCATTTTATGTTTTATCCCTGGTCTTATAAACCATGTTTTCTATATAATTCGCATTTTCAAAAATGCGATATAAGAAATATCTTAATTTGAATCATTTAAAAATAAACTGCATAGACTAGGAGGTGTGGACCCCTTCCCCGTGTACAGCACCGAAACACGGAACATTAAATATTGACAAAATTTAGAAATATAGTATTTACGATTTAACTGTGGCACAAGATCGCTTGCGTCACTACAACAATTACCGCGGATACATGCGGTCGTTAGTTCGAACTAAGTCAGCTCGACCTGGCTAGTCCTTAGATGTGTACACTTAGATAAAGCGACCTAATCCACTGGATCAACCTTAGTTAGTTCGAGCTATATCATTGCTTTTAGTTTGAACTAAAAAAAAAAACATGTATACACTTGTGCAATAAAATTAATAGCAAACTAGCTTAGATCGAACTAAGGTTAGTTCGAACTAACGACCGCGTGTATCCGCGGTATATATTTTGTAGTTTGGCTATTGAATTTAATTAATTTTTGACTTCTTAAATTAAAAATAGCAATTATTGGCGGCTTTCTATCGTACGAAATGTAAGAATTGTCCACCTATTGAAATGTAAAGCTGAAAATAAGGAAAATACTTGTAAATATGATTCAAAATGGTTTCCTACACTCAAATTGTAAATACTGCTTCTACATAATTTTCAAGCATTTAATTGTATGTCTTCTGCTATTGTTACACTGGGAGGTATTTCATATCCCAAACCTCTTTGGTCTTTGTAGTTTATTTTAATAAACTTATTTTTAAAATAAAAGTTATTTACTATTTAAAATTTAACGAGTAAAATTCAAATTGTAATAGATTCATTTGCAACCTTATGACCTAGTCGAAGAATTTAGAATTTTTTAAATTTGAATATTGAAAACCAGGGAATTTTCGATTTTTAAGTAAGGGCAAGAAAATTACAATTTGAACCTAGACGAAATCTTCAAACTTGACGAGATTTTAAATTAACAAAAAACATTCATTAAAAAATATTAAAATTTACAGTTGTGATTTATTCACATCCAACTTTGTTATCAATGTAATTTTTTATGCACAAATGCAACTTTTTTTGTTCAATAATGCTTTATCCAAAAATGCAGCTATTTAATAATTTAATTACTTTTGACTTGAATAATGTAATTGTGTATTCAATAGTTTTTAGTTCAACAATGTAACTGTTTTATACGGAAATGCAGCTGTTTTGCTCAATAATTCAATTATTTTTGGTCTAATAATTTAATTGTTTTTAATTATTCAATTGTTTTCGGTGTTCAACTGTTTTTGGTTAAAAATTCAATTATTCAACCATTTTCGTCAACAATTCAAATGTTTTATGTGAATAATCTATTACTTTGTCTAAAAATGCAATTGCTTTGTTCAATTATGTTTGTTTTATAGTTCAATTGTTTTTAGTTCAACAATGTAACGTTTTTTTGATAATAGTAATTAATCCAATGTTATGTTTGTTTGCCAACTTTTAAAAGTCGGGAAAAATCATCGATTTTTTACTGACAAAACTTGAAAAAATCAACGATTTAGTTTTGAAGAATTCAGTAGGAACGAACTTTGATAGCAGATCTACTTGGTTGCCCCTAAAGCTCATATAAAGACGGAAACATCTCATATAAATCCCGACACCGAGAAATTTTATTTTTCCAATATCTTCCAAGTCTTCCATTTTGTTTGAAGAGAGCGGGGACGTTAAAATGACAACAAATTGACTTTCAGAACACTTATTTTTTTTATGGGAACTAATGGAATAATAAAGATACTCTTAGGCTTCTATACGTAGTATAGCGAAGCATACACGGGACGACTAAGAAGCGTAAGTTGCAGTTTGAATACTGCTCACGTTGCATACACTGCTGTGATCAAAAAGTTCAATATTGATTTATGGACTATGGGAAGGCAAGGAGAAACCATCCCATGAATTATACTCCCTGGTAAATTCATTTTGGCTTCGGCCAAGTTGAATTGCCAACGCTTGGGGGGGTCCGGATATGACATACGAAGAAGAATATGTAGTATACAAAGAAGCCTTATAATTCTTCATATCAAGAAGCTTTATGAGTCTTCGGATCGTAAAGCTTAGTAAATTTAAACTACAGTTAATTTTACAGTTCTAAATTTTTCTTTTTTCTCCCTGTTTTTAAATTTCGGTTATTAAAATCTTACTCCGATAGTAGGTTTATTGAAATGATTAAAAATTTGATTTTGCTGCGGGGATCATAGTATATTACTGTGTGTTTAAGAATTTTTTCTAATTACTTCATGAGTTACTGTTTGGAAAATAAATTTGATTGTTCTGAACGTAAAATACTCTGCCCCCACCCATTTCAATGTTCTCGCATTTCTTCACTACAAAATATAATACTATGTAATGTAAATCGATAACATAAATGTTTTAATGTGTGCCTGGGGGCCTGCCAAGCTACTTTGGAAAAAAGCAAAATTCTTATGCAATAGGAGCTCGCCCTTCTCCCAAGTAACTTCGCTGGTCGATAAAAGTAGTAACATTAATTTATTTTTGCGTACATCACGATTACCTTCGATCCCACTTCTGAATTGATAGCTCCCCCATCTCGCGGAAAACTTATGCTTGTGCATGAAAAAAAAAGTTTACCAATTAATTATTAATAAATTTTGTTTTCAGTAGAATAGTGTTGAAATATTGGTAAAGTGTTAACGCTTTTATGCTTAGTGCGCTTTTTTCTTCTATTTATTATTGTAATTTTGTTATATTTAGGGCAGGGACTCGAACCGAAAATTTAATTAACATGTTTCTATCAACGGCTCCGCTTTATGCTAACAACTGCTCGAATCATTTTTTACCGTCAATTTTTTATTTTTAAAATTTTTAGCGCAACGAATTTCGGTTCGGGTTCGTACTGGCGCTTTGGTACATTTTATCTCATCATCCTACTCTGCTGTTTTTCATTAATCTTGGTTTTGTGTGATTTTTTTTTTTTTTTGGAAAAACATTTTTGGTTCTGTAAAGTGTGCGGCGCGTTAGAGACTCGCGATTAATCGGTTCCAGTCCCTAACTCCTTCATCATCATGATTATCATTTTCGTCATCTAAAAATTGGAAGAAAAAGCAAAAATACCGTGAATCAATCTTTTTATTTATCTTAATAAGCCCTCATTTTGTGTCTGTCGAGGTGTGTGGTCATGATAAATTTTGGAATTTATCGTGGATGCGTTTTTGGTGTGAAGGCTTGTGGGCTTGTTAAGGTGTCAGCTTTTTGTTCTTAATAAAAGCAAAAAAGACTTCATCCAGTATTATTGATTCATTAATTTGCTAAGCGTATGAGCGTAGACACTTTTGATTTATCAATTCGGCAAATTTATTTGAAAAATTTCAGTATGCGGAGCGCGATACAAGACACGACCCGGGCTGACGTATCACTATGGTCACTCGCATAAAGAAGGGGCTAGCGATGAAAATTCTCGCGACAGCAACCCCTTGCCGCCTCTTTCGAACAACATGGCGCCAGGAGTTCAACCGATGCCGGGGGGTGTGGGCTTAGTGCCACCGCCACCTATCGCGGGTGGTATGATGACGGGCGGTCCTCCCATCGGTCCGGGGGACCCCTCACAAGGAATTCCTCCAGGAACAGTTTATCAAGATAGCTATGTTTCGTTTCTGAACCAACCAATCGCCGGTACTGCCACAATTCTTTATTTATTCTTTTTTTCTATGTATTTTGAAATGTTTGACGCATGCAAGTTTTATTATTACGATTTTGTTGTAGTAGTTTGTGATGCTAATTATTATTTTTTTTTTTAGTTTTTTTTTTGTAGTTCAGATTGTGTCGTAATTAACATTTTAGTTTTGCTTTAGAACAAACTTTTTTTCTGAATGATTTGGTTTGTTTGGTCGATATTGACAGTTGGCCGATTGCAACAACGTGGTTTTGTGAAAATTAAAAATTTTAATTTAATGGTCTGTTTAAACGACGTTGGTACGATCAACCGCAAAGTCGCTTCTTTAAGGTGGACAATTTTATGCTCTAGAAAGAACGACTTTGGAAGTATTGAATTTTATTTTACTACTACTTTTTTGAGCGGCATTAAAGAAGAAAGTTATATATGTCCATTTGTAAAATTTGAACTTATCGCTTTTTGACATATTTTTTTTATTTTGTGCTATGATCATAGCGGTAGTGCGCATGAACATTTAGGAGCGATGGGGCAGATTCAGATATGAGATACTTCTGCACAAATTAACAGGTGACTGTCGGTGTCGTAGCGGGAAATTGGATTGAAGGTTTCTCATATCTGAATTTGTTCTACTACGTTTTCCAAATATGTTTTTGAAATTGTACCAAGATGCTCGCATCGCTCCAACTGTATCAAGTTCTTTGAGCAGCTGGAGGTTTTGTATTTTGTAAATTCGGGTAATCGGAAAACAACAGGCACCAGCTAATACAATAAAACGATCAGGAAAGCAAAGATATCACCACAACAAAGGCTTATAGGGGTTACGTATTTTAATTTTGAAAATCTAAAACCAAACGGTGTTCAGTAGTGGATACGAAACTGAAAAACTGAAGGTTTAATCCCCACCGAAACAATAATTTGGAATCAAGGTGAAAGAAGTATGCTACGTTCAAAGAAGGCCGTGACGGCATAACATATTTAGTTGAAATGGGAAAGATATACAAAGCAGCCGTTGTTACCCGCAACTTTGAATATCTTCCACGTTTTAAAAGCGATAAGTTCAAATTTTCAAATGGTCGCAACTTTTCATTACCACTCAAACAGGGAGGAGAATAAATATTCTACCGATATAATAGCCTCCACGTTGGGCGCCACTTGAAAGTAATGTTTTACTTTTTGCGACCAAACAGACCAAAAATCTCGAGCTGTGACAAAATGAGACTTGCATTAATTTGATTTTTTTGTTAAATTTCTTGCCATCTTAGTTTTTATAACGGAATTGCTCTCTTCTTAGGCACGCCGGGTCGGAGGGGCCGCCAACCCGGTAATATGCAGTCGCTACCGTCGCCGCAATCGCAAGCGCCGCCGAATTTACCGCCAAACCTGCCCAATCACATCTTACCTTCGTCGTTAGACGATCCGCCTATGCCAGTATTAGTGCCAGAAAAAAATTTTGACATTCCGTCGTCGTCGAATTTGCCACCCATGATGGAGCCCATTAAAGACAACAAAGCCATGCCCAGTCCTTACTGCGATTTTTGTTTGGGCGATACAAGAGAAAATAAGAAGACAGGCGGGTCGGAAGAGCTTGTCTCGTGTTCCGATTGTGGAAGATCAGGTAAGGGCGATAGAAACGAGGTGTTGGTTAAGCCGCCCGGTAAAAAGGGCAGAAAGAAAAGGGTATTGTAAAACGAGTATGTACATAAAGCTTTAGGAAATCGTTTCGTTTCGATTTTATCATCTTCAGACTTATTGTAATTCATTAGTTTGGTTTTATGTTCCAATTATCGTTTAGTGTGTAATTTTTGACAAAAATTCGAGTGTAGCAAAAATTTATTAGTACACGCAGCGGTTCACTGGAACGGGGACGCCACAGAGGGTTCAATTTTGCAAAGTCTCCCAGTTGGTAGATTATTTTTTTTGCGGGCTGGTTGAAAAATTCCTCCCGCCTGTCCAAGGTCAAAACATATCGTCTTCCAGGAATTATTGCGCTGAAAATTTCCAAAATTTAATTGTTCTTTGGAAGGGGAGGCACCGATTTCAGATAATTTTGCACGACTTTGCCCAATTGAAAATCGTGGCTCCGGTGGACGCAAATCAAAATTCCCACTCAGGGATTTGTAACACCCTGTATACATGCCGTAATTATATTGTAAAAAGTAATTCAAGCATTTAAACGTAGCTAATTGTTAAGAGATAATTTTATATAGTTGATTAATTATCAAACAAAAGCAGGACCAGTACAACTTTTCTTCACGTTACAAAAAAAACTTTGTACAAATTGAAAATCAAAAAAATTGTTGGTTTTCATTAAGGATCGTGTTTTATACGAGACCATTGAATTTGTTGAGATTACGTCGTCGCGTTTTTGTGATAATCGAAAATAACTCTTTGCCAGCCCAAATAACTTCCGAACTGTCGTGTTAACCAACCAATCGGCATGAAGCTGTGTGCAATAAATAATGATGGCTTACGCCACAAATTAGATTTCGTGAGAAAATTGAGCAGCACCTTGTTCCTGCTCGTCCAGGATGTATTGGTGTAATCCAGTAAGTTGGTTATTTTTAATAATTTTAAATCTCTGTTTTCTTAGGAAATTGATTTTGTGGCTTACGCGCCATTATTGCCCTCAGCGTCTCAAATATTGTGATAGTCAAAAATGTTGTTTCAAGTCAACAAGTGTGGTTTGTTTTAAATGAAGCACCCTGTATATTTTTAACATTTTTGACTTGAACTGCGTCGTTCAATTTTAAAAATATGGGCAATAGTCGGGGCGGTGCGGGGCGAAGGGTTAATTTTTGAAAGCAAATTTTTGACTAGAAATAAAAATCTGAATAATTTAATTTTTTTTTATACGCTTGATAACGCTTTAGGTAGTTTTTTGTTTTGTTTCGTCGTTATAGACTGGGAAATAACCAAATATTTAATCTGTAGGGGTCTTAGATTTAAGTGTTGTTTGTCTTCCAAAATTGTCGCGATTTTTTTGTCTCGTCTCGTATGATCTGATTACATTTTTTAAATATTTTTTTATCCTAATCTGCTTATTTATTGTTTGTGTATAAGAAAGGCGGTTATATAATTTTTATTTATTTTATATTTTGTAAATATATTAGCCATTTTAGAAAATTTTGAATGATTTTTACATGTCGTGAAATGTGCTCGGTCGGAAGAACGTGTTTGGTTGTTCTTTTTTTTTTCGGTGTAAGACAAATGTAAGAAACATTCAATTTTTTTTTGTCAAGTTGTTGTAAGAACAGTTATTTTCCAAGCATTTTTTTAAAAAGTGTATTATTATAGTGCAATAAACGATAATGCCAACACGAAAAAAAATTGTTTTATTCGGGTGCTGAGGTATAGTGGCACTTCATTTTATGTACATTTTTCTGTAAATTGCATAACGCAATGCGATCACGTCATGCTTTAATTTTTGTTTTTGTTTTATGAGCAACTTTGATTAAATTTGTTTTGTTTTTATTTTTTTGGGCAAAGAAAAATTGCATAACTTGGAAAGTCACTGTTCTTCGGCACTTTCACCTTAAAAATTTCCTTTTGTTCGCATGGTGAGTATCACTGTTTATTTTTGTTCGATTTACAATTCTCCCCCAATTTTTTGAAACTTTCTGATTCTTGAGGAATTGCAACACTTCCAGCAGTTTTCAATTGTCGTGAAGTGCAGCGTCCCCCAATGAGAACGCATTGTCATTCTCTAGATTGCAGTATTACAGTTGGACAACCAAAATTGAGATAACATGGAAAAGCAATCTAAAGAAAGAGTTATCCTTTCCTCACTTGCCCGTCAGAACTGCCAAATTATAGGTCCTAAACTACTCGACTATTATTGGATGGAAAAAATTATCAAAAATGCCACTTTTATAACTCCCAGAAAGAAAATTATGAATTTTACTCCCTCGCCCAATAACACCGAAGACATGGGAGAACAAAGGGGGAAGGTCCCTTCCCAAAAAGAGTTGAGAGTTTCAGAAAGTTGAAATAATTTTTATTGTTATTTTTTGTTAGGCCATCCGACCTGTCTCCAATTTACAGCAAACATGAGCGTCTCTGTAAGAAAATACCGTTGGCAGTGCATCGAATGCAAATGCTGTTCCGTGTGTGGAACTTCGGACAATGACGTAAGTTGACCCAAAACTACTTGAGGTATATTTTAATGTTTTAATTATGCTAGGACCAACTGTTGTTTTGTGACGACTGCGATCGAGGTTACCACATGTATTGTTTATCTCCGCCCCTGGAAACGCCGCCCGAAGGTTCGTGGTCCTGCAAGCTGTGCATCGATGAGTTTCACACATAATAATTGTATATTTTCACACACAACGATTTTTTAAAAATTTTAATTACTTTTTTAACATTTTTAACCTGAACCAGATTGCCAGGACTTGGAATATTTTTTAATTTTTTTTTAAATAGAAAAATCGACGTCAATTTTGTAAAAGGGTGCGCAATTAAAGCACAGGTGATAGATTCATGGACGGCAGTCTTTTAACGCTCTTAGATACTTAAGAAGAGGTAAAATGGTACTTAAGTCGTTTTTAGTTTTTAACGTTGAATTTTAAAATTTTCGTAATTTTAGTAGCTACCTCGTTGTTTTTTAAGTCTTACTTAATTAGTTTGTAATTTTTGCATAATAAAAAC
Organism: Lycocerus yunnanus; assembly: GCA_036346125.1. Classification (NCBI taxonomy): domain Eukaryota; kingdom Metazoa; phylum Arthropoda; class Insecta; order Coleoptera; family Cantharidae; genus Lycocerus; species Lycocerus yunnanus. Next base: position 1,322,816 of record JARFIX010000073.1, on the reverse strand, counting down.
TTATATTTATACACAAAGAAATTTTATATCTTTCAATTCACCTTTGAACACTCAAATCTAGGTTTCTCAAATGGGAGCCACGACTTGATCAACTTTCCCTTGCCAACCATAGATTTCTGCATTACACTTTTATTTATTCAATTTAATTACCGGCACCAACTTCGGATTTCTTATCGGCACCAGGTCCACCGGTTCTTCTGTATTCAGCATGATCTTCTCTGCGGTTGGAAGATTCTCCTTGGGAAATGTTAGCTGGTCGTTGACGTGCACCTTCCGTTACGCGCATTTGTCTTTTAAGCGTCGCGGGAACAATTTCGGGTGGTAAATGCAAGAAAGTACGTAAATATTCGATGCCTTCATTTGTGAGGAACCAGTAGAAATGTCTCCATGCGAATTGTTCCTTCACGTAACCACGTGATTTTAACGATTGCATAGTCTTAATGACATGCAAGTTCGGAACGGTTTCCAGTTCGGGATGTTGGGGAGCATTGAAATCCTTCTTTGCTACCATAACCCCCTCCTTGAAGAGGTATTCGTAAATTGCGATTTTATTCTTTTTTGGCATCAACATCTTCAAATTTTCGTGGATAGGACTATCTAGGTATGACTAATTTTTTTAAATAACACTTACCTGCTATGTCCAAGGTGGATAGATTACTATTTACCTTGTGCTATGCCTTTATCTGGTAATATTATATTGAATAATTTAGGTTGGCAATGCAGTAGTTTTCCAAATCGTTCAGGGCAGCTGCAACCCAACTTCATGATTTTGAATATGTAAGTATTCGGAAGACTTTCATTGTTATTGACGAACAAGACGGGAAGGAGGTGGGGTTAAAAATACAAAGAAGGATGCATTATTTTATGTTTATTAAGATTTATGATATACTTGACAATTTTTCGATAAGCTTTTTGTAAATGTTAATAGGTAAAGTATTCGACATGCATTGAAGAAGAGTAGCCGGTCTGGAACAAACTGACATGGCTTCGATCAGTTGTTCGATGCCTTCATCTTGATTACCCGATTCGATCGAAGCGTTGGCTCCCTTAATTTTTTGCATAAAAAAGTTTCTGCGTTCGCTCGGAGTGTTCAACTCACCCAGGTTGGGGCCATGTTTACCTTTTCGCACTTCTCTGTTTAAAATTTCAATTAAGCGACCTAGAAGTTTCAACGACTTTAATACAATACCTAGGGGTTGGTTTTGCGTCTTGTGCATTACTTTCAAACATTTCATAGCTGCATGTCTTAACTAAGTTTTCGTTCTTTGCATGTTGGTAGACACAATAACCAGAATAAGCTACAAATGCCGCTACTCCCGCAGTCACTACTGGAAAAATAAATTTGCTCATTTTATTCACTAAAAATTTTAAGTTCTACATAATCAGACTTTTTGTAATATGTCAAAATATTTGTTTATTGTCACCGAATTACGATTTTCAAATTTTTTTTTCGTCCTCCCGCCTGCCTTGTGATTTTCAGCTGTCGAAATCCCGAAAATATTTTTGACTGGGAGGGAGAAAATGCATTTACAAACCTTGTGCTACTCGGCTTGCGAAGACAGCTGACCCCCGAAAAAAAGATTTACCTTTCATTTCCAAATGAAAATGCAACGTTCGGGCTTGGAAGATATTTTATTTTTTATAAAATCATTTCATACAAGAAATTTTTGGCCAAGTAGCCAATATACCTACTCAAATTTGGACTACAAACAAAATGTAACAGTCAAAATAGTAAAACAACAAAATATGTGAATAGAACAAAAGACATTACATACATTTTATCACGAATAAAATTTTATTTTGGCAGCAGCATATTTCGTCCTCGAAGCCAAAAAATTATTAGTTATCCCCACCGTCATCTTCAATGTCGATACCAAAATTGAAGTCGAATTCAAACCAATAACAAATTTCCCATTTTAATATTTTATTTACAATAATTTTCTTCAAATGTCGACAAACTCGGTTGGCGTGGTTAGTATCTTTTTCAATGTGTTTCTTCCGACCATATAATAGTAACATTTTGCACTGCTTGGCTTTGTAGTATTTCTTTGCTTCATTTTTTAAAAGTGGGTCACACAGCAAATTATCCATATTTTACTATAACAAAAATTTGAGACGAATTAAAATTGTAGTTGATTTCGACACCACAGTTGGACTTTTGAATTTATCCTTGCAATTCAATGCCAAGTGCAATCTTGCGAATTTTACTATCAAAACGCCACATTTGGGCGATAAATTTAATCGGCCCTTCTCGACGTGGGTAAATGTTTTCCAAAACGCGTGTATGGAAGAAAGTTTGAAACCAGTGGCGTACCGTTGATGGGGGGGGGTGTACCTTTGGCGCGCTAATTTTTTCATGTCTAATGCCCGATTTCTTCACCTAGAGATATATCATCGATAAATTAACGAAGTAACCAATCAGACAGCAGCAAAACAAAACAATCAGAAATGTGATTGGCTGCTTCGTTAATTTATCTTACAGATAAATTATCTAAGAGATATCTCTAGCATCATATGTCATTTATACGTCAAATTAGCAATATTGTTATTGTATGTTAGAAAAATGTACATTCTGCAAGTTTGCGATATTTGAAACAGGATTTTATAAAAGATGTGAAAAACCACTCAGTAAATGTAGAAAAATCGAATTAAATACGAAGGAGGAAGATAAAAATAAAATAGGACCACAAAAAATTATGAAAATAACAAAAATTATTAAGTTTTTCAATCGAATAGACCCGGGGGGGTAAGCACATAATTAATAAAGCGTTAACGTTTTTAATTGAAACATCATTTCTCCTAATTATATTAAAAAAATATTGTAATAATTCAAAATAGAGAACAAGAATAAATTAAAAATTTCTTTAATTGTTGATTTTACAAATTTGTTATCAGTAGCAACACTTATCAGATAACATGGAATTAGAAACTACAGAACTATTGAGATTTTTCAAGTATTTTTTCCTATTTTTAATATATTATTTACAAATTTTTTTATAAGTATTTATAATACAATTTGAGTGCGTGTAAGGAGTATATCAAACCCCCCCCCCCGGTCTTATATAATATGTTTTCTATTTTTCTAATTTGATTCATTAAATTTAAGATAGCAAATCATTTACTTTCGCATTTTCAAGTATTTTTCCTATTTTCAATGCTATAAAAACAACAGTTATTAAAATGTACTACATATTTGGGGGGGGGGGGAATACCCTCCAGTGCATGGATGTAAAATACCCCCCAATGTAACAGTAGCGGAAAGCAGAAAATTATGTGATTCCAAATTGTGTAGAAGCAGTATTTACAATTTAAGTGTGCCTGGGGGGTATTCCATACGCCCTAGACCCCCCGGTCTGTCTTATTTATAATATCACGTTGACTTGTTAAATATCAAATCATTTTAATTTTGCATTTTCAAGTTTTTTTTAATTTTATAAAATTAACGGTGAGACGGTCTATTCAAATAATCGGCATAAACCGGGGGGCTGGGGGGTATGGAATACCCTCCGGTGAATGGATACAGAATTTTCTCGGATGCAACAGTAGCAGAAGGCAGAATATTATATGTTTCCAAATTCTGTAGAAGCTGTATTTATAATTTAATTGTACCTGGGGTATTCCATACCCCCAGATCCCCGGTCTGTCTTATCTATAATATTATGTTGACGTGTTAAATTTAAATTAAGAAATCATTTTAATTTTGCATTTTCAAGTATTTTTTTCATTTTTGAAATTATAAAATTAATGGTCTATTCAAATAATCGGCATAGACCGGGGATCTGGGGGTATGGAATACCCTCCAGTGCATGGGTATGAAATACCCCCAATACAACAGTAGCGGAAGGCGGAAAATTATGTTTCAAAATTATGTAGAAGCAGTATTTACAATTTAGGTGTACCTGGGGGGTATTCCATACCCCCCAGACTCCCCGGTCTGCCTTATCTATAATAATATGTTGACTTGTTAGGTTGAAATTAAGAAATAATTTTAATTTTGCATTTTCAAGTATTTTTTTCATTTTTGACATTATAAAATTAGCTGTCTATTCAAATAATCGGCATAGACCGGGGGTCTGGGGGGTATGGAATACCCTCCAGTGCATGGATATGAAATACCCCCCAATGTAACAGTAGCGGAAGACAGAAAATTATGTGATTCCAAATTATGTAAGAGCAGTATTTACAAATTAAGTGTACCGGGGGGGTACTCCAAATCCCCTGGTTTGTCTTATTTATAATATCATGTTGATTTGTTAAATTTAAATTAAGAAATCATTTTAATTTTGCATTTTCAAGTATTTTTTTATTTTTAAAGCTATAAAATTAACGGTGTATTTAAATAATCGGCATAGACCGGGGGTTTGGGGGGTATGAAATACCCTCCAGTGCATGGGTATGAAATACCCCCCAATACAACAGTAGCGGAAGGCAGAAAATTAAATGTTTCCAAATTATGCACAAGCAGTTTTTACAATTTCAGGGGCGGAGGGGGGGGGTATTTCATACCCCTAAACCCACCGGTCTTATCCGTAATATGTTGACTCGTTAAATTTAAATTAACAAATTATTTTAATTCAAAAATATTTATTTATTTTCAATATTATAAAAATAACAGTGTATTGAAATTGACTCCCGGTTCCCTAACCTCCCGGTCTCTAAAACCATAATTTCTTATTTGGGTTTTTATGATGCTACTTAAATTTGACTTTCTCACTTAGCACACATAAAAAACAACCAATATTATTTTAACCCCTCCCGAAAGATTTTCCTGACCTCCCCATCCTCAAAAGTCTTCAGCCATTAATGGACGCTTAAAATGTGACGATCCCCTTCTTCAGTTGCACTGAAAGAGTTAGAAAAAAAATAATACAAATTTACAAGCAAAACTAAAATGGAAGATTTTCCCTTCTTCCCGTACACTTTCTTTTCAAGCAAGCCTAAATTAATGTAAATGTTTCACGTTGCCATAGCAACGTCAAGAGGACATGCTGAAATTTTCAATCACTCCAGATAAAAATCGAGAGGGAGAGGGCAGAACTTGTTTCCTGGAAACAAAAACATATCCCAGGGGGGGATGCTGTTATATCCACCCTCTAACTTTTGCTATCTAACATTTTATTTTGTTTTCAAAGGTTTCTTTATAATCACTTTCAAGGTGAAGGCCATAAGCTCTCGCAATTTATCTATTACAAGTGGAGTATGGCTGGGGGGTATGGTTTTTGCTTTAGGATATTAATTAAATTTGTCTTACACCTAGCACACATAGAAAGCCTCGCTCTCAAAGTATTTGCAAGTTTTTTTCCCATCCCCAAAATAGAAAGACACTTCTCTACAAAATGGCGTAGTGAGCTTAATTGACACCATCTGTCAAGTTAAATAATATTCCCCCTTCCAGATTCGGTCTTCTACAATCATGCTTGCATTACCAGGACCTGGTTCTTTAGAAACCTTTACGTATTTATGAATTTTTAGGCTCGTGCTTTGAGATAGAATGTTCTTTTGACTTCTGCACAACAACAAAAAATTGCGGTGATTTTTTCACGCTCCTGGGAATCGGCAATACCAACGGTAGATCTACCCCAAAGACATACACCTCATCCTCTCTCAAACCAATAAAACTAACAGAGACCTGCAGATTGCCTGTCAATCCAGACTAAACGGCGTAAATTTTTCAAAATCGCTCACATAGGATAAATACGGCTCTGCAAAAAAACAAAACTGCCTACTTGGCTACTGCAAAACCAATAGACGTGCGATAAATTTCCGTAAAAATTTTGTTTTCTATTTTTAACGTCATCGGTGACGATTTTTATAAGTTTGACACAAGAAACCGCAATTTAAAACTTTAATTTGATGAAAAATGGACTTCCTTCGCGAACGCTTCGTTTAAATTTTCGTGCGCCAGTCGATAAGGAAGGTATCTGTGTGATTTCCGCCGTCAAGAATGGCGTGTGTGGTTTGAAGGGGTCTTTTTGTCGCTTATTTGGTTGTCGGAAGGCTGGTGAACATTTTTAAATGGCGATGATATCGAAAACGGCATGGGGCATTGCGGCAGGAGCGGCGACGTTATTTATAGGTTATTGCATATACTTCGATCGTAAGAGGCACCAGGATCCTGATTTTAAGAAGAAATTGATCGAACGTAAGTTATTTGTGTACCTTTTCAGATGGTCTTTTGATTTTGCGGTTTTAGGACGCAAGGCCAAGAAGGAGAGCGCAAATATGAAGCGCCGCCCTGCCAACTTCCCCAATATGCAAGACCACGAAGCAGTGCAACGGTTTTTCTTGCAAGAAGTTCAAGCCGGAGAAGAACTGTTGGCTGCTGGCGATTTGGATAACGGGGTGGACCATTTGGCAAATGCCGTGGCTGTGTGTGGACAACCTGACGAACTTTTGCAGGTTCTACAGCAAACGTTGCAGCCGCAAGTGTTCCACTTGCTGGTGCAACGCCTACCGCTAATAGCCCCTCGTATTTTAAGGCAAGGTCGTCAAATGCAAGAGGAAGATGTGGAATAACTTTGTTGAAGGTTTTTACCTTTTTAGTGCTCCTTAGATCGTTCCAAACTTGTACATTTCGTCTTATTATTGTATTATACTGTTGATAACAATGTCGTTTGTGTGTAAATTGTTTCATTTGCGCGTTTAGTTTTTTTTGTACATTCATCATTATAGTTGCACATTTTGTTCAACGACGTCGTTGTGAATAATTGTACAACGTTTGACGTTTTGGTGCATTTTAAATTTTTAGTCTTAAGAAATTGAACAATTTAAAGGAAAACACACTGTACAATATCACATATTTTTTGCTAAATTAAAGTGTAATTGCGATATTGTAAATTTTGGGTTTTCTTGTTGCAACCTAACCTCAGTTTTTGCTTAATTGAATTTTTAAGGAAAATAATTATCTATTGGGGATTACGAGATGAAAAAGATGTTTTGAAAATGTCTAAGGGGGGGGGAGTGTGATCTAAAATTAGAGGTCTAAAAAAAGCAGTGCTTCTAAAACTTATACTCAGTAGTAACCAAACAATTGAAATCGGCAGATTTCTTCACCTTGAGATATCTTTTAGATAAATTAATCGAGTAACCAATCAGACAGCAGCAAAACAAAACAATCAGAAATATGATTGGCTACTTCGTTAATTTATCTAAGAGATATCTCTGGGTGTAGAAATCAAGTATTAGCCAATAGAAATGTTGGTTGCATTTTTAATTTATGGAACCGTTACCCAAATTAAATCTCATCTTAACATATTAATACAATATTTATGTCGCCAATATATCAACATATAACACAAACAAACCCTACGACTAACTTTGCTTATAAAAAAATAGTAAAGGTATACTTAAGAGAAAACACAACGCCAATCGCCGATCTTCTTGAATCAGTTTCCGTTTCAAACGTTTTTCTGCAGGACCGACCTCTTGCAAAATTAACGAAAAGATATCGGCTCCCAGACGTCGACTCAATTGCATGAATATCTCTTTCTTTTCACTATCTTCGACTATAACGATAGCATTGGCGTAATGGTATGCCATGTCTTCAAGATCACCCTTTGCTCCGCATTGATTTGCCAGGCCGATTTCTTCTGTTACAAATAATTGGCAAGCCTGTCTGTCCGTCGTGCACGGAAAACTTGTACCAACTTCACTTTCATCGTCTTGCTCCTGAACGCTGTTGTGATAATTGCGAAGACGACTTTCAGCTTCGGGAATTCTTTCGATTATCGCCTGGATAAACTCGCGTGGGTACTTTTGCTGAAATATTAACAGAAAGCACTGTCGCTTTTCTTCGTCGTCCACTGCCAGGGCGTTAGCCACGTGATCAAATCCTTCTTCTAAGTTTTTTTCTTCGAAGCACGTGGCTGCTTTTCCTATTTCGCTCGAAAAAAATTTTTGGCACTGAAGATCATTATTAACATTTGGAAATTTTAGAACGTAGTTCTTTTTACTAGTATCGGGTTTCGGATTTCTCCCTAAAAAGTACCAATTATGGCCGACTTGCATAAAGAGAAATATAAAATACTTACGTTCGTGCAACTTCTTTTTGAAATCCGGATCGCTGCGTCGTTTTCGGTCAAAATACACGCAGTAGGCCACGAACAGTCCACCACATATTTTAGCAAAGGTAGGTATGAAACGCGTGAAATCCATTTTATAAAAAAAATAGTTACTTTTGACTTTGTGACTAACAAGCAAACTCACCTACATTAATGAAGTAACTTTTGTTAGGTTTTCAGGTTGGTTAAACTGCGGGGGATTAATGTTTTTGCAAGTTGGTAAAATGAAATTCGCGCTAAACAAGGTCACGTATAATCGAGTCTACTAGTGATGACGTAGAAACACTTCAAGTTTGCTTGCGATTTTGTTTTCGCTGTAGATTTGAAAACAAAAGTTGATTTTCTTGGTACGTCAATTTTAAAAACGTATGGAGCCTGCCCTGTTATTATCTCTTAAATAGTTCAGTGGCGTAACCAAGGAAAGTAAAAATTGGAAACAAAAAAAAATACCTACGATTTACTATTCTTAGTTTTACAAGTAAGTCTTCTCAAATCCGTAGTTTTAACTATCGGGAGGGGGGGGAGGTCTGGAAAATATGAAATAAAGTATAATCGCTGCATACGTTATGATTGCATGGCTGCTATTGGGCCCCTTATTTTTTGATTTATTGATTTTATGTGGGGACCCAGCGGAGTCCGTTGTCTAGTATTATTCTCAGGAATTTGGAGGTATCTGTCCAAGGGATATCGGTGCCAAAGATAGTATTATTCATAGATCTGAGAGTTTTACCGTCCTGGGCAAAACGTTAAACTGCATCACTTATTCCTGGCAGATCACCCAAATGGTTTTAAAAATAAAATACAATAAACTTCTCTTATTTACCCTTTATTTACAAATTTTAAAAATTACAGTTTTTGGACGCAATTTATAACAATCTAATTTGAATGTAACAGGATAATCGCTCGAAATTCAATCAAAATTAATCAACAAGTTTTTTTTTTAGCTCGGTCAGTAATGCTTTAAGTTCTCGCTCCTTTTGGTATCTGTTCTTCATCTTCACGTATTGGCCAACCAGGAATATTACGAACATTACAGATATACATTTAAAGCCGAATTTTACACATCCCAAAGACCAGAATGTGGTTCGCATAATTTTTAAATTCACATTCGTCTTTGAAAAAATCAAATTTGCTGTGTAAGTATCTGCATTGCGGACCAAATATACTAATTCATTATTTTCTATTAGGTTGGTAATACTCCATACTTTATACGAACGTAAATCGGCTTCTTTGCAATATTGCAAATAATTTTTAAATTTCCCGCCCCCATTCTCTAGATATTTAAACTAAATTCCTGCCAAATCTTCTCTTCTTTGTTTCCGTCCTCACTTCTTGAGACGTAAATTCTCTGCTACCAAGGTAGTTTCAAAAGTTTATCGATTAAAATACTATCAAACGGGCAAGGCCTGGATTTAGCAACATCGCCGAAAGAAAAAAATTATAATTTTTAATGTAAATATCCCCACTGGATGACCGCGGTCTCGACAAGACATCAAAAGCCTTGCAATCAGCAAAACGGAGACGGTCAATGGCGGCTTTCTATGTGTTATAATTGAAAATAAGAAAAATTCTTACAAAAATGATCCCAACAGATAAAAGTAGAAAATTAAGTTTTACAGACCCCAATAACGCTCAAATTTAATTTACTGTTTCTACATAATTTGCAAGCCTTTAATGTTCTGTCTTCAGGTACTGTTTCACTGGGAGATATTCCATAAAATTTGAGTGTGGCTGGAGGGTGTTCCACACCCCCCAGACCCCCCGGTCTGTACAGTTTATTTTTTTCACTTTAATTTTTAGTAGAGGAAATATAAACCACCTACCGGTCTATGTGATTTATTTTTTATCGAAACAAAATTGAAGATTTGATCCGTTGCCATGGCGACAAGGTTCGCCAAGGAGAAAGGACAAGAGCGCGATTGGATATTATCTTTTGTTTTCTAGTTTTGTAATATTTTGAAGTTGTTCCTCTCTAGATCTCTTTTTAGAGGTATCGCCTAGCAATCTTGACGGCGAATGCACCTCATTTTCGCACGGCACTGAACGATGAATTGTTATCGACTTTTTTTACGTTATCTATTTCGTAAGATTTGATATCGTCAAATAGTATTATTTATCACTCAATCAGATTGTGTTTATTACTTATAGTGGTATGTTTGTGCGGTGGCGCGAAATTTTCAAACCCGCCGCCATGTTGCAATTGACGTTTGTCCTTTTATGGGCATTTGCCGAAACTTGCCTTGACATTGGTGGAAATTCAAGGATGTCACTTATGAGTAATTCGAAATGCAGGAATATTTCCAAGTGTTTTCTTATTAAAACTACGTTTAATAGCAAAATTGGGTCACAATCGAGCGTATTTGACCGAAGAAATCGGTTTAATTTTTAAAATCAGCGCCTTTGGTCGAGCGTAGCGGCAAATAGTTCCACGTTAAAACTGCCCATATAAGGAAACTAGCGAAATTTTTTCAACGGAAAGGAGAAAGCGATATGGGAATTTTGAAGGAAATTGTCCACCACTTTGCGAAAATTTCGTAAAATCAAACGCTCGAAAAAATCGCCCGAGGGCGTATGAATATCGGACGGATTTGATTGGTTAGTGCATATGCGCACTGTCAGCTGCCGGTGGATCAACGTCCTCGTCAGTCTATTTAATCCCGTTGCGAGTTACTGGTGGTGATTTTGTAGTCGAGTTTAATTTTTTTGTATAATTAATAAATCATGGTAAGTGTGTTTATCGTTTAATTCAATTCATTTCGTGTATTTTGTCGCATTTTAATCGGACCGGGTGGTTGCATTGTGAGGGGTCGCGAATTCGATTATTCGCCGGTCGACGCCATGTCGTCAAATTTTATAATCGTAAAATCTGCTAGGGGGCTTTCGCTGAAAGATTGGTTTTGTTTTCGTGTCGTTTGTGTCTTCGTACCGAAATTGCGGTAACGACGGTTCCAAAAATTACCTTCCGATAAGGAAACGGAGTGAGTCATTTTAGCCTCGCCCATTGGCTTGGGGTGGAAGTGCATTATTATTTTTTGCTTGGTTTTTTCTTTGCGTACTCGACGAAAGTACCGTTTTTGTTATGAATCATTCGTCAAGGTTGAACGGAGTCGACCTTCGCGATCGAAATTTGAAATTCTTAGATTTTCTTCTCTAATATGGTCATGGATATTCGACACCACCATTTTATATTACGTTTTTTTTTTCGTTTTTCTATCGGGGGACGTGTTTTTGCGGCGGAAATAAACTCCCCGTGTGGGATGGCCAAAAATAGTATCGCGACCTCACGGCGCGCGAGTGCTTGCATCGACCAAAAATGGAAAAAAAAGAACTGAAGAGAGGTTTTTTCTTATTTTTCAGGCATCCGGTGTGACAGTGGCCGATGCGTGTAAAGTCGTGTACGAAGAAATAAAAAAAGAGAAGAAACATCGTTACGCTATCTTCTTCATCAAAAATGACGTTCAAATCGACGTAGAATTAATCGGAACTCGAGACAAGGATTACGAAGATTTCTTGACCAACTTGCAAGCAGGGGGCGACAAAGAGTGCCGCTACGGTCTCTTCGACTTCGAATACATGCATCAATGTCAGGGCACAACCGAATCGTCGAAAAACCAAAAACTATTCCTTATTTCTTGGTGTCCCGATACTGCGATTATCAAAAAGAAAATGTTGTATTCGAGGTGAGAAACGATAACGTCTCCCGCTGCAAAAAGTGTATAATACTAACTCTTTTTTTTTATTCTGTTTTAGTTCGTTTGAAGCTCTTAAGAAGTCATTAGTAGGCGTACATAAGTCAATCCAAGCTACAGAATTGTCCGAAGCTTGTAAAGAAGCAGTGGAAGAAAAATTACGGTCAACCGACCGTCAGTAGCCGCATTTACCTGCTCTCCACTTGTACTGTATTCTATTTGTCTACTTTCAACTCGTACACCAAAAGCTGGTGTTTATTTATATAAGTTTTTGAATATTTAAATAAAACTTCATTTTTAAAGTGTATGTAATTTTTTATTTTGTCAGTCAATATAGTCCGTTCGTTTCTCTTGTAAATTTTTTATTTTTCTTGCTTGTAATGTGTATCAACTTGCCACACGAGCGATAGTTCCCGGTGGGACCTGCAGAATTACCTTTATAGCTTTCTTCGCCTGTTTCTGTGTGAAAAAATAGCTAAAACAAAAAAGCAAATACAATTTTGACTCACAGATTCCGTTCCTGAATTAAAATTTACGTCATTTCGTTTGGAAACTCCGCTCTGATTCATCTGTGATGTCATAACTGCTTGTGGCCTAGTCATCAGTGTAGTCGCGCCAAGCTTACTGAACGTCCGCGAGTTTTAAAAGTTGCAGGAGGTCTAGGCGAGTTTGATTATGGCGAAAATTTATAAATAAAATGTTTCGGCTTTTTACTCTGAAATAGATTAATCGAATAATTTAGTCATTCTTGTGGTTATGACTCGACAGCATTATCAGTTTGGAATGATAACGATACTAAGCTAATTATATTCGAAAGAATTCAATCAAAATTAATAATTTTCTAACTTAATTTGTTGGATTAGCCCCTCCCCTCCAGGAGTCTTAGTTATAAACAAGGAACTTGCCCTTCCCCCCCCGTAGATATATTAACAATACAATATATAACAACAATACAGGAATCTCGACTGACGAGGCCCCTGGACCGTACTGCATTCCAGACAGGTTGGTGAAAGAAACGGTAGCTCAGTGCGGAGAGATCTTCCTAGCAGTATTCGACAACATGTGAGGGCTCGGTCGTAGTTGATCACCCTGGAGGTGCACAACGCATTCAACAATGCAGGGAAGAAGAGAAAGCAGTTACAGGCGTCACGAGTTGGGTACCGCAAGGCTCGGTACTTAAACCTCGGCTCCGAAATGAGATGAGCTTCCGGACAGAGTAAAGAGGGGAAATGCTAGCTGACGATAGCAACTGCAAGAGGATTCGAACCTACATCACAGATCTTCCAAACAAGAGAGGAGTAACGCTACATTTAGCCGCCTACAAGAGAGAGGCCGATTCCTGGACCTTGTGGTAGGGAGAAGAGTTTAGTGAGTAAAACTTCATAACGAACCGGAGTCTTTTCAAGATTATTTCCTCCCTGCTCACAGCTAAAACAAAAAAAAAGACGTAGATAACCAGAGAGGTTAGACGAGGTCGAATAAAAGAGGAATACTCCTCGTCCAATGGAGGTTAATGGAATAGAGGGGAGCCAAACTATCATCAGCCACCCACAAGAAGACCCAAAGTAATGCCCCATTTCTCGATGTTTGCTTTGCCTATTGCCCCAACTTCTGCCGATCGGCACCTGCTTTACCATGCTGGCATAGTTTCCGGGTTGGTGAGTTTTCGCCTTGCCTCTTGCCTGCAAATAGACTGGCTGAAAACTGTCTTATATGCACTTATTACTCGTAGGACTGTGCGCTTCTATTTTCGTAGAAGCTTTTCATGGGTCCTCTTGATTTGGAGGGCTATATGCCTCACTAAAACCCTATACATCTCCCCTTTCACCGCTGCGTCCCAGGTGTGCTCAGAGAAGTTCAGATGCTCGTCGATCTTCACCCCAGGTTTCCACTACCCAGTGAACGGGTTTGTTATCTGAGCCTCTCAGAGTGTTATTACGAGTTGTTGAACAGGTTTTTCCTGGGTTGAAGGGGCGTTTGACATCCTCTACGCGTACGGGGGTTTAAAAATTCCTTATTCACCAGTAGCATCCATTTTGCATTCATCAAATCTGTAATAAATTTTGCATTAAAAGTGGCCTCACAGTTTTTGTCTGTGTACTGACGTGCCCCTATAGATCCTTGTTCCCGAGGCTTCACCGATCTTTCTTCCCTCCTCTCTGCCGGTTTTGGCCACTTCTTCACTCCTATTGTAATCTCTCTTGCCATGTATTTAGCCGTACCTATAGAGTTAACCATACTATATTAAGCATCAAGAGCAATAAGTGTTATTTACTGCTGGACGATAATGTTGATTCAAGAAAATCTAACCAGAACACACGACCATAACTGAAAGGCAGATCGTTCAGTGACTAGACTACCAGTTCCCTCTTTCAGCACTTGGAACACAATATTGTATATAAAAGACTTTTATTTTCTAATTTTAATACAATGTAATGCGAGAAACATTTTTAATAATTTAATATTTACACGTCAGCTTAATCTGACCGTTAAAAACTTGAATTACATTAAAATTCACTAAGTTAACTCCGAAAATCATCCGGAACTTTATCGTCCTACTATGTACAAGAAACCGCTCTCATTAAAGATTAATAAATTAAAATAAACCGTAAAATTACAATTAAAAATAAATTAATTAAAATTGAAATATGCAGACTTTTGCAAAAAAAAAATATGCATAAGGCAACCTACATTTGTAACGTCATTTCTTATATCAGCCATGTAAAAAAAATTGTGCATAATAGATTTGTAGATACTAAATAAGTCCGCGTTTCTTCTTATAATCCTGCAAGTTAAGACTCCGTTTTGGTGCGATACTATTGGGCATTGACTTAGGTGTGACGCTAACTATTGAACCTAAAACAAAACACAAAATTGTAAGGAACAAAAAGTTCAGTCAAAAACGTTTGCTTACTTTGTACCGGAACGTCCAAATCAATTTTAATATCAAAATCGTGAGCAGTAAACAAATCGTCCTGACTAATCTGCGGCAACTTGACCGACTTTGAGTTGGAGTCGGGCTTGTCGATTTCGGCCACTTCCATAGGTTTTGGAGTCACTTCCATATCGGCTTCGCTCATATCAGGCGCGGCTGCTTTAAAGTTCATCCGGGGTTTGGTTGACCGACGAGTGAAAGGATCCTGGGTTTTCTTCCCTTTGTTCGCTCTAAACTCCTCCATAATCGCCTTTTCTGCTTCCTCCACGTTCCGCTTTCGATTACGATCATTAATATATGAGATGCTTGAAATCGTGGACGTTCGCATCTTATCAAGCTCCGATGCACGCTCTTCCACTTCCTGCAGCTTTCTGTTCAATTCCCGTGCGGTATCTTCATCTCCGCGCGCCACCGCCGTATCCCGTTCCTTCATCAATTGCGTCTTTCTCATCGCGTAATTGAACGGATTTTGTTTGAATCTCTCCTTCTCTCTCACTATCCTCTCAATGTCCTGCTCGTTAAACTCGTAATGTAACGCCTCCTTGATGTGCTCCTGCTTCTCTTTCACGCAATCTTGCAAAGGGAACGGAATGGATGCGGCGGTAGTCGCTTCAATCCACTTTTGATACTCCGACTCGCTAAACTCTTGATTTGACACAAATTCCAAACGAAAGACCCTTTCCTGTGTCCCGTGCCTCACCCTCAATCCTTTATTTGTTCGCGTATTACCCAACTGATAAATTTTTGCTGTCTCATAAACACCAATCACTTCAGCTACTCGGTACACTGCTTGAGTGTTATTTTGACCAATGCCAACTTTTATAAAACAGCCCTTTGCGATACGTTCGAAAAACGGCAAGTGAACAAACCGTTCCAGTTTGTGACGCGACAAACGAATCAAATTGAGCTCGTTTCGTGTCGGTATGTACGCTGGCTTTCTCACATCGTCGTCCTCCTGATCGCTCGAACTCGAACTTGATGAACTGCGTGATCGAGCCGATTCGGCTGCAATTATCGAAGGTCGAGGTGCAGGCGTCGGCGAACTTTTCCCACCTGAAATTGAAATAAAGATAAGTTGTCAAATAAATTTGTCAAGCTGTCACTCGAGACTTACACAATCCTTTTTGAGGAGGATTAGTCCTCTTAGATAGATATATTAATGTATTATTATTAAGGTTTTTATAAACCGTGAGTGCCCTTCCCTCCCTCAATATAAATAGACCACAACAATGGCAAATCTCTAAAATACTTTCCTCTGCTATGTAAGCGGGAGAGTAAAAAATCAAGATATCCCATATTGAAAATGATTCCAATATAAAGCAGTGGTACCCAAACTTTTTGGCTAGCAACCCAAAGCTTTGAAACGCACTTTAAAGTGCCAATTTAAATTTTGATTTAGAGAAAGAGTTTGGGGATGATTTTGAATATTGTTATTTACGTAAATTGGCAACTTTTCATGTTGAAAAACTACTCTGTCAATTTTTGCACAGCACCTCTCAAAGAATTATCGATTCCAATAGTCGATGTAATATGAGAATTTCTACTTGGTAAACATAGGATGCATTAGAAACTGTCAACTCAAGATTTGGTGATTTCTGACACCTTCTTCGTCAAAATTTTGATATAGAATCTTGAAAACCCCTTTCCCAATGCCAAATCAAAAAGATTAAGCAAAAAATTGTATTTCCGAGTAATTTTCACTCAAAAATACCTAACAGAACAAGAATTGAAGATTCGGGATTTAAATTATAAGGAACTCCACGTGAAACTCTTGAAAAAATAAGAAGAGACAAGGAGAAAACTTTCCCTATGTATCCGGTACAAGCGTCACACAAAAATCTGCATACCTTCGCTTTCACTATCATCCGAGTAGATGTCAGAAGCCTTCAGTTTGACCGCATTCTTGCTAGTGCCCAGTACAGCCTCCTCTTCGTCCTTTTTCCTCTGTTCTTCGCGCCGTATCGACTCCTGCTCTTCCCTCTTTTGTTTGCCCTCACGCCTCGCCTTTAATTCGGCCATTGCATTAACCCGTTTATCTACTTTTCCTCTATTCTCTTCGATATTTTTCTTCCTTTCTTTACTTCTTTCCTTGTGATCAATGGAACTGTAAATGTGTGACGACTTTGACTGTTCGTCCTTCCACTTAGAAGGCGGCTTTTCCTTGGCCCGCTCAGCTTTTCGTTGCAAACGCAATTTTTTTTCAATTTCAAACCTAAAAAACGACGTCAAGCATTGTAGCACAAATTTGCAATGTCAAAACAAAAAACAAAAATTCATCAGGGCACTTGGATGTGAAAATTAACATAAAAATCTCACCTATTTTTCATAACTTCGCGCTGTTCTATCCGCCTAAATAGTTCGGTTTCACGTTCCTTTTCTGTGAGACTGGCCAATTGCGCGCGATCCTCTTCGTCACCCATCATTTGATCGTCATAACCGTCGTTAAATTCGGCTTCCGAGCTGCTACTACTCGAAACTTCACCTTCTTCAGGCTCCGAATTGTTTCCCGTGCCTGCCTTCTCCTCTTCATCGTCCGAGTAGGAAGCACTACGCTTATTCCTCTTCTTGCTTGCCTGCTCTCCTTCATCCTCGCTGTCAGACTTGGAATCCGACCGAGAAGCGTCGTGCTTCTTCACCTTCTTCTTATTTTTTTTCTTTGCCAAACTTAAAAATTCCTACAATAAAATAAATTTAAACAACCAACTCAAATACAATCACCCACCTGAGTACAAAAAGCATCCATAATACAGATCTCGTTATTTCAAAAGCAAAATCATGACAGATCGAATAAAATGCAATTTCATAAATTCAAACATTTATAACGCTCGTTTATTATTAACAAATTCTAACCTCACTTTTTCGTGCAAGTACTCACCGAATCTAAATCACTGTTGGAGTCGTTGCTAGACTCGGAGTCGATTAAAGCCTGAGACTTGCGTTTTCCCATTATTTTTTCTACGTAAAGTATCACAGAGAGTTAAAAGATTTACGATAAAACACAACGCATTAACAAATTTTCGCGTTCGTCGACCACTCACGTACGCTCGAGGAGTTGTTCTGCGTCCCTGAACGTCATAAAACTAAAATTTTGAAGTCCAAACAGCGTCCACACTAAACGGCACTCTTTTATTTCGAACAAATCACTTTTAAAGATTTTAACGTCAATAAATACGGTACGCCTTCAAATTTTAACCTAAGCGGTGTACAGGGTGATTCGCAAATAAAACACAGTTGGTTCCCGCCAAACGCGACCTTGACGAAATTATCACACCTTTGGGCAGTTTTTTGGAAAAATTGCAGATATATTTTTCGAAAATCTTTAAATTGTAGAAGTTGGTGCACTTAATTTCTATAAAGTAAACCCAAATTCGATTTTCTAATGTTTTGTAGCAGTGGCGGGTCTAGCGGAAAAATTATTCAAGGCAAAATATTTATCCGGAGAAGACAATAACTTCAGCTCTCAAATTAGAAATTTAAAAAAAGTTAAAAAACGTGTTGCCACGGATACCAAAATCTCCTATAACGGCATAGTTTATCTACAGACAGCCGCAATGTTTGCCAATCAGATTCGAGGGCTTAACAAATGTGCCCTTGCCGCCGGCGTTTAGGATAGAAATTAAGTTATACGAACAATAGGAAGAATTTAGGTAGAAAAACGAAACAAACACATTTTTATTATTTTACTAAAAATAAAATTTGCAAAAGGCAAAACACTGCCGCTTTTTCTTACATAAACAAAAATGTTGGAAATGCAACTTAAAATTGTTAGCTTGTATCATCATAGCATGTCATAAATAAGAAAGGAACTGTCGTCTGATTCTTCACCCAAATCTTCTAATTTTATCCCATTATCCTGTTTGTCGAGTCTCTGCGCTAGTTCATCTAGTGTTGGGATAAAAACGTTCGTAGGTTCTATGCGAGCACGATCATGTCCTTGTGTTGAAGACTAATCACAAAAATTATAAAAACAGAAATTAAATTATCTACAAAAGTCGAAATCACCTTAGCCTTGAGGGGTTGCAAGAAAATTTTGTCTGATTCTACCGATAATGTCAAATTATCTGAAGATTCGCTTTCTTCCTTGTCCTCGCACGGCACATTTGGCTCGAACATTGCAAAAAATGCCGCAACTCGATCACCGAAGCTATGAAAGGCCTTCTTCAATTTACCAACACTTTTTTCTCTTTTCGGTGAATATTCAGTGGGAACGAATGATCCTTTTTTTATACTAGAAACACAAAAATAATGTAAATTTTTTTGCAAGAAGAATAAAAACACTTACGTGACGACGTCTCCGTGTTGTAGCACCTTCACGTTTTCCTTTGGATGCAGAAGATTACCCTTCCGCACGAGGTAAAAACTATAGTCGATTTGAAATAATTTCAAGATGTGGTTCTGTAAATCCTCGATGATGGACATCGAGGACGAAACGTAGATGCTGGCAGACAATACGGGCAATCCAGAATGCTCCGGGATTTTCAATTTGATGCGAAATTCTGCCATAATTCCGAATGGTTTTACATCAAAATATGTACACCCACTAGTGGTTGTGCCTCAAGTGCATGCATTCTTGCAAAACCGGTAGGTATTACAGTGATCTTCTTAACCTGTACACATTTCATGAGCTTCCCAATTGTTTTCATGACGCAAGTCACGGATTAGATGATTTCAATTATAGCTTAATAACGCAAATTTTATTAATCAAAATAACTTTATCATTAAATTTTAAGTTGCTAAAAAGACCAAACAAGGGCCGGATCAAAAAAATATTTGCGGGCCCTCTATAGTAAAAACGAGCAAAAAACAAAAATCTGTTCCAAGTTACCCTTTAATTCTCAAAATCACCCTTAAAATTATTAACAAATGTTTAAAAAAGTTACATTGCCCTACAACCTAAGATGTTACCATTGCCAGCAGGGGGCGTATAATTTAATGTTAAATTCGACGGCAAAGTTATTCTTTCTTTAATTTTGTACCTAAATTAGATTTGCACATCCGTTTGTGGGGGTGACAGTTGGCGCCAGGGCTCCAATCAGCACCGTAGCCAGGTTTTAAAGGGGGAGAAACCCACTCACAAAAACTTTCCTTTGGAGAAGGTTTTACTATATAAATTACAGTTCTAGGTGAGTCTTCTAAGATCCACTCAAGGAAAGGGCATTTATAACATAATAAATGTTAAAATTTGAAAAATCCCAATTTTTAACATAATAATTATAAAAATTAATCTTATTTAATACGGGGAGCTTCAGTTACAAATCATTTAATATTTTATAATATCCATACTCCGAGCTCAATTATAGAGCTATTGGAGAGCTTAAATAACACATCCAAACTAATAGAAACCGAGAGGCTGAGAGAGGGATATAAAGTGCCCCCAGTAATAGTCATCGTTCCACATAATTAATGTTTTATCTTCCGATATTGGGGCACCGGGTGTGGTATTTACGCACTTTATTTACTGTATTTTAACAAACTGTTATTTTATAATATTGAAAATAGGAAAAATACTGAAAAATGCGAAATTAATTGATTTATTATTTTTTCTACAAAATTTACAAACATTTAATGTTCTGCCTTCCGATACTGGAGGTCTATGCTGTTTAGTTTTAGGCTGAAATCTTCTATTAACTTCAGAAACTGTAATAAAAGATAAATTTGCAAACTAATAGCCTTCAGTAACATGTGATCAATAGAGAAACTTTTTAAAACCACGTAAAATGCAAAGTAGAGATTAGGAGTCCGAGTGAATATGAAATTTGTAAAAATATTCTGCCTTCCAATACTGATGGTGCACTACGGGGTATGGAAGTAAGTTTCAATAATAAAAAATTCAATAGCAGCCTCCCGTGCCTTCTCTGGCCAGCCGCCAGTGATCAAAGGTTAAGAATGTTGATGTCCACATTACACATTTAGACAGAGCCGTATTCAGAACTAACGTCTACGGTAGCTTGGCATCTACATACTAATATATTACGTTAAAATATTTCGAATTCCTTCTCGTTACATAAAAACAGGATTAAGACTTGGGGATGTGAAAGTGTTGTCGACCACACACAAGATCAAATAAGTTCGATAAAATTTTATTAATACTATAAACTGCTTCTTCATTTAAATGCAAAAAAAACTGCTAAATGGAATGTACAGCAGTTAACACCGTAAAAATGTCAAAACTTACAAGAACAAATCCTCGCATTTACAAATTAACACGAAGAGCCAGTAAGCAATTATTAAAAATTGTAAAAAAAATTTGTTGATGTAATAAAATTAAGACACGCGACGATTGTGCAACTTTTTCAGAACGTTCAGTCCTTGTTCTTCGTATTCGTGCTTATAAATCCAAAAAGCGTCCTTATCTTTCATCACTTCGGCTAAAACGGCCCCTCCTATGAATACCATATCTTTACGTCTCGGAGGATCTTCGATTCGAATTTTAAATTTGTTCAATTTACTAGTGTCGTTCTTCAGTATCCTCTCCAAGTAGAGCTGTTTGATTTCGCGCTCTAACCGGGACGGAGACCCGGATACATGGTAGAACCGCCAGACAGTACAATGTGTTTGTAAAGTTCCGATCGCATATCGATGTCGGCGGCTTGGATTGTGTTAAAAACGAGTTCTGCTATGCCTTGGCCTTCCACGTTGATCAAGTGGGGTTGAAAGAGCGCCTCGGGTGCTTCAAAACGTTCCCCACCTACTTTGATCACTCGTCCGTCCGGCAGGATGTAAGGTTCAACCAGGACCGTCGTTTCTAGCGCCAAGTGTTGTTCGGTTTCAATGTCGTAACCGATGTAGCATAGTTTCTCTTTCATCATTCGCACCTAAAACACCCACGGTATTTTACGCTTGAAACTTAAAATTTTACGCTTACTGTTTCGAAATCGGCCGAATGATTGAAGGCATATCCTCGAAGGAGGAGTAGCTTGATGAGGTAGCGTGTTATATCGCGCCCGGCAATGTCCAAACGTCTGGTTAAATGTGGAAGAGCGTATTCTTCAAAAACGGGACAAACGTGTGTCACGCCGTCCCCTGAATCGACGACGACCCCAGACAACAGTCCCTAGAAAAGACAAGAAAATAAAATTTTTTGGTTGGCAAAAAGCTGGGACGGCTTACCTGAGCGTACAGAGTCAGTACTGCTTGGATTGCAACATAAGCGCCGGCGAAACCGTACTTCTCGAACATGACTTCAATCATTTTCTCTCTATTCTTGGTGGGATTCATGGGAGGTTCCGTTAGTAGAATCTAAAAATGTAGAGGAGTCACAAAAAACTGTGCACGCGGAACAAAATAAGTTTACTTTTGTGTCGATCGGATCCAAATTCATCTTTCTTGGCCCAAAAGTGTAATCCCAAACGTGGCACATATCTTCCCAATTTCGCACCACTCCATTTTCCATTGGATAATTGACTTCTAATAAAGAACGCAGCGCGGAGGCTTCATCGCCCACCATCAAGTCCTCAATTTTTAAAAAAACAAATTGGTTAGTTTTAGAAAAAAAAAATCTACATGCAAACAGTCTCACATTCTCTGTTAGTATACTTACGGGCAAAGTGCTTGCCACTCCCTTATGAAGCATGTAAAAAATTAGAAACAAATAAAAGTGCGAAAAACAAGAAGAAACACACAGAAATAAACAAACTAGACTGCTATCCCTGAAATGTTGGGGAGGTCTCCTAATTTTTTGATGTGTGTCTAACAATAAATGAATAAGGAAAAATTTTGACCTTCCGAAAAGCAATAATCACAAATTGTAAGCGGTGGAAATATTCGATGCACTTTAAATCATCCACATAGTGGATAGAATAGTGAGGTCTCCAAAGGTACTCCCCCAGGCTGGAGTTTCTCTCCGCGACCCCTCATAGTACTACTTGTAGTATTAATGTCACAGGAAACTGTCAACGTAAGTAACAACCTCCCGGAGGACGAGATTACTAAACTTTTTCCATAGGAGGGTTCTAAAGGCTCATCAACCCTCCTAGAGAAAAAGTTTGATAATTGCAAAGTGAAATGAAAGTCCTAGCATACCTAATCAGGGTTTCCGCTGGTCTGGAAAACCTGGAAGTCAGGGAATTTTTAACTGAAAATCGAGAAAATTAAAATTTTGAGTCAGAAATTTAATTTAGCGAGAACCCTGCTAATCAGCTCAACTTTGTATCATTATCGTTATTTTTAACTGTTCACGTTATCTTACCAATAACTATTAAACTTAAAATGCTTTATAACAGATTTATCGAAATCTAGAACCATATCGTAACTGTTTCGTGGTCCGATATGTTATATTTCTGCGCATGTTATTATGACATGTGGAAATCGGAAATAATCGCATTTATTGAGATAGCATTATTACTTTACATACGAGAAACAAAGAAATAATTCTTTTTTAAATTTGATTAAAAACACATTTTTTAATATATTTTGATAGTCGCAAATTCAATACTTAGGGAACAGGAATACTTGGCAAAGTGTTTTGTTATTTTTACTTTTCAGTGAATATTAGTTGACGGTTTTCTTTTTAAAAACTCTTTTATATCTTTTTTTATTTTTATAGATTCATTTCCAACCTTAACGCCTTACGTTATACTTAAACAGTCACCTTTAACGCTCCGCTATAACTTTGCTCGTTTAGAAACAACATAAAAGCATACCGTCGCTTAATATCAACTTGATGTTATAATTGAAACACGTGTGTACATACCCGGCCTAACTTAACGTAGATGTAATATTTAACATCCAATAGATAACATTACGTGTTTAATTTTGGATACGAAGTAAGAATTCGATAAATAATGTAACATATTGCTTGACCTTGCATTAAGGTGCTCGTTATACTTAACATTTTTGATACCAAGTTGAGCTGAATGTCATTATTACTAAAACAATAAAACAGTATCATAAAACTTCTGCATAATTTATGCTTTGCATCCCGATATTGGCCCCGAGACTGTCATGTTATAAAGCAGAGAAATCCAACATAAAACTTTCAAAATTTCCAAGAAAACTAAAGGTTTGATCTTTTGAATCCAGAAATTGTTGCACCCTATGCAGTTTATTCTTATCAGAAACAAATGGAAGATTTCAGTATATCTGCGTTGTCGTTGCTATGGTAACTTGACTTTATTAATCTCTATTGCGATATAATCATTGAATAATGAAAGATTTCAAACCATGAAAGATATCCTTAATTCCTAGTTACTGGTATCCAAGAGTCTGAAGGGGGGAAATAAAAACCCCAGCATATGTTATCTATACCCAAAAAACTAAAACGGTACCATAAACCTTCTTCATAATTTACGATATTAGGACATCGAAGGGGTGATAAAGCCCGAACTAGAATTTGCTAACTTATACCTTCAGTATTTCAGTGATCAAAAGAGAAATTTTTAAAGTAACATAAAATGCAAGATAGCAACCGAGAGTCCGAGACGTCTTCCGATTTTTCTTTGGTTATAAAAGTTAACCCCACAAACAAATGTGCAAATAAAATTTCATTGCAAACAGTGTAAACGAAAAAAAAATGTTTTGTATTCAACGTCTACCGTTCTTAATGATGAGAGTATCCAAAACTTAATTTTATTAAAAAAATACCCACTAAATCTTACTTTAAATAACGAATTCCTCTATGTTTATTTGAATTTTGAAGTATAAACATTTGCTTGTTTCGTATCACCTATTGTTTTGCTCTGTTGTCATGTTGCCATAGCAACATGTCACGTTACCATAGCAACAGCCAGGTCAAGATGCTGAAATCTTCAAATCATTTCTTCTTCTTCTCTCGGTGCCCAACCGCTTTGGATGTTTGAGTCAACTTAGCCAAAGCCAAGCTGACTTTACTAGGGAATATAATTAATGGAGTGGTTTCCCGTTGCCTTCCCTATGGTCCATAGATTGATATTGGACCTTTGATCACAGCAGTGTCTCTGATGCGACTAGGAATCTAACTGCGGTCTACCGCTTTCTAGTTGGCGGTGTATGCTTTACGCTATACTGCCGGTCTCTTTTTCATGGAAATTCATAAACTGCTTGGACTGGGGTGTGGAACACCCTCCAGTGCCTAAGTATTGGGTTGCAGAACATTAAATGTTTACAAATTATGCAGATGTATAACTTCTCTGAATGTGGCTGGGGATATTGCATATCTGTATAATTTGTAAACATTCAATGTTCTGCAACCCAATGCTTATGCACTGAAGGGTGTTCCACACCCCCCAGACCCCCCGGTCTGTTCGGTTTATTATAATCAACAAATTGAAGATTTCAGCATATCCACTTGGCTGTTGCTGCAGTAACGGAAAATTTTTAGTTACTACGGCGATACAATCATTGAAAATTTCGCGCACTGGTTTTTCAACAAGTGATAGCTACTCCCCGATCTGCATTGCATAAACCAGGTCGATGAAGGACGTACAGGATTATGTTTCCGTAGTTCAGTGTCAATGAAAATTAAATTCACTTGAACATAGAAATTCTAAAATATTAAATGATTTTATATCGGATTTGTAACTTACACCCTCCCCGCTCTCTATTAACCATGATCGATTTTTATACATTTAAAGTACGATTTTTTAAATTACATTCTAATTTTATCAACCCCCCCCGAATTGAGTGATCATAGAACTCCGCCACAATCAGCAATACAATTAAATTTGCACATTTGTTTTTGGGGATGAAAGCCATCAGTGTTATTTTAAATGAAAAACATTACATTACGAACAGGTTAACATTCTCTGTTAGTAAGTTACAGGCAAAGCGCTTCCAGCTCCATTTTACAAGCAGAAAGAGTAAGTAAAGGAAAGTAAAATTACAAACAAACACGCACCCACACATACACAATTCTTACTAAAGCGTACATCTTACTTCTACATGATATCCCTAAAAGAAAAGGAATGAGTTACGATTCCATGAAAACATGACTTGGTAGTGCCTTTTTTCAAAATTTACCTTAACTTCGATATCTCCTATTTTATTAACAGCCCTAATAATCGGTCTTCCCACCATAGACGGAAAAATGTGAGCAGGAAAATTACTACCGGCATATCCGCACTTGACAAACTGAAAACCAAAGTTAACCTAACTTGCAACAACTTTTTAACTTCAAAAAATACATACCCCAGTGCCATTATCGCACACTATAACTTTGCGTCCCTGACTATCCATTTTTCTTCGTTAAACCAACCTTTTCCTAAGATAAATCGAATGAATCATTTGATACGATAAACACCACACCTCGCACCACAGAACTTTTGACAACTGTCATCATGAGGTGTCAAAGTTCTGTCAGCGGGGTGTAAATAAAAGCGCCTCCCACGAATATTAAAAACTTGGGTTTTGTGCTCCCGATTGGCGTAACTAGGGCTCAAAATTGTGCGAGTGAAGTGCTTTTAGGGTGTCTTGTCGATTATTTATGTCAATGGGGACAAATTTCATTAACGAAGTGTTCATAACCTCACTTTTCCATGTAGTTAACGTTTAAAAGGTTTCCCCGATTAATTTATTGTAGAATAGTCATGAATTTTTCCGTTTTCGATTCCGCATTGGGGAGACAACAGAGATGCCGGCAGTGGACGCCGCTTTTAACGCAACAGGTGAGTTGGGTTTTACTCGAAAGACTTCTTTTGTAACCCGATAGTTTCAGTTACGGTTGCGGCACGTCTATCAAATCATGGCTTACAACTTGACGTCTTTGAGGAACGAAGGTAGTTTTTATTACACTTTACATTCGACCAATATGTGTGCACCGTTTTATACCAGCAAGCGGTGTAACAGTTTGAATCCAAAGTGGGCGGAACTGGAATCAAATATTTTTCCATACCCTTCTGCCAGAGGTACGTAAACAATTGTTATTTTTAGGGCTTGGTGTAAAACGTATGCAATGGGTTTTTGTTTGAGATATCACATGGGAAGGTAAAACGTACAAATGGTATGTTATACACCAAGGGACTAAAGTGCAACTTTGCGGGGATTTTTGCACCAGGCGCAGCGTTGAAAGCGGTTTTCATTACCGTCACCTCTGATGTACCACAATGAGGGATCAAAAATACTATTTTGATCTTGAAATTTTCAAACAGCGGTTTTTATTTTAGAAAGCTAAAAAAACATTTTTTTACCATCTGAGCTCTGTACATTTTATTGTCGAATGACAATGGTCGTTTATTGTATTATTAATGTTAATGTGATTAGTCATATTACATCCTGCATAAGTTTTATTAGCACCCATCAGTCACTGTTGTGTCATTGTCAAGGTTAATGGATAGACCTACTTAACTTTTCCAGTTTATTTTTATTAAACTTTCTTTGAATGAAGATATTCGATTTTTCAATTATTTCCACATAATAAGCTTCTTCTTCTTCAAGTGCCATACACTTCATTGTGCGTAGGCAATCAGCTTAGCGAAGCCAAGCTGACTTACATAATAAGCAATAGCCCTGAAATTTGACCCCTTCCCTAGACTTATTTAGTGCTTCAATTTAGTTTGGTATTTCAAAGAGAAATGATATGGAGTTAATCTCCCCCCTCCTCAAAATTAAAATTTGCCAGGACCTAAAATATCATCTCATTTGTTTTTATAAATAAAATACTTCTGATTCGTGCATGCGAAATTCAGAGCTGTAGAATTTGACTTTCTAATTGCTTCCACATTAAACTCCCCCTCGTAGCCAAAGTTACTTTGGTACGCCTAAAAGGTACGTCATACTCGGATATTATATTTGAGTAAAACGACATAATGATAACGGCGTCCAACGTGGGGCGACCGCCATTTTTTTATAAGAATATTTTTTTAAGATAATTCTTGCTATCAACTTATCTTATAAACACTTTTTCTTAATTTTTAGGGTTTGTATTGAGGGTGTGGCAGACGACTAAAGATGAAATGGATGAGCTTCTCTTCACGTGGGGCATCAATTTATCTGGACTCTGTTATTTAGGTTGCAAGCTGTCTGATATACAGCCGATAAGTTTTAACGAAAATTCTGTGATATTTTATTTACGTGGCGGCTATTTTACCACGCACGACTGTTTACGTTCCGATTTACCAAAACCGTTTCCGTTTGCAAATTATTTAAACGTTATGACCGTCGAAGGAAAATCTACAATCTATCGAAACTCGATTCTAAAGTTTCCGAAGAGCGAAGTCAAGTGTGGATATATGCTGAGCAAACTGCAGAAGCTGCACATGTCGCAGTTCACGATCAAAAATTTGGATGCAGACGTCGAAGAGTTGAGAGAGAAAATTAATTCCAAATGCGGTTTGTGTGGTGAAAATTCGAAAAAGAAGGATCTAGAGGTTTCAGTTAGCGAGACGACACATAAAAATACTTCGCATTTGTTGACGATGACCAGCTTGAACAGAATGCTAAATGTAAAGGTAAGTAGGTAACGTTGTAACTGAATGTGTTATTAAACTACAAAGACGTCACGTGTCCGATTGTTCTTAGGAAAACTAATTAAAAGACGGGAATGTATATTAGTAGTCTATTCAATATCATGGCACGTCATAAACTCATGACAATATACAGTGTGTTCTTCTTATAACCAGGGGTTGACAGCTGGACGAAATTTGTACAAAGAGTTCTTTTTTGGTCGACAGTATTATGCGTAAGAGTCGTAATTTTTCCAAAATTTTTGAGAATTCCTTAAAATGTGCATATATTTTCTTCTGCGCATGCAGAATATTTGCATATTTTCGGTGTCGTAAATTTTGTTCCTGTAACTTGTACAAATATTTCCCCAACAGTCAACCCCTCCTCCTTTTACAATGGAGCATCAAGTATCTTTTGTTTTCCTTTTTCTAGACGACCAGTAAACATCAGAAACAAAAGATGATCGAACTATCAAAATCGATCGAAGTGGCGAGGTTTCGAACCAAACTTTTAGCTCAAGAACGAGACAAAATGTCGGTTTCGATACGTAAATTGAAACAAAGTCACGGCAGCTTGTTGGAGGAAAACGAAGAAAAATGTGAATATACATTGGCTTTGTTCGATTTTTACCCCATAACTTCTGATTGTTTTTCAGGTTCGAACCTAATGGAGAATTATCACAATTTAAGTCGCGAAAAGGAAAAAGTAAAAGAGTGGCGTAAGGAACAAGTGCAATATAAAGAATTGTTGCACGAAACTAACGTTCAGTTGAATTTGCGAAAAAAGCAACTCATGAGCGATTTGTTGTTTATTTATCCGATCGAAAAAGTAAGCGACGTTAGGTATTTGATTAACGGCGTTTTTTTGCCGGATTCTAAAAATTTAACAAGTATATAAGGCCGATAACGCTCACGATTCGCTCATTTAACGAAATAACCTGTTGCAGATTGTACGGACGCCGGACTTGGAGTGGCGCTGGGTTATGTGGCTCATGTCGTATTGATGACCGCGTGGTTTTTCCAGGTACCTTTACGCTATCCCATCAAGTATTTTGGCTCAAGATCGCATATTTTCGATCACGTTTCGCCAAGTTTGTCTGAGAAAGACAGAGAGTAAACTTCTTCGATCTGTTTTTATCTTTTAATCAATTTTGCCGTTTCAGGTTTCCGTTGTACCCGAAAGGAAAAGACAGAATGCAGTTCAACTACGCCGTTTATTTACTGAACAAAAATATCGCCCAACTGAGATGGTTGTGCGGAATCAACACTCCTGACCTCCATGCGACTCTCCCTAACCTCTACCAATTGCTCCGTGTTTACGAAAACAAAGAGTTTTTGCGTTCCACTTCTCCCTCGTCTTCAACCAAGGGCACCACCAACCATGCCTCCACGTCGTCGGGCGATGTTCGTCCCGATTCTTTTTTTCCATGGCACGACATAAAACCAAGGAAAAAAAATGACAGCGTTCCGACGTTAGCGGAATCTAGACCGGGCTTAAACGATATTTTGATGATACCTGAAGCCTTCATGAATCAACAAATTAGCAATTCCACTTTTCAAAACTATCTGCAAAAGGACAAAACGAAGAACGGCGAGATTTCAGATGAAAAACCCGAGTTTGATACAGAAAACGTCGAACAAGGAACCGATATTTTGAATTCTTCCCTGAACATTGCTCACGACGACAGCAACAGAACAAATTATTTTGAAGAAGCCGTAAAAATTGTAGAAGAACATCCAAAGAGTGTTAGATTGAGTATAACCGAATTGACGGACGGAAACCTAAGCGAGAAATTTGATAACGCATCCTCTGGCAATTCGCTACCGGAAACTGCTGTGGAAGATCAACAAGAGTTTTTACAAATGTGGCTCGAGAGTGGACCTGCTTTGGTATGTTCAGAACAGAGTTTGTATCCGGATGAAATTTTAGGAACGACAGTTACGTCTGAAGAGACCACAAGCCCCAACAGTAGTCATTTAACCTCCAGAACCGACGCGCTGTTGCACACGACGTCTTTTTAATTTAATTAAACCAAAAGAATAGGAAATGCGTGTAGTTCAATTTTTGATGTGATATATTCGTGTTAGGCAGATTTTATTTCGTCAATTGTTTTATAAAAAGATTGATTCTGTAATAAATATTTAAGTGACTTGTTTTTTGATTGAAGTTTGTCGACGTCATTCTTATGCTGAAAGAAATGTGAAGGTGGTGATTGAATGGAGTGGTTTTTGCCAACACAATGCCTTATCTGGTATCAGCAACTTTGGGAATTAAATGTTCTCGAACGTTAGACTGGTAGCTATTAAATAATTGATCACTCTAGTAACCTCCCCCCTCCTAAGTCAATTAGTTTTGAAATATACCTATAGAATTTCCAATACTTTTATTAAGTATTTAATCTCGTAAGAAATTAAAACAAAAGAGGGAAAACTTTCTGGTTCAGTTTTTGGATAGCAAATCATTTTAATTAGCAGTTTTAAATGTTTTTCACATTTTCAATTTTATATAATAATTTTCCCAAAATAAAATATGCATAGATCAGGGAGGTTTTGATTATACCTAAGTGTCGGAAGCTAGAACATTAATTATTCACAAATTATGCAGAAGCTTTACGATAGGAAACCGTTTTAGTTTTTTTGGTAACGATGACATGGAAGAGCATTTCATATCCCCCCTTGGTGCTCATTATCTTACCTTCCCCCCCGCAATTTCTAAAACTGTTTTAGAAACATGGATGAAGTTTTCCGACTTCTAAAGGATTTTCTTTTATTGAAAATGTCGCGTTGCTATAGTGACGGCCAAACGGAAATGCTGAAATATTCAATTCACTTGTGATAGAAATAAACTGTATAAACCTGGGGGTGTGGAACACCCTCCAGTGCAACAGTACGAAGAGGATACTACTAATGAACGTTGACTATTATTGAGGGGGACACTTTATATCTTTCCGGACCCTCCTTATTAATAGTGAAGGCCGTAAGTTTGAAAATATACCTATTACAATTTAAGTGAGGCTGGGGAGCTAGCAAATCATTTTAATTCGCATTTTTAAGTAATTTTTCAATTTTGTAATAATTTTTCCGGAATATACAAACTACAGAGACCGAGGGGTCTTGGCGGTATTGAATACTCAATCGATATTTGGTATTAGGGTGAAGGTCTACCTTCCATTCATGGGCGACTCCACGAAGCCTGCGATTTCCGGGATTTTCTCTTCTATACTCTTCCGAAGGAGTGTCTAGCACTGAAATTTGAAACTCAGTTTTTCTGTTGGATGGCATCTTCTTTTCCCAATCAGCAGGACTGCTTTCGTCATCTGGAAGATCAGCATTAGCCCCACCGCAACCTCTCACGTTGATATTCTTCTTCTGTTCTGACTGTCACCACTCCGAGCAAATCGTCTGCGAGGCCGACCATCTCCACTTCTGGAGATTGCCATCGTATGAGATATTCCATAACATTGGTTTCGGACACCAATTTCTCTTCAACCTGTAGCTTCTAAAACTGTTTCCGAAGGAGTGAAATTTGAAGGCTCAGTTTTTCTGTTGGATGGTATCTTTTATTTCCAATCAGCAGGACTGCTTTTGTCTTCTGGGAAACCACTATGAATCCTACCGTAACCTCTCACGTTGGCATTCTTCCTAAGTTCTTCTTCCGTTCTGGCTGTCACCACCCCGGACAAATCGTCTGTGAAGCCGACCATTTCCACGTCCGGAGATTGCCATCGTAAAAGATATTCCATAACATTGGCCCAAACACGGATCCCTGCGGAACCTCACTCGACACTAATTTTTCTTCAACCTTCAGTCTTGAGCTGTCAAAATCCTCAAACTTCGTTATTTGAACGAGGTGGGAATAGATCTTCCTTGTTCTTCTGGAGTCCTACAGCACTTGCATTGTTTACGTCCAACTATTTTTTCGGCCAGCTCTATTGAATCATTCTGAGTAGCAGGAGCCTCTCGTACAACTTACTTCCAGATTGAAGAGGCAAACGAGTTTCTAAATACTGGGATCTTCTGGTGATTTGTTTCCTTTTCTGATGAGAAGAAAGAAGCTGAACAGCGCTAGTGGGTCTATTTCGCCGGGTCTCTAAGTTGGTCTGCTGGGATTGGCGTGACAGGAAATTAAACGGGCTACAACTTTAGTCTACAAACCAGGTCCAAAATAATAAAAAATCTTTGGTTGCAAATAGTATTAGGTAAAAAAAAACACCAAAATGCCGTTTATACTTCAAAATGTTGCTTTGAAGTTTTTCTTTGGCTTTGGAATTTGAAAATTATTTAAAAACAATATAACGCAACTTTGGTTGTTTTGATCGGACGTTGCCCTTTTGATCGCTAGATGTCGCCGCAATTGCTAATAAAAACCAAGCCAACCGCGAATTTTGTTTTTTGCACGACGACTGTTTTGAAAAACAAAAGGAGTAATGTACACCGGCGGAAGTGAACGCAAGGGACACGCATTGAAATATTGGTAATTTAGTTTGAAACCGCATAGTTTCCGGCTTTGACGTTAGATAACCTTACAGGTGCACGACTTGCGCATTCATTATTATTTGACAGAAGCGATCGTAATGACAGCAATTTAGTTCAATGGTTGTGTTTGGGTAGTGGAGTAGGTTTTGATGTGGTACAAAAATGGTGTTGAGAACGAAAAACCCTTGGTACAATAGGATATTCCTAATTTCTAACCATGACCGAGGGAATTGAAGAGTGAGTAGAATAAATTTTTATGTAAAAGGTCTTGTTTACACCCTCGACAAACTGCGGGATGTTGGACGGTTTGTCGACCTCCATTTTATGAGAGTAATCAAACATTTTGCACGCAAAAATTGTCTCAATTGTTTTGTCGGAAAACACGTTTGTCGAGGCGTTTACGACCCCGTCGCCTACTTGTGTTTTTTTAAAACCGCTTATCGTTCGTGTCAATGTTAGATCATTCATGCTAGGCTACAGTAATCAATGGATCTCATTCATGAATCCTTTCGCTCGTTTACGCTATTCCAGTACATTCACTTTTATTTACTTATAATAAAGGTACGCCCACACCGATTGTTGTTACCAAATTGTCAATTTGTCATTCATTTGTTTTTAAGTGTCCGTCCACTTTTTCCTACAGGTGTTTCGCTCTCGCATTGACCTAATAAATATGCATTAGTTTCTTTGTTGCAACACCGGAAGCTGCAATCAACAAACGGTCGTAATCTTCAAAAAAACAGGAAGAGATAGCGCATCTCGTAAAACGAAAGAATTCGGTTCGGTCAGAGGTTTTTTTTTTTTAATAATGTGTAGTATGTACTTATTTAAAAACGAAAAAAAAGAGGAAGATGACGTCGTCGATTCGTTTTTGTTAAATAAGAGACAATTGTGACAATTAGGCGGAAAAGCGCCGACAAAGGGGAATTTTTACTAATGAAAGAAAAAACGAACCGCCCAGTCGATTTTTTTTAATTGCTTCCTAGAAATTTAAGTAGCGTTGGCGAATCGTGTCACTTTTTGTTGAGGGGGATTATTTATGATGCCGGTTCATTCATAGGTAAAGCTGAGCGACAAATTTGGTTTTCATTTTAGACGTGCTCGAGGCCCCAATCTAAAAATAGCACAAATTTAGCAACCCCAGCCGTTCGGGAAGTGTCACGACCCAATTCGAGACTTTCAAGGGGTTGTTACCCTCTGCAGTTAGCCATTCATGCCCAAACTGGGTCACGAAATGCATCGCTAACGTTTCACATTTACAGCAACGCGCTTTTACCCCCACCGCGACCAACAGAAATTTCCCGGCATTTTTCTTTTTCATTTTCCCTCGCTGTTCCTTTGTCCCTCTCAACACCACCCATACTTTGGACCAATCGCCGGGCGCCGTTACGTTTTAACAAACCTCTCCTGTGATCTTTCACTGTGACGTAATAATCCCCACCTCGAAACCAAAACACGTGCTTTTCTTTATGAAGTGCTTTTCGTTGTCCTGGTTTTATTTTATTGGATGCAATGATAACTTTAATGGGGTTATTTTTATCTCATTAAAGAAATTAAAGCACCGGCGAGAGAGATTTTTTCTTCTCCACCAGAAAGCACGCTAAAACTGGATTCTTCGTCGCCCGGCACCAGGAGGGCCCTTTCGGCACGGAGGGCTACTTCGAGCCTTTCCCAAAACTCGATATTGTTTTGAGGTCGCTAAAAATAGCTCTTTGATCGGACCGTTGACCTATTTAAAGGAGGGTTGTCGGCCTCCGAGGCCATTCATGGGAAGATTTAGGTCAAACCGTGCGATGGTTTACATCCCCCCAAACGAACTCATTTTACCTTGTGACGTCATAAGGATAATGCTGAGTGCGAAATTCAACGTTTAGAGCCACAGTTCCCAATTGACGTCATTTGTCTTCTTTTGCTTGTTGCTACACGTTCACC
Organism: Lycocerus yunnanus; assembly: GCA_036346125.1. Lineage (NCBI taxonomy): Eukaryota > Metazoa > Arthropoda > Insecta > Coleoptera > Cantharidae > Lycocerus > Lycocerus yunnanus. The sequence goes on along the minus strand of JARFIX010000073.1, from coordinate 1,288,369 downwards.
CAGTTATTAATTATTAAAGTTGGGGTGCGTCGGATGTTTGTTGTTTTTTTGGGAAAAATAATTTGTGTGCCGGTGATTTATCGTTCTTCTTTTAAAATCTTCGGTCTTCGGAATATTGGCGCCCTCGGTGTCGTCGATTAATATTTAGGTCATTTTTGGCGCCGTGCGAATCAACCCTTTCACGTTTATTCGTGTCGTCATTGATGTGATGTAATCAATGAAAAGCATTTATTAGATATGAAAGAGTTTATATTTAGAACGCGCTCGTCCATTCAACACTGCACTTGAATGTAATTTTCTTTTATGACTATGAGAAGAGATAAAACTGAAATGTGTGTTCCCAGTGGGTACTTGGTGCGCGTACGGGCGCAGGTGATGTCGCGGGACGACAGTTCTGGTGGATGGGTGCCTCTAGGAGGTGGTGGTCTCAGCAATGTGTCGGTGCGGAAGAGACCGAGGGCTTCGCCGTCCAGTGCTCCAGGACAAGAAACGACCAAACTCAAGAACGATTATCTCATTTATGGCATTAGAATAAGCGATCAAAGCGTGAGTACTTCCCCCGGGGTGTCATTTACTTTTTTCTAACCGCCGCTTCTTCCAGATCGTCCTCAGCTGCACCATCAAGAAAGACTTCGAATACAACAAGGTTATGCCGACTTTTCACCACTGGAAAACCGGCGACAAAAAATTCGGCCTAACCTTCCAAACCGCTGCCGACGCGAGGGCCTTCGATAAGGGTGTCCGAATCGCAATCGAAGAGTTGTTAGACGGTAAGTCGATTTCTTTTTTTTTTTTTAATTTAAAACTTGAATCTCCCCGGCTGCGCCAATTAATAATACTTGACGAATTCGACTCCTACGGTCCTCTTCAGTTTTGCACAGAATTGACTTTACGTAACGCGTAATTAAAAAAAGCAATTAGCTTAACGAGCAAATTTATTAAATAAATTTTCTAATTGGCGCGGTCGAACTAATTCGATACGAGGAGGTGCATTTGACGTTCTGCTTATGCTAATTTGCCTAACGCGCATCCTAACGAGGTGATACATTTAATTAATTTTGGCCATTTTTATATTCGATCAATTTTTTTGAAATCAAATCCTGTTTTGCAGTTGCGAACCATGACGTCATTGGATTTGAAAGTAGGTCCGCTATTGCCGATTCTCGTGTGCCCAAAGGGCATCACTTAATACTCTTCCTCCCCCTGTCGCTCGTTCCAGCGAAAGAAATCAAGAAGTTTTTTTAACTCTTTTAAAATAAATCCCCCCGTTTTTGTTTGTCAGGTTCTTTAGTTTTATTTTGCGCTATTGCCGATTCTCGTGTGCCCAAAGGAATCACGTAATACTCTCCCTCCCCCTGTCGCTCGTTCCAGCGAAAGAAATCAAGAAGTTTTTTTAACTCTTAAAATAAATCCCCCTTTTGGTGTCATTTTTTAAAACCGTTTTTGTTTGTCAGATTCTTTCGTTTTTTACTGCCTCAAGGTGGCAGCAAAACAGTTGCTGCAATTTTGAACACAGAGTACATTGTCTAGAAGTGGCTGCGGCAAAATTTTGTTTTGCCCCCCCCCCTTTTCAACGCATAGTGCAAAAGTAACTGCTATAACAGGATTAGTTTGTACCCTCCGATACCATAACAACGATCATTACACTTCAAAAAATCATTAACAAAAAATAGATACCATTTGCTTCTCCCCCCCCCGTGCTTGTATGAATGTAAACCATTTTTAATTTTCTCTAGTGAGGAAGCATTAATTTGTTATATTCAAAAATGCACAAGAGATTACAAAATTGTGTCTTGCGGTAACATTTTATTTTAATTATTTGCTCCCTCTTCTTCCCCCTTTTCGATATTCCAATGAAAAGAACAATTGTTAACTTGGAGAACCACTGCTTTAAGCCTTCTTTTTGTCACATTTTTTAGTTTTCCCCAAGAATGGATTGAGACGTGGCAAACTTTTGTTTTAATTTTACCATCCCCCCTCCCCCCAAGGCAAAATGCAAAAACAAATGCAATAAATTTCAACAGCTCTAGTTTGTACCGTCTGATTTTTTGTTATTCCTTCTCTATGCTAAAGCAGCATTTGTAACAAATTTTCAAAGCGTAAGAAAGGGGGAACGAATTTTGAATAATTTGAATACTGGGGGGGACATTCGAATATTAGGATAGCCTGATAATAGGATTACATTTCCAGAGAAACTCTTAAACTCCCGACAACTACTCTCCCACTTCACATGTATCAGAAAATCAGTTGTACCTTTCAAACCAGTTATTTTTAACCAGTCGTTTGCCCCCCCCCTTCTCTGGGGGCGCGACGACATAACAAAAAATGTATTTTCTTTAAAATATTCAATTAATATAAATAATTATTAATCCTGATTTTGTTTTACATTATTCAAGTCTATTATGTATCACAAAACGTTATTTTAAAGGTGACCGTTATGAAATAACAAAGGTTTACGTCAAACCGGTGACACTTTCAAGGTTAAGAAAACTTTTATTATCAAGATGATGATTATCTATGATAAAGATGATCTTAACCTTGCAAGTGTCACCGGTTTGACGTAAACTTTTGTTATTTCATAACCGTCACCTTTAAAATATCGTTTTGTGCTACATAACAGACCCGTTTAAGTGCATGGGTCCGCGACGTGGCGTATTTTATGTTAAGAACCGCTGTTTTAGAGTACAAGTGGTATCCCACGTCAGGATTTTGCTTTGTTTTTAGCGTCCTCCCATTAAGAAAAACAAGAATTGGTTTTCAACGTGGAGAATCACTTCGCTAAACGGCTCTGTTATATTTTACACACCCGGTGATTCTTAAATTTGCCATCCCCTCACCGTTGAGGCGTTTTTCTTTACATCACAGATTGAATGGAACTGTTACATTCTATGACGTAGATTTCGGCCTCCCCCTCCCCTAACCGGTCGATCTTCACGAAAAAAACCGTGTGCCACTTCCATTTGATTTTGCGCCGCCCCTGTAAGGTGCACTGTCAAAGTAACGAAAATTTAGTTTGACCTCGATTTTAGTTTACCGTCAATTTTTTGAACCACCGTTCCCGCCCCTCGTGAAATCTTCGCGCATGCGACGAGCACCATTAATGAGAAATTTTGCCGCGTACGGAGAATTGTAATAGGCGTGACCTTGATGACGAATTTCAAACGCGCAGTACATTTTCTAGGCAGTTGACCGGGTTTGAAATTCATTCGGTAGGCGCGGGCGCATTTGGCACGGGAGGGAATTCGACCCGGGCATTTATTTAAATCGACCCGGGAATAGTAGATTGGTCGATTCATGAATTACGGTGTAATTCATAAATTTAGTGACCTATTTCCTATCTGGCGGCGAACCCAACCTGGCCCATCGCCAGTAAGGTCAATTCAACTGCCATGCGAGAGATTTAAGTACTCTTCGCGGATGACGTGCGTCTGTTTATTTTTTTCGAGCTTCACTTATTTACTTATAATTCTAGGCTTTTCGGCAAATTTCTCCAAGTGCGAACCGCGTATTATCTGGATGCATTTTGTCGTCATGCTGAACGCACTGGTACATAATGGGATTTACAGTTTATTGCAGAATACACCCCCCCCCCCACGACATTATATCCCTATACTGGTACCATGCGACAGTGCTGGAGACATAGACGCACTAACTCTGAAAATTTCCTGGCTCGAGCGCCACCTAGCGGGAAATTGTCGAGGTTTTTCTATAGAACGAAGTGGAAACACGATCGGTGTCGAGTCTCACCGAACTTTCTTGGTGCAACGGTTGAAAGGAAATTGCGACACGCATAGTAGTTAAACTATGGGATTTCTGGCTCATTTTTTTTATTTGACCGGTTAAGGTCAAATCATAATTTGATTAAGATTAATCCGCGGATTAAATTATCGCAATAGCAATATAGTATATGCAAATCAGGTGGCCCATCCGAGGTGTCTCAATGGGCACTTCAAATGCACTTCCTTGCATAGACGAGTTTGGGTAACGCGGGACAGAAGTAGTAAGCGATGATTCGCGAACTCGTCCCGCGTCACTTGACCGTACGATTTAAAAATCTCGCGTCAAGGCGAGATTTATGTAAAATTTTAACTCATATGCTGTATTTACCTTTTTTCCATTGCTTTCTTATTACGGGCTTTCTCCATGGTGAGTATAATCGAAGGAAGTATGGGGAGAAACGAAATTTTAAATCTAAACCTTTTGGCCAATTAAATCAGTTTCTTGACGCGAAATCCTTCTAGTAGGAGCAAAAAATGTAAACCCTAGCGGCTTAAACAATTTCGTTTTATATTCTCCGCAAGAATCCGAAGAGTTTGGGTTGTAAACATGCTTTTTTTGTTCAAGGTTTGACGGATATCTACCCGCTATCGCCGACACGCAAACACGGAAAAGACGTTGGAGACGACGAAGTCTTTATGGTAATGCGAACGTGACGATGTTGTATTCGTTTAACCAATTATGTTTTAGACGTTGAACTTGCCACAGGAAAAGGGTTCGCGCAGCTCCAGCGATTCGAGCGGAAAAGATTCGTTTCATCGCATCCACTACATAGGCCGCGAGAAACCGATCGAGAGTCAACCTCAAATCGGTTTCGATTCGGGAAAGACGATAAAGGTGCGATGGCGGCGTGTGCGTATGCTCAGAAGAGTGGTTAACAAAATTTGTTTTTTAGGTGAGAGCTACACTTACGTCCAGTTGCGGGCGATGCACGAGTACACTTACCCGGTTGTGGAAGACCCGAAATTGACCTTGTCGGGCGGTAGGCGAGAGTCGGACAGTCCGAAAAAGACGACCCTAGAACTAGTACATTCGACGCAACAACCGCCGCTACCGTTGAAGGCCAAGTATTCGAAAAGTCGACTGCACATGCGCTGTAGACATTGTCACGAATTGTACAACGAGGATAGAAATACTAAAGGTTCGTGCGAATACGCGCCGGATTGTTTTAAATCGACGATAAATACGATTACGTGTATAGGATGTGCTCAGTGTATGTGTTATCATTGTGCGTCGGACGCCGAAGGTGATTTCGCGCAACATCCTTGCGAATGCACGCACGACGAAAATTGTGGCAAACGGTGGTTGTGCTTAACTTTCTTATCGTTGTTCGTGCCCTGCTTGTGGTTTTACCCGCCGTTAAAGTTCTGTCATTGGTGCGGCGTCAGGTCGGGCATTTGCGGAGGTCGTCATAGAATCTGACTTTCGTTTCACCAAATTAGTCCAAATTCAAATTTCGATTTGACTGTAAAAAAAGTGATAAATTTATGTAATAAGAAGACTAAAACGACGACGACAAACACGACCACTCAGAGGGACGACATTTTCTCACGTGTGCGATCCACGATTGCGCACGCTCAGTAATTTAAAATTTTAAATGTCTATTACGCTTACAATTTACTAAAAGTCGACGAAAAAAGATTTAATTATTACAAAAAAGAAAATTTAAGACTGTTCGCCTGTTAAGTTTAGATAAACGTAAACAATTACGAATGTTAGGATATTTAACCGTCTCTTGTTTTTTTAGCGCCATTTTGGTTCCCATGCTTACGCACACGAACTACCACCTTTTGTTTTCAAAAACATCCGCAACCAATTTCGTTGGTTATTTTTGCGCGGTACAACTCGTCGACTTTTGTTTCAATAAAGCGGGGATTCACATATCAATTTTTAAGGTTTTTGGTGGGGTAAAGTGTCGCAGTTATTCTAAAAATTCACAATTTACACGTACTACCTCGACAAGGTACCTTGTTAATATACAGGGTGCGGAATTAGATTTCCACGAAAATCGTACGTTTCTCCGCGGTTGTCGGTTGCGGCGGTAAAAAGTTGGGATTGCGTGTTCTACTTGCTGGTCGAGTTTTAGAATGTAATTACCGCCGCCGTCGTCGGTGTATATTTCCCCTTACTTAAAAAAACGAAACGTTTTGGTTAGGTTAACTTGAAACGTAACGATTGGACCAAATTAAACGACATGCGGAAGTGCATGCTTTGTACTCGGGAAAGTCGTTTCACCCAAACTGTCTGCCGTAGCATTTATTTCTCGAGCAGCTCCTTCGATCAAGTGGCGTCGTGGACGGACGTAAAGTTTGGTCGCGAATAATTTGTTGGTAGTTGGTGTGCTTTAAAAATTTTTCGTTAGTTTAGACTAAACTGTGTTACACGTTTTTGACTAAAAGCTTTAAAAATTTATTTATTGCGTTGTTAGGTGCGATTAAAAATTTAGGCAAAGAACCGTCAGGTTATTTTATAACTCCTCCCTCTTCGAAAGAGGAAAAAACCACAAAGTAATCGAACTGCCACTGTTTTTTTTACGTAAATATAAATAATTATATATTTTTGTGTAAATATCATGTTTTTCATGACAATATTGCATTGTACGTCACTCTAAGCTAAGTTTCCAAATTCACCCCTTCCCCACCTCCCCTACTTTTCCGAGTACCTTTATTTTCTACCAAAAAATTATTGATTTTCCACTGTAAATTGTACATTTGTGTGTGGGTGGAAAAATTCGATGTAAATTATTTTGTTCGAATTATTTTTCAAAAAAAAAAAAAAAAAATTGTAATGCGCGATTACCGCAGCCTCGGGTAGTATCGCATTACGAGATTCCTCGCGGAACAAAATAATTCTATGTCGACCCCTTTGTGGCGACCAATCCGTGGGGCGGGTCGCCAGAAATTAATTATGTGTGCGTCCACGAGAGCAGCAGGAGTCTCGTGTTGACTTTGATGTACTCTCTGTATATATGTTACAATATTGTGTGAAGGACGAGGAAAAAAAGTGCGAATGATATTTTAAATATTTAAGAACAATAATGAAATACATAAATCACATGTATATTAATAATTTTGTGTTTCATTTTACCTATTGCAACATTTGTGTCCCACACTCGTTTATCACAGTTAGGCGAAAAAGAAGGCAAATCTTTGGTATCGGAGGGGCAAACTGAATTGCTAAAGAAGGATTCCGAGAGCTGACGATTAAAGCAAAGGTGAAGACGGACTAGAAACAAAAAGTACGAATGATATTTAAATAAGTATTTAAGAATAGTAACGGAGTACATAAGCCACATGTATATTAATAATTTTGCATTTTAGCTGGCCCTTTAGCGTCATTTGCGTCTTTTATCAGTCTTGCGCTCGCTTCCCACAGCTTGAGCGAAATCGAATCGTCCAGGAAGATTTTCGAATCGTATTTTTGGCAATTTCGGTAAATGTAACCGCTTTCCTCGCTTATTGCGTCTTCGGTCGCACAGTAAATGGCAGTCTGAGCACCCTGCAAATCAAAATTTTTTCAATCGTTACATTTCTTCCAGTGCGACATTGCTCACCTGTTTGACATTTCGCATGAAAAAGAACGCAATGGGAAAGATAAACACATAGTGATACCACTTGACGGTGTGGTAGCGAAACAAATTGGTGTAAACCCACCCTGGGCATACCGCGTATACCTTTATTCCAGTATTTTGCGTCCTTTTCGCCAATTCTTTACAAAAATAAACGTTTGCTAGTTTGGAGTTTGCGTAAGCGTTGTTTTTCTCCTCCATTTCTAAATTCAAATCGTCCAAGTGCAACGTTCCCTTCTCGTGTAAAGCGGAGGAAATCACCACAACCCGACTGTGATTTTTGTCGAACATCTCCAGCAACAAATTGGTCAACAAAAAGTGGCCCAAGTGATTGGTTCCCATGTGGATTTCGAAACCGTCCTTTGTTTTACAAGCCAAATTGGCGGGGTAAGACACTCCCGCATTATCAACCAGCACGTGAATTTTAGTGTAAGTGGACTTAATTTCTTCCACGAAATTTTCAATCGATGCGATAGAGCCCAGATCTAACAACATAGGAACCTTGACACCAAAAAAAAATTATTAAAAATAATTTGTCGCACTCACAACTACCGATGAGCATTTCAATTCGTTTTTGATTTTCAAAACCGCTTCCGATGCAGCATCCAAGTTTCGGCAAGCCATCACTACCTGGGCTTCTCGCGCTGCCAATTCCTTCGCAATCTCGTAACCGATTCCTGAATTCGCCCCAGTCACGATCACCACCTTCCCGGTCAACTTTTTCGTATTTATACATCTTCCCCAACTGCGCTCCCTAAATTTTCTCAGAACCCCTAAACCTACAAGCACGGAAACCACGTAACAGGTAAAAGAAAACATTTTAATTAAGCGAAATTTTCACAAACGTCACACTTTTTGCGATCATAATTATTATTCAACTCATTTTTGTTTTGTAAACGTAATGTCACTCTTACGTTTTAAGGTTAAAAACAAGTTTATAAACAGCTCGCGCCAAGTTGGTTGCCTATCCTTCAGGTAAAATTTTCTTAAATAAAAATTAATTTTTTAAACGTTCACCATGAAAATAATTTTCATTATTCTATCCCCCTCCCGCCTGAAATTAAATATTAGATTCTATTCTTGCAAAAAATGTTTCAGCTTGGTTGGCAGGGTCATTTTTACAATCAAAAGCCGATAAGAGATTGAATAAATCAGTCTACCGGAAGGCTGAAGGTCTTTTGTAGAATTTGCAGCGTTAAAGAAAACTACAATTCTGGTCGTTTGAGCAAATCGTAGCAGAAACCGCTACTGTGTAAGAACAAAAAGTCATTTATTGCAAGAGTCCCAATAATTGTGTAGGCCGGTGTATGACAGACCGCACAAGAGCCACTTCCAAGATTGTTTTTGTCTATTGACATTTAAACGTCACTTTTGACTTCCTCACCATATTTTAGCAAATTTAAGAACAAAAACGTTGTAATTTTTAAGTTTTCTCTAACGATTTTAGCATAGGTAAGTCAAATCGGTGTAACTAATTTATTTTCCAACTTGACCTCTTTCTTCCAGCTTTAAAATGAACGAACAAGATATACCCATCGACATTAACACAAACAAGTTGCTGGAATGGTTAATAAGTCGAAGACACGTGAGTAAATTTTGGCAAGATGACATTATTAAAGTACGTGAGAAAATAAACAATGCGATCCAAGACATGCCAGAACACGAAGGCATTGCAAGGTTGCTGACCGGCCAACACATCAACTTCTTTCACTGTTTAAAAATTGTAGAAATTTTGAAAGAGACCGAAGCGGACACTAAAAATTTGTTTGGTCGTTATGGGTCGAGTCGAATGAAGGACTGGCAGGACATCGTGCAGTGTTATCAGAAGGAGGGGTTGTACTTGGGGGAGGCCGCTCAGATGTTGATAAGAAATGTGAGTTACGAGGTACCGAGTTTGAAGAAACAGATTGCGAAATTGGAAACCATTCAGAATGAGGCGAATAAGAAAATTAAAGATTATACTAAGAATGAGAACGTGGCCCTTAACGAGTTTGCGGCAGCTTGTAAACAATTGGGGATTGTTGGGGGAAAAAATATTAGGAACGAACTTGTCGATTTGTTGAAGGATCTGCCTCGGATTTACGAGAATGTGGCGGAAAAACTAAAATTGATCGCTGGTGTGGTTAAATTTTACAAGGCTTTTGTTCAAATGCACAGTAAGGAAGAGGAAGTGAAGACGCTTGCGTTGCTGGAGTACGTGATCGCAAAGGGGAATACCACGACCTATGAGTATTTGCATGGAAGGAAGCCGATTTCGATCGAAACGCCGCCGGTACTGACGGAGAGCGAGAGTGGAAGCGAAGAAGAAACTCCCGAGATTGAAATTGATTTCGGTGAAGTGGAAGAGAAAGTCGATATTGATTGGGGAACTATTGATTATGGAAACGAAGACGGGTTTGAAATTGTTGATCATTCTGATTTGGATCGAAATTCAGACGATTCCGATATTGCAAGAGGTGACCAAGCACTCACCGTGCTAGACAACCCCAAGTTGCGACAACTTGCGTTAAATCAGCTGGTTTTACTTGAATCCTTCCTCACCATGCGTTTATACGAACTTTCCATTGATGACGACATGCTTACCATGATGGCAGACGATACTCCAGCTAACTTACAGATGCAGACGCTCGAGAGTGTGACATGCATGCTTGGAAACGTTAAAGTAGTCCTCGAGGAGTACGTCCATAAACGGGCGCAACACTTGCACAATATCAAGCATTCCCCTAAGTACGTCGACATTTTGAGTTCCAGTTTGAAGCAGAAGCTAGCTCTAGTCGACAGGTTGAAGGCAAACAAAAAGATTTTAGAAAACAAAATTAAGGAAGCTAAAATTGAAGCGCAAAAGGTTCGTCCAACGATTAATTTGATGGTGGAAAATACCAAAACACTGCAGAAAAACATTGAAGACGATATTTCAAAAAAATACAAAGGTCGACCCGTTCATATTGTCGGCGCGGTAAATACCTTGTAAAAAATTATTTTTTATGTTACATTTGTTTTAAAATAAAAGAATTTTTATGGTTTGGTGGTTGACGTTCCTAATATTTGTAACCTTGTGCTGTGTACTTTTCTTTTACATACAAATGTTTCCGATCGATAAATGGGGTAAAGTTTTAGGATTTCCCTCTTCCCCAATTGCTAATTTTTATACAACCAACGTTAATTTTTTACTTGAATGATTCTACATTCTGACGTGCATAAGTTAATTAACAGACTTTCCCTAATGTCTGCTTTAAGTTAAACCCTAACAAAGAAACTGGTAAAATTTATAGCCACCGAAAAGGTGGCAGGCTACTTGTGGAGTAGGTAAATCGCTACGGAAGAACGGTGAGCACTATCGGGAAGTAATACTGCAAGGCGATTCTTTTCTACGGTAGAGGTTTCTTAATCTAATCAGTAAAAATTTGACATATCCGCCCAGTAAAATTATTAAGATTATTTCAATCAAAAATTTGATTTTAGCTAAAAATACAGTGTTTCCTTTTTAAAATCTCGGGAGACAATATTTTTCGAAGCATCCTATACACAGCGCGAATGACAAGACAAAGGGGTTATCAACCTATTAGTAATTTTTTAAACTGTCAAAATGACATTTCCGTGATACAACAAAGTTTATTCAATTTTTGAAATAAAAACTCACAGAATGTGGTAATTAACACTCAATCTAGAAAATTTGACCAAACATTTCGACTCTCTGGTTAGGAATTCATTCAAAAATGATCTCAGGTAATGTTATCGCATGTCGCAATTTTTTTATAACAATAAAACTCTTAACAATGATTAATACAGCACCCACGCGTGGGTGTCAATAAAATTTAATTAAACAAAGTTTACTGGAACGACTCCTTTGTTTTGCAGTGACGTAGCGGGATGTCGGGTGGTGATCGTAACAGAAAGAAGGTGGCTGGCGGTCAAGGATGGGAAGAAGCTGGTGCCGAATTTTATCAGGAAAGTTATCCCCTCCAATGACGTTGATTTTGATGTCCTGCAGAGAGATCCCCATCATTTGGCCACCCTTTTACCCAGCAAACAAACCCGAGCTGCTGCAGGTAATTTTTTTTATGTTTCTAACCAATAAATTGGATATTCAAGGGCCAATTTTAAAAGATTGTGTGGTTGAAGTTCTACTCATACTCAAAGATATTACAATCAATTATTTTCAAGTGCTAGGTAAAACTCAAAAAGGGTTCCACGACCAAAAAAATGTTACAAAATAAACGGAAGTTCAGTATTTTCACACTCTCGTTGGCAAACCGTTACTTTCTGCTCTTAAATGCTAGCAGGAAAAACATACTTTTCTGAACAGAAATCGAAAAAAATCGCAAGGTTCTCATAAAACTTGAGAAGCTAAAACAAAATTTTTGTGTTCAATATATTTTCTTCTGTTGCAAATAACTAAATATCCAGTAAGACGCAAGCTAGAGATAGACGGTGCTATAATTGAACAAGTCATGACATTCAACTATCTGGGAGCAGAGATAACAAGCGGCACATATAGAGGGGATGTCTGAGAAACACCATATGGAGAAATAAAATTATGCACAAGAATGACCGCCTAAGAGATGGGCCCAAAGCTGGTTTTCCACGTCAATGAAATGAGGTAAGACAAAGAGGAGAAGTCCTAGTCATAAAAAGAAGAAATTTGGAAAAGTTTCTGGAAAACTTACACACTGCCTCCAATAGTCGTACAAATTATTAAAAAAAACTTCAATGGATGAAGGTATGAAAAATCCACCTTCGGATAAATAAGAATTTGAAGAACTCGCAATGATTGTTCCGACAGTCTTTCAAATCTTGTATGGACGTCGCTGTATATTGACTTTTTTGAAGAAAACTTGGAGGCAATTCCTTTAATTAATCTTTTTTTGCTTATTTTAGACGGTTTTCCATGTGTACTGAAATATAAAACTGAAAAAATTAGTATAAAATCAAAAAAATGTGGATTAAAATGATTTTCGATTCTAAATTTAACAAGACAAATTGAAGTAAGAAATCCTCAGAAGCCCAAACTAGAAAACTTGGTTGTCGAGACCTGGGGTATGGAATATCCCCAGTCACACTCGATGAAAATAAATTTGCAAACTTACATGATCAATAAGAAACTTAAAAACAACGTGATATGCAAGATAGTAACCGTGGGTCCGAGGAGGGTGGTACGAAATATTCCCAGTTTCTGTCAGCAATCCCAAGAAAATTAAAACGTTATCATAAATCTTATAAATTTTCCGTTACTAAGGCACTGAAGGCTGTCTCCCCGACCCCACGGTCTAAGCAGTTTATTATCAGAAGTGAATTGAAGATTTCAGCATCTTGACCTGGATGTTACTATGGTAACGTGATATGTTACTATGGCAACATGACAACGGAGCAAAACAATAGGTGGTATGAAACAAGCAAATGTTTATACTTCAAAATTCAAATGAACATAGAGGAATACGGTATTCAAAGTAAGATTTAGAGGGTATTTTTTGAATGTTTTAGATATATCGGTATACACTCTCATCATTAAGAATGGTAGACGTTGAATACAAGTTATTTTCATCAACATCTTGACCTGGCTGTTGCTACGGTAACGTGACGGTTGCAGACCATTGAATGTTTACAAATTATGCAGATATCCATTATCTCCAGCCACATTCAGAGAAGTTATGCATCTGCATAATTAGTAAACATTTAATGTTCTGCAACCCAATGCTTAGGCACTGGAGGTGTTCCACACCCCCCAGACCCCCTGGTTTAAGTGGCTTATTTAAAAGTAACAATTCCAGTTTTCAATTTTTTTTTCTTACAAGTATTCGTTCAAGAAAATACAGATTTTGAGACTGGGGTAAGGAATACCCCCCAGGCACATCTAGACAAATTATACATCTGCATAATGCCGATCCCTTCGGTCACAAAATCTGTATTTTTTCAAACGAATAATGCAACGTAAGAAAAATAATCGAGATTGTTACTTTTAAATAAACAACATAAACCGGGGGGTCTGGGGGGTGTGGAACACCCTCCAGTGCATCAGCATTGGGTTGCAGAACATTGAATGTTTACAAATTATGCAGATATGCAATATTCCCAGCCACAATCAGAGAAGTTAGGCATCTGCATAATTTGTAAACATTTAATGTTCTACTTTCAGCTTATTGGCTTGACCGTTGCCGTGGCACTTGGTATTTTTTGGTGACCATTAAATGTTTGCAAATTGTGCAGAAGCTTGATGATTAAGCAAAATACACGTCTGGAGGGTGGCGGGAAGAAAAGTATGAAATAACCCTCAGTATATCTCATCGTCCCCAAGAAAATTCTAGCGATATTCTACAATTTCTGCATAATATGTGAACTTTTAATATTCTCTTTTCTAATACTTGGACACTGGAGGTTATCTAGACCCCCTGTTTATTTAGTTTATTTAAAAGTAACCATTCCAGTTTTACATTGTTTTTCTTACAATGTATTCATTCGAAAAAATACAGATTTTGAGACTGGGGTACGGAATACCCCCCAGGCACATCTAGACAAATTATACATCTGCATAATGCCGATCCTTTCGGTCGCAAAATCTGTATTTTTCAAACGAATAATGCAACGTAAGAAAAATAATCGAGATTGTTACTTTTAAATAAACTACATAAACCGGGAACACCCTCAATGCATCAGCATTGGGATGCAGAACATTGAATGTTTACAAATTATGCAGATTTGCAATATCCCCAGCCACATTCAGGGAAGTTATGCATCTGCATAATTTGTAAACATTTAATGTTCTGTAAAGCAATACAATGTTCCACACCCCAGACCCTACGGTCCGAGCAGTTTATTATTATCAGAAATGAATTTTTATGAAAAAATCAGCAGTACAGCGTAAAACATACACCTTCCGACTAGATAGCGGTAGACTGCAGTTCGAGTCCTAGTCACGTCGGATACACTGCCGTTATCAAAGGTTCAATATCAATCTGGGAACCATGGGAAGGCAAAGGAAACCACCCATTAATTATATTCCATAGTAAAGTCAGCTTGGCTTCGGCTAAGTTGACTCCAACATGCGAAGCGGATGGGCACCGAGAGAAGAAATGATTTGAAGATTTCAGCATCTTGACCTGGCTGTTGCTATGGTAACGCGACATGTTACTATGGCAACATGACAACAGAGCAAAACAATAGGTGGTACGAAATAAGCAAATGTTTATACTTCAAAATTCAAATAAACATAGAGGAATTTGTTATTGAAAGTAAGATTTAGTGGGTATTTTTTGAATAAAATTAAGTTTTAGATACTCTCATCATTAAGAATGGTAGACGTTGAATACAAAACATTTTTTTTTCGTTTACACTGATTGCACTGAAATTTCATTTGCACATTTGTTTGTGGGGTTAACTTTTATAACCAAAGAAAACCAGCAGAGCGTTACGAACAGATGATAAGCATAGCGTTAAGACATAAAATTACATCGGCCATTCAAAAATTTCCCTAAATCTACAAAATTTTTATTAAAACGAAAAGGTAATTTTGAACATATAAAACCAAAAATAAATAAAAAAAATTTTAAAGAGGCGAATTATGCAACAGGGGGGGGGTGAATTACCTGCAGTATATGTTATTGTTCCGAAGAAAACTAAAGCCTCTGTATAATTTGCAAACATTTAATGTTCTGCCTTCCGATCAGGGTGCTTTGTGATAAGGCTTTAATTTTCTTGGAAACGATGATATTTATTGAGGGCGATATCCATATCCCGGTCTCTATCTTGCATTGAACTATAACTCGGAGGTATGGAGGGAGGCTTCTCTCTGCAGTGTATGAGTAGACCTTCAATCACAGATTTTCTTGCTAAATTTTTAAGCTTAAAATTTTGCTTTTTGTATGTCTCAAACTTATAAAATTTTTGTAGCAACTGTAAAACGTATCCGCACAACAATGGACACAAAAACGTTTCGTCGTCAAACGGCCACACGTTCTCGCAGAGGATCGACCACGCGCAGGGCGTCCACGACGGCAGATGTTCAGGTTTCCATGTTACCAGACTTGTCGGAAAATCTGTCCAACGAGCAACGGACGTGGGAAGAAATCATGCAGATAAAAGCACTTCCGGTTTCCATGGCTCAAAAACGTGAAATGAAGGCGAAGTTGCAAAGCGAACCAAACCTACGCATGCAGGGGTTCGAGCAACTAAAGTGGAAACGCCGCAAAGTGTGGGAAAAGTTGCAATCGCAAGTGAAAGAGGGTTACTCCAAGTTGGAGTTGTGGAAGAACGATTTAAAAAAAATTGAAGGTAATTGCGGGACCGGAGTCGTGGCGTATTTCTTGTTCATCAAGTGGTTATTGTTTTTGAACTTGGGAATTTTTGCCATCATATTTGTGTTTATTGTACTCCCGCACATAATTTTCAATATTAAGGAAAGCGTCGAATGCGCCGACTGTTGCTCTTCGATTTATTTCAATCGCAGTGGCGACGAAAGCAACATTTTTTTGGATTTGGTGCAAGGCACGGGTAAAATGGAGCGAACCCTCTTATTTTACGGTATTTACTCGAACATGACGCTCGCGTACGATATTAACGGAACGACTCTCTATTACGATTTGCCGTTGGCGTACGTTTGCGTAACGATAACGTACTTTTTGTTATCGTTAATTGCAATCGTGAAATCGGCAGCGAAGGGATTTAAAGAGCGCCTGATAGAAGGCGAAGGGCAATTTTACCAATACTGCAATTTAATATTCGGCGGTTGGGATTTTTGCATCCACAACCAAAAAACAGCCGAGTCGAAACACCGGGCAATTTATAACGAAATCCGGGGACACTTGGAGGTTGAGTTTCGGGAGGAGGAACGTCAAAATCGCACTCAACAAGAGAAAACTAAACTGTTTATCGTTCGGTTTTTTGTCAATCTTGCAGTTTTGCTCGTGTTAGCCTCATCGGCTGTCGGTATTTACTTTGTGTTTGAATTGTCGACCCAAAAAATCGACGTTGCCGGCGGCACGAATGTGTCGTTTTTCGATTCAAACATAGAAAAGCTCTTTTATGAATTCCTCCCTTCCATCTGCATCGTCTTCCTCAACATTTTAGTTCCTATAATTTTTTCCTTTCTTGTTAAGTTTGAAAAATTAAACCCACTCAACATCATTCGGTTCACTTTAGGCCGAACAGTTTTCCTGCGATTATCCTCTCTCTTCGTTTTGTACGCTTCGCTATACCATAAGGTCGCTTGCGAAGATCCCGATGCGACATGCCTATTTGCTGACTGCAACTCCTGTTGGGAGACCTTTGTCGGACAACAAATCTACAAGCTCTTTTTGACCGATTTCGCCATCCAAATTTTCCTGACCTTTTTCGTGAATTTCCCGCGAGCCCTGATCGCCAAGCATTCGCGCAACAAGTGTGCAAAATTCATCGGCTCGCAAAATTTTGAAATACCCAAGCACGTGCTCGACGTGATCTATTCGCAAACCCTGTGCTGGCTCGGCTGTTTTTACACGCCGCTTCTTCCATTGATCGCGACGTTCGTTTGTTTTTTTATGTTTTACGTCAAAAAGTTCGCGTGTTTGATGAACGGATCGCCGAGTGTCACGATTTATCGCGCTTCGCGTTCCAATTCCATGTTCATGATCGTCCTGCTGTTGAGTTACATCTTTGCTATTTTGCCAATAGCGTTCGCTATCGGCGAACTTTTACCGTCACAATCTTGCGGACCGTTTCGTTCTTTACCATCCGTTTGGTCGTACGTTGTGAACGTCTTTACGTCGACTCCGTTCTGGTTCCAAAACATTGTGTTTTTTATTAGCACTGCCGGATTCGGAGTGCCCGCGTTCGTTGTCCTGACGCTGCTGCTGTACTATTATTGGGCCGTCAATTCGGCAAACCGTCATATGGTGGTCGTCTTGAAAAATCAGTTGGTTCTCGAAGGACACGACAAACAGTTTTTGTTGGACCGCCTCAGCATTTTTATAAAACAACAGCAAGAGTCGGCAAAGAGGCTGCGACATTATGAAATGACCCGAGACGGGGAGCGGAATGTGTCAAGCAATTAGAATTGTTTTTATTTATTGTACATTCCCTCTTCGCTCGTCACGAGACTGTTTGCACCACTTAAATCATTCCTCAAATTTTGTACATAAATCGGCACGTGACTTGAACCGTGTAAGTAATGAAAAATTGTAAATATTAGTGCCGCGATGGTTCAGTCTATATGATACGCCACTGTATAGTATAAACACGAAATGGGTTTGCTGCAAACGATTATAATTTTACGAGACATATCAAGCCTTTATTTTGCGCATTAGAGACGCTTCAGTTTATCCGTGCTTGGTGTATCAAGATTAACGCAATTTTGTAACTATAAAACAGTGACGGTGGCGTCAGTGCCGAGAGAGGTAATACTCGAAGCATGGGCTTCTAAGCTCATGAATCAAAGCGACTAGGCATAGCCCACTATCTGTCCAATTAGAGAACATTTTCATAAACTTTAAATTCTTGGCAACAAAAAGTCGCCGAAGATTTATTTGTTGCTTCAATAGTAAATGTTTAAGCTTTTGTTTAACTTTTTCAGTTTCCTGGTTTTTCCCTAATAACTCGAAAGCAATGACAGGTACAAAAAAATGTTTAGAACGAAACCTGCTCGTTTATTTACGCCCAACACTTTTGATCTCCACAACATTTTTCATATTTTGTGCCGTTCTCAAGTTATTAGAGAAAAATTGAGAATATTTAACATCTACCGGTTTATTCGCTCTGATTGGTCGGATAGAAGGCTATAGCTAGTCGTACCTAACGAAGGTAAATGGAATTTTTACCTTAGTACCTAACAAAACGATCTCAGTTCCGATTGGAATCCAAGACTGTGGTGAAAGCGTTCCAAGTGTAAGTGACGCCACTGCAACTAGAACAGCGTGGCAAACCCAAAATTCCTTCTTGTTCTCAAACCTTACAATATTTTTTAAAGTAAGCCAAAAATATGCCTGCCAAAGTAAAACTTAATGTCATTTTGTGTGTGGATGTTATTTGTACGATGTTAATAATTTTACGCTCAACAATTTTTTGAAAATGTGATTTTTTTTATTCTAAGTCATACAAACAGTACATAATATTAAGTTACAGTAATAAAAAATATATCGAACTTTTGGCTTGTCTTATTTACATCTTCCACTTGGTAACAAAATTTAAAATACTAAGACATCGTTCACCTTTATCATTCTTCGCTGATCGGTGAATGCAGCTACAACAAAATTACAAATAACCGAGAAACAAGGTAAATTTTGTCTACTTACAGCTTCGGCAATATCGATCCAATCGCTGAAGGTTTTTACCAATGCGTCGTTTTTGCTGGGGGTTTTGTCCCAGTTCCAGTACAACATGGATTTAAAATTACCGCGCACAAAAAATCTTCGATCCTCTTTATCAGTATCGGGCTTAATTTTTTCGTCTAAAATTACACCCACGTACCCCTCTGGCAGTTCAATTTTTTCGCCAACCAGCGGATAACCGCGAAAAGAGCTTTTGCAACATCCTACAATTTTTATTTTGAAAATTTCTAGGTTATGTGTAAAAGTTTACTTACCCGAACTTTGATCCCACGCTACGCACGGTTCAAAAAATTGCGACACTTTGGCTTCGCAATCCGCTTTGATGCGAAACGGCATTAATTGCACTTTCGAAGCCTTTTCCACCCCAAGTTCCGAATTGTTTTTCCCGCTCTCGATATGAATTGCCATTTTATGTTCACCATCAACTCGTGCCAAATAAAGCTACGCGCACACCTAATGGGAGTGTTCAATAAAAGCTCGATAATTCAGAAAACAGTTTTTTCAAATGTTTTATTTATTTTATATTATTTTATTTTTAAATATTCGAATAAGATCCCCGATAAAAAAATAATTATTTTTGTTATTTATGATAGACGGTTGAGCCTGAAATACAGAGCCGGCGTTGAACCGTGGAAACTTGATCCGTAACTCTGTAAAGATCACGATTTGATCAGAGTTCAAAATTTTTGGCCGGGGATAACGTAGCTGCTCACCCTATGCCCTTTACTTTCTTCTTGCACAGTGCTGGGGATTTACAGTTTACGGCAAAATGGCCGCTTTCGCAGCAATTTCAGCATACGGTTGACGTTCTTCTTTTCTGTAGTTTTTCCTTTGTGATCCGACGCCTAATAACCAAGGAGAAGTGTAAGATCATTGTGGATAATTTTCTAACCGGTAATTCTCAGATTAATGCGTTGTCGCAGAATTCCAATATGTGCGTAAGTAGTTAAACAAAGAGACTTCTAGATCACTCTTAATTCTTTTCTTCAAATTGGAGTGACAAAAAACAAAAATCGTCGTATCGGGGAGTTTGATTTTATTTCGGTAAGTAGAAAACATTTTTTATAAAAAGATCATTTATTTTCGTTTAGAAAGGTCAATAAATATTTGAAAACAAGTTCGTTAACGTCGATGGCAAACATCATATCGTAATGGTTGAATTCGTTAGTGTCGACTTTATGCAAATAAATTGAATTGGGGAGTTCTTCGTACAAGCGATGAACGCCCTGAAAAAACAAAGTAATTAAATATTCTGCTAAGGGGCCAATCAAGGGAGGGCACCTTAGCACTTGCCAACCAATCGGTTTCTGCATAAAATATACCAATGGGGGCTACAATTTTGCTGATATTGTAGGACGGTGGCTTTATGGAACCATATTTTGCTAAATTAATATTTGGTCCCCAATCGAACGGTTCGAATTCACCTAGGATCCAAATTATTCTTTCTTTATTGCTCAATTTTGAAACTTACCCGAATTTATTAATTGAGCGTAGTGCAGAGGTTGGAACGCGGAGAATCCACTGAAACCATCATCGTACAAAGTGGCCAAAGCTTGCTGCAATGGTATAATGCTTTAAACCTGCCAAAACGGAAAGAACTGCTCACCTTGTTTAGGTGGGTGGGACTATAACCGCCCGTGACGTACAGTATGGTAGCGCAAATGTCCTGAACGAAGCTCGGCTTCCGGCAGAACAGCCTATTCGCTAGGATTAGGAAAGCTTGGATGGATTTTGGCGGAAGCTCTTGAATTCCAGTTATTTGGGCAAGAATCTGAAAAAAATTCAGTTTAAGCCATCAAAAATGCCAACAGTGATAACGTACGGTAAGAACGGCTTCAAATTGGGAGACGAACCTCAAAAGCGGACTGTACAGGTTTCCCATGTAAGCCACCGGCGCAACGGATGCCATAACCGAAATTTTTTGGTTGTACTCTGGCCTGCTGGACGTCAAAATGTAAAAACTGGTCGTTCCTTGCGAGAAACCTACGTAGGCAAGCTTTTCGGCGTTTGTCACGTTCAAAACTTGAGATATCATTGCCGGAAGGTCGTAGACTCCGATTTCGTGGATGCTGAAATGTTGGGGATTTTAAAATTTCCGGTACTGTTTAGAATTAATTACCTGAAGGTCCAGTAAGATGGGTCCGTGTCTGGATTCAAGGTGGTATGTTTGCGCGAGTGGACGGTTCCCCTGCAGTTACCGATCCAAACGTCGTAGCCTTGCTCGGCGAGGATGAAAGCGAGTCCCTTTTCAGGTCCCATGGCGATGTAATCTCTGGAGCTTCCCATCAAACCGTGAACGAGAAGAATTGGGGTCTTGGAACCGTTGATGTTTGTTCTTCCGTGAGGGATCCGATATACATCGAGAAGGTAATTGTCTTCCGTTCTGATGTTGGAATGAACTTCCAGCGGGAAATTGTGCTTTTTGATTATTTGCGTCTGAAACAGAAAATTAATGTGCGCTCTGCTTTAAATCCAAAAATATTTAAATAATTCGTATCGGCTTGCGATAAAAGCAAATTTCACGTGCGTTGCAGTCTTTCTTCGAGTAAACTAAAAATTTGTGAAAATGCATTTTTCCGCTTCAAGTTCTTCGGACTCAGGACAGAAAGTAAATGTCTTGAGGCAAATTCCAAATTATATAGCTTACAGTATTTTATTGGAATTAAACGAGAGGGGAACTCCTTCAAGTCCGGCACACCTGTCCATCATGGAAATACTTGTTGGATAGAGACGAATTTTGGAAGATGAAGCTATTGAAGGAACAGCTGCATATTCATTCCGTAGCCGGATCGAGTAACATCGAGGAATTTGTGTCTTACTTCAAATCTCGACATCAGGTAAGTTTGAAACATTTACGCGGGGCGAACAAAAAGTTTTTCTTTGATTTTCAGGGAATATACAGATATTTTAATCGGCTAAAGTGGAATTGGGAGGGGAATTGGTTTCAACAGGTACCGCTTAATCTTGATATTCTAGAAGTGTGCTACATCGATGAAGAAGTGTTCATATTTAAGCTGCCGAACATTGACAATTGTAATAAGGGAATTCTAATTGGCAGTCCTGCCACTGGCCGAGTTAAATAGGCTTCAATGTTAAAAGTCGGTCCTAAACCAGAGCGTTTGATTTTAGGTTCTCCAACAGATAACTGCAGATGATATGGGTGCAGTCAAAAAAGTTAAAAAAAGTGGAAAGTACCTCGTCGTTGAAGATAGCTTACATAGATTGAAAGTTTTCAATTGGCACACCAACATGGTCTTGTCGGAGCTTCAGGAATCCAGTGGGTTAACCCACTTAAAAATGTTTGAAAATCTGTAAGTTCAAATTATAATTTCTTATTCCTGCTAAAACGTAAAAAATCCATTCTTGCCGTTCTTGAACCCAATCATGGCAACGTTCTTAAATTGAAACACAGCATTCTTAACTTCCGAGTTCTTTGTTCAATGATAGTTAAGTATGACATTCTTATCGATCTTGAAATGAACCCAACAATGGCAACGTACTTAAATTAAAACAAAGCATTCTTAATTTCGGGTATTAAATTACTTAGTGCTTCCCCAATGATAGTTAAGTACGGCATTCTTAAATCCATTCTTGAAATGAACCCAATCATGACGACGAAATGAACCCAAACATGGCGATGATTGGGTTCATTTTAAGAACAGTAAGAATGGATTTAAGAATGTCGTACTGAACTATCGTTTAGTTACCGTAATTAAGTACGGCATTCTTAAATCCATTCTTGAAAGAACGGTAAGAATGGATTTAAGAATGTCGTACTTAACTATCGTTTAGTTACCGTAGTTAAGTACGGCATTCTTAAACCCATTCTTGAAATAAATCCAAATTATGACATCAAAAACGGTAAGAATGGATTTAAGAATGTCGTACTTAACTATCGCCACGTTCTTAAATTAAAACAAACCATTCT
This sequence comes from Lycocerus yunnanus, assembly GCA_036346125.1. Taxonomy (NCBI): domain Eukaryota; kingdom Metazoa; phylum Arthropoda; class Insecta; order Coleoptera; family Cantharidae; genus Lycocerus; species Lycocerus yunnanus. Next base: position 1,265,802 of record JARFIX010000073.1, on the reverse strand, counting down.
TAACTATCAAATTACCGATTGCCTTCATCAATGAAAATTAAGAACGGCATTCTTAAATTTTGATTGGGTCAATTTCAAGAACGATATTCTAATTGACAAGGACAGGGTTTTTGAATGTAATGTCTGGAGTTGCAGAGTCGTAACCATAACTTCGAATGATTCAACGATTCACGTTTGGAATGTATCAAACGGAAAACCCGTTGCAAATTTTATGATAACACTGCACATATCAGCGTAGATTTAAAAAACTGGTTGATTGCAACAGACAACGTGGGCGATCGAAGAGTAAGAATTTGGAATTTAATAGATGGCAAATTATTGCATTCAAACCGTGTCCATTCTACTGCAATCATACAAATTTTGGTAATTTTGAAAGCTTCTTTTTCCTCTTCGCAAATAGTATGCTGTCGTGGACTCTTTGACCAAAAAAATATTTTAGATTCAACGCGACGTTTTGATCGTGGTGGAGTGTAGCGGTGAGATTTCGATGAAATACTGGACGCAACCAAACCAGCTCGCGGAAATAAACTTTTTTGGAAGACCCAATTCCAAAGTACGTCGATTGGATTATCTGAGATTTGCGTACGTCAAAACGGACCAAGTTTTTGATATTCTAGCCATGAACGACGGCAGATGTTTGCAAAGTATAAGTAAGGACGATTGGCTCACGCCTGACTCGCGCACAAATAATTTTTTTTTGTTTAGAAGACAAATATTGCATCAAAAAAATTAAATCAAACTGTCAGTTTTTATTTATCCTGGGCAAGAATATTATAAACATATACGATATAAAAAATTACAATTTCATCCACAAGATCGCCTGTCCCTTTAAGGACAACACGCTGGTTTTAAAGTTTACCGAATCGAAATTATTGTTTCAAAAAATGCATTCTGATAATCTTCGCGATCAATTTTGTTTATATAATTTTGCTCCTCGTTCGTTAAGCGAATACTATGTGTAAAACAAGAAGAAAATGTAAAAGTTTATTTAAAAAATATATTACTACGTCACTGCTGATAACATTTTTTTTTCCAACATTGCAAAAAAGAAATTGAACCCAAGCCAATTTGCTTTCTCGTCATTTTTACAGAACTCTTAATATGTGATCCTCTGAGAAATAAAAAGTTTTAAGGCGCAACGCCCGTAATTCGTCATAAAATAATTGCCAAAAATGTGGGCACAGCGGCGGCTCGTGAGCGATTTAGCAGCTGCAGTTAAAATCCCCAACGAACAAGTGGATATGCCGTTGCTATGGTGATGACATTTTAATAAAAAATCTTTCGTAAGTTTTAAGAACTTCACCCATCATCCATTCTTCAGACAGTGAAGTCTCGGCAAGTATGATGACATTTTTAGTGTAATAGCCCTCCGGAGAGCGAGCGACTGTTAGAATATAATCAGACTTGTGGCGCTCTCTTTTTCCTGATTCAGGTTTAATTGCACCTTAAACTGCTAAACGTCACTTAAATTGCACTTAAAATGTAAGTGTTTCTTAAATGTTCTCCAAGCAACAGGCTGGTTTGCACAACTTAAAATGTTAAGTGTTACTTAAATCGTTAAGTGCCGATTTCCTATTGGTTGGAATAAGATTTAAGGAACTCTTAAATTTTAAAAACTAAAAATATAAATTTTTAACTTTACCACTGATAGTCCAACATCGGACGCTGTTTGGTTTTTCCCGCCAAAATTCGACTGGAAACTAAAAACATCCACCCAAGGAAACAATAAAATTTCATCTTTTGGCGAGAAACTGAATCTGAGTGTCGCATCTAATAAATCGTAATAAAAATTGTTTCCTGTATTTATTGTGCATAAATGCAACAGATAATTGAATAATTAATTTCCTGTCGTAATATTATCGTTGTGATTTTCATTTAAATATTACGTGCATGGAATGACATTTTACCGCAAAATACCTATAAATTAAGCAAGAATAAAATAAAAATGCACGGTTGTACGTTATTTACCTCGACCTTCGATGCCAAATTAAAATTGTGCGATAGTGCGTAAAATCTAATCAGCCCAGCATACAAAGTAGTTGCCAATGTATAAAATGACCTTAAAATTTTTTTTTAATTCATCTCAGCCAAATACCACTGCATTTTTCACCAAATTAGCATAAGTATCTTCTAGCCAACGTTCCATAACAAAAATCACCCTTGTAACGTCACGACAGTACATTTCAAAAACCTTCCTAGTCAATTATTGTAAAATAAAATATAAACAATAAGTTGCCCCTTACAGACGCCCATGTCGAGAAATAATTAAAAACTACTAATTTTTAACAAATTTTTTTTTAAATTTATTAAATATACAAGAACGTATTCAAAAATATAATAAAACTAAAGGGAAATTTTAAAGCTAAAACTGAAAAAAAAACATCTAACTGGCCTTAGGTGGGGTTCGGAAAACTCCCACGACAACTGCGTGATCACGCTCAAACGGTTCCAAAGTCATTTGTTCCTTTGGCTTAAGATTATCTGCTTGCAATTTTTTGACTTCCTGTGCGTAAACAGCTTCAGGTTGTGCGGTGGAATCCACACACGACGCCTTGATGGAAATTACAAAGTGGCCATTATTTTTTAAGAAATGTTGAGCGTTGAGTGCCACGATTCTCGCCTGATCCGGTTGGGCTACGTCTGAAAATATCGTGTCGACCATTCCGACGAGCATTCTGTATTTGTTCGGATGACGAGCATCCTCAATGATTGGCACCACATTGGTTCTCTTTTGTGCTACATTTATTAGATCCCGACCAGATCGGTGTGAGAATTCGACTGCATAAACCAAACCTTCGGGGCCAACAATGTCCGAGACATGCGAGACTGTCGTTCCCGAGGCGGCACCCAAATATAAAACTTTGCTGCCAGGCTTAATGTGAATCTCATCGACACCACCTAAGATCGCAGCGGCCAATTTACTTCTAAACGGATTCCAAACGCGATATTCCACTTTAGTTCCGGCTTCATTCTGTAAATATTTTATAATTAATATTTTTCAAAAGAATTCTCGTGTATGCTTACCTCGACTGAAACGCGTTTTTCGCCGTAAACTTCTGTTCCTGGCACTAAGCTGAGAGTGAGGAGTGTGTCTTCTTTTCCTTTACCAATGAAAACGCCTTCGTGTCTATGAGGTTCGACTACGACTGTTTTGCCTCCTTTGAAACCACCTCCTCCTCCACCACGGCCACCTCGACTACCTCCACGTCCGCGTCCACCGCCACGACCACCAAACCCTCCTCGTCCACCACCACCTCCTCTACCACCGCCACCGAATCCTCCGCGTCCTCCTCCGCCACCACCACCAAAACCACCACGTCCTCCGCCGCCGCCACGACCTCCGCCAAATCCACCGCCGCCTCCTCGACCGCCGAAACCACCACGGCCTCGTCCTCCACCACCTCCGCTGCTACGACCTTCAAAACCTACAACACAAAATAATCATAAAAGTAAGCCGGTCGCCACTCAACACATGTTATTTATTAAAATAAAACACAAAAACTGCGACAGAATTAAACAAAACACAAACTAACCTGGTCTACCCATGACAATTGCGATGTAACTTCTATAAAAATATTTTTACTCGCACACGTGCTTCTAATACACAACCACACGAATTTCAAAATATTATGAGGTTATGTAGACGCTTGTGCACCCACGCTAAATGTAGCAGTTGGCAACATTGAATTAATTATATTGGGTAACATCTACAGGGTGACACACATTAATAAATAAAAACAATAATTTTTAAAAAATGCACAGCATTCTTGATTAAAATCACATTTTTAAAAATTAAAAAAGGATAGCTATAGATCCGAATAGGACTCACTGCAATGCCGTAGCAATGACGGTTTCTATGTGTGGCAATTGCGCCCAAACTAGGAAATATAATGAGAGACCAGGGGGGGGGGGTCTCCCAGCCACGCTAAACTGATAGGTAATTTGCAAACTTCAGTATTAAATGTTTAATGGAGAAACTTTTATAATACAAAAACACGAGGGTTCATAGGTTTGATCTCCACATACTACATCGTATCCATAGCAACAGCAAAGCGAATAAAATTCTTCTTCCATTTCTGATAAAAATAAAAGAGCGCATGGCGAGAGGGGTAATAGAATACTCATTATTTGAACTCCCCCAATGCATCAATATCGGTAGGCTAACATAAGCGTAACGTGTTTAAAAATTATACAGAAGCTTATGATACACAATCTTTGGGAATGATGCCATATCTTACTGGGGAATTAATTACCCCTCCTCCCTCAAATTACCGCAGAGCAGAACAATTTATATTCTGCCTTCAGATTTTGATATATCTTTATTATTATCAAAAATTGAAGATTTTAGCATAATAGGCGTAGCCGTTACTATAATAACGTAGCATTTACAGTTTTTCTTCAAAAAACAGGACATCTTTCATGTTTTAAGAAACTTCACTTACGGTTTGTCACCAAGTAGCAGCATTAAACTAAAAGTAGTGCCCGAGGGCCATAAAGGAGGTATGCTTTTGTGGCCGTAGCGTTAGAAAACAAAACTCGATGGCGGATCTATGGGTTGGTGGGTGTATTTTCAGAAAATTAAGTTCGCTCGAGTTTTATTATGAAATATTAAATTATTTTGTAGCTCTATCCCCCCCACCCCTTATTAAACATGATATGCTGATGTTTATGTGCTGAAAATTGTATTTTTCATTTTAATATGTGAAATAAAAATATTCGTTAACCCTGTAGTAGTAATATCCCGGGGGGATTTGCGAACTTATGATCTAGATCGTTAGGCGGTTTTGTTAAACCATACCTTATATTCGACAAGTTTGACATCCGTTTCATTTGTTATTTTCTCTAGAATCTATAGCTCTCTTTCAGGTTTGGAAGTCATCTAGGAATAGGTACTTCAGTTTGGTTAAAAGAAAGCGAAGACTCGAAATCTATACCACTGACGTTCCTTGTAAAATAAAAAAATTTCCGAAATGTGCTGCCACGTCAAGTTCCTGGCGAATTTAAAACTTTCAATTTGACCCTTCTCCGCAGAAACTTAATGGTCGCTCATATCCAATATAACACCCGGTGGCGTTCACTATAAATTTCAAGTGAACAATCTTCTTAATTTCATGTGCTCCTGATATAAAAATTTGAATGCCAAAAATGTAACAAAAGGCTGCATTTTGTATTGCAGATGTGCGCGGGGGCAATTTCAAATAAAACACACGAAAACAAAAAAATTACTGTGTAAACTTAAATTTATTAATTTATGTACAAACATCGTTTATGCTTAACAGTTCTTATTTCTATTTAATATGTACACATAAGTCCGTACCTAATAAAACGTAAAAAAGCAATCCTGCAGCTGTGTCTTTCCAACTTTGTACAAAAACGTCACAACAAATCCCAACGGTATTAAAAAATCAAAACGGCGCACCTTTTCGGGATGCACTCGGAAAATTAATATTAAAAACAATGTTAACAACAGTCGAAGAATAACCAATGGGAGAAAATGTCTTCTAGTAAAACAACAAAGGATTTATTTTAAGATATGCACCTGATACGCAACAACAAGTGCAACCAACGCTGGTCAAATGATCGAGGAGGAGTCGGGTGGCAGAAGACAGTGCACACTCCTATTTTCAAATAGTAGATAAAATGGCCATACTAGATTTACAATCAATTTGAGTTCTGCTGATATCGGCGAAAGTTACCCCGAAAGGATCGAGAAAGTTTAGGCACTCTTCGGTCGATTTGAATGCCAGTTCTTCGGTCACAATGCTCGACGGTATAGTTTGACGGTAACTAAACATGTAAAAAATTAATTAATACACACAAAAGTTAAAAACTACACAAAATAATGTGGCGGACGGCGCGTGCGACTCTAAAAATGGCAATTGTGCCCTCCTTAGCGTCCGATATGGTTTCGATTATATAGTATCGTGTGCGCCAACTTTTGAAATGCCTGGCGTCATTCAAAAATTTTCATAAGGTTAGCGCATCTGATACCATAAGAGGCATAAAGGCCGAGCCTTTGTAGTATTTTACTATAGAAAATGTTCCATCTTAAAAATGGCTGGACAAATTATTGTTGTTTTGTACATTCTCACAAAATCCGCTAAGCCGTTTTTAAGGTGAGCATTTTATTTTAATAAAACACGGCAAAAGCTCGCCTTTAAGAGGAACAAAAAATGAACCAAGTAACAAATTCAATTTTCTCCGCGAATCTCTGAAACTAAATTTATGGCTTAGGTCATAAGTGCTCTCGTTGCCTCACACGAGACACGTTTTTTTAAATTACCGCGCGTTCCGCCACATTGCGAAGATGGTACACGAAACATCGTAAAATTTCATAAAGTGATAATTGTATACCTCTCTTATTTTTTTCTAATCTGTAAAAAAATGTTAATTAGTCTATGCGCGCGCGGGCGCACACGAACGCGGCGCGCAATCGAAGAAATGGAAAAAAAAATACACTAAAACGCACTTTTTTCTACCTACCTTTTGATCATTGTCTTAAAATAATTTTTTCGTTCCCGATTAATAAACCAGTCAATGAGGAAGCCCGTCATACAAGGCGCATCCGTGTAAAGTTTAAAAAACCTACGAAAATTACTCAATCCCCAAGCTGACCTTAATTTTAACGTAAACGCGATCGTGACGTCTGATTTTTCTTCTGGAGAGAGAGATTTCATTATTGTGATCATGTCTGAAACAGAAAATAAAATTATAAGTAAATGTAGAAATAATAAATTATCACTTTTCAAACAGATATTTTAACCCCCAAGCGACTCGTTAAAGAAAGCAAGCCGTTTGATTACTGATCATATCTGACACATCGCATCAATCCCAAGAAAAACTATGCCACGTTCATTTGCGGTACTTGAAACGGGAACATAAGCAACAATCGAGATTTTTCTAGGTCAATTCGAACCGAACGTACCGTCGCATCTGCATTGCAAAAACCAGCAGAATGAAAGACATGTAAGATTATAATCCACGTGGTCTTAGCGTACAAAATTATATTGTACTAAACTGATAACCTCGCGCTAGGATTGGTTGAAATTTATGTGAGTTTACACAGCTGAATTGTACGAAAAACTTTTCATTTTAATTTAGTGGCTAATAACTGTCAATGATCCTTTTTGAATTTTAGATTGTAAAACATTTAATTTATTTCAAGTCGCCCTGCATTTCAATAAAAAAAAATCGAGCTGGTAATTTAAAAAATTTCTAACTCACCTAACGTATTTTTCGTAAAAATGTAGTAGAGAATTCGGTAGGCGGTGAATTCGTTTTTGTGAACTCCACCCACTTCGGTGTACAGCATCTTTAGTTGTGTCTGACACTGATTGAATTCCTCGTGGTCGCCTTTTTCTAGCGCTATTCGGGCGTGTGTTTCGTACACTTCGACAGTAAAATCGTCACGAACGCCTTGAACCTGAAATAAAAACCAAATATTAGTTTCATCTTAATAATCCCACGCTCAAGTGTCTCGGCTTACCGTTAAATCTTGCCTGATAGACTTGAGTTGATCGCAAGCATAATAATAATCCTGTCTCTCCAACCACTTGGATTTAACATTTTGTAACGAAACTTTAAGAACTTCGACCGGACGTACTTCACATGCTTCTGGTGCCCTAGTGAGCCGTAGAAACGACTTCTCTACGTCTTTACAAGTGCCCACAATGTGAAATTCTACCCAATCAAAGTCGCCCGAATTGTCTTCGACAAATTTGTTTTGCGGCGTCGGCGCGACAAAACAAAACGATCCCTTTTTCTTTCTTCTTGTTGTTGTTACCACCGCCGTTGACCATGACGTCCGAGTTATTTTTAAGAGAACTGCTGAACCGAGCGGCGCGCTGCTGTAACAATTCTGAATTTTCTTCCACATTACTGCCAAATTCCGAATAAAAATGTGACTTCTTTTCTTTCGCTTTTGGTTTTTTTGTCATCTTACTTGTTAATTTCTTCGTGGGTCCTAACCTATCTGCCAATTTACCTTTTGCCGCTTTCTTTTTGTTCGTCATGAGGGGCTTGAAACTGGCGCAGCTGTCAGATGAACTTTGGCTAAAAAAAAAAGTTTGGTTAGTAATTATGTGAAGGATTCTTTGCATAAAACTGACGCAAAATGGTTCGAAATTTTGATATTTCGTAACTCGAGAGAGGAACTTTCAATTTTTCAAACACAAGTTTGTCACATGTCATTCAAATTTTAATCTATAAGTGGTAACCTCTAAATTTCTGTCACCTTGAGCCAGTTTTATGCCGACGTTTTGACTTACCTTGACGAGCGCCGTTTACGTGAAGATGGCGATTTTTTGAAATTACGTGAGGCGGGCGATTTGGAAGACGAACGAGAAGAACTGGAGGAAGATCGGCTACGCCCCCGAAGAGTGGAAGCGCGCGAACCCAAGCGAGCGCCCATGGCAGTGGAAAGCCCGCCGCCCTTTTTAGGCGAGTTTTGAAATTGGGCCAACTGTCCAGGTGCAATTTTGGGTACCAAGGTCATGCGTTCGCTATAAATGCTCGGTAAAGGTTCCACGGTCCAATCTTTCACCCACATCTCGCCCGAGGCGCAGGCTTGCGTGATTTTTCCTTTCAAAACTATGTCTACCTGATCCTTGTCCAAGCTGGTTTTGCACTTGGCGTAGCAACGACTCACATAGTCTTGCAGCTCCTTGGGCCAATCGGAAGTCGGGTTGTTAAAAGCGTTGGGTTTTGGACGTATCGCGGCGGGCGGCTTTGGCGCTTCGCTTGGTAACGGCGGCGGGGGAACTGTTGTGTCGGGAGGTGGAACGGGCGGCAATGGGGGCATCGTATCGGGAGGCGGCGCAGGTTGTGGCGCGTGAGTTTCGGGTGGCGGCAAAGGAGGGAAATTGAAGCTGTAAGAGCTGTTGAAATTACCCGAGTTGTTCATTAAATTGTTTTTGTTGCGTTTTCGCTTTTTCTTCGCTGCGCCGCTAGTCAAAGAGTTGGTCTGGTTAGGCAGTCGCTTGTTGTTCTGATTTGCCATGTTAAAATTAAATCTAATGTTACCAAATTGTTTGGGTATCAAATGATTGAGAACCGGAGGCTTACTAATTACACTTGAATTTGGGGGTGGTGGACCTGGCGGAGGTGGGGGGCCCGGTGGAAGTGGAGGATTTACTTTGTCCTTTGCACTGTCGGAAACTTTCTTATCGTCGTCGTGTGAATTACTGAAATTTACGTAGGGGTTGTACCCTAACTGTGAATAATATTGTTGATAATAATAATTTTGAGGGGACATCCCGTAACCGTTGCAGTACTGCCCGTACATTCCGTATGGACTGTACATCCACGACTGATTGGATTGGGCTTGTTGCTGCTGCAGCTGTGAACTGCTCGCAACAGACATTTGTACGCCGTTCACCGAACCATTAGCTAATGACACAGCCGGTTCAATCACAGTCGCACTTTTGTTTGCTTCTTCCATTTCTTTTATCACTACCTGCAACAAAAAACCACCTTAAGTGCTGCAAATCTACATTTTATTAAAAGTACAAAATGACGTCGCCATTTTGACAGTTGAAAGGAGCACAAAATAATTTATTACCTGAAAATTTGTAAAACTATACAAATCATTATCAGATCGTCGCGCTATTTTGAACTAAAAAAAAGTAAAATGAACCTAACAAAATTATTTTTCTTTAAATTCCAGCGATAATCTACAATTTTATAAAACACAATCACACACTTGACAACTGCAAAATTCTTGCGTCATCGAAAAAAAACTGTAAATTCGTCAACTGACTGCCCGTCAATGCTGCCAACATAGAGAAGTAACTGTTTTTTGGATCGATTTCTCGCATTTCGGAAGGGCGTTGGTATAACAGAAATCTTTAATGTTTAAATGTCAGTTTTTGGGATAGGTCAGGTTTTGCGGTTCAAACAAAACGATGAAAAATACTCTTATTTTGTGAAAATTTCCGTTAATTCGAATAATTAAGGAATTGTTTTTCTGAAATAAGGTACGTACATGCATTAGCGACATCGCACATTCATTTTGAGCGATGACGTTGGTAATTCGTCTCCGAAAACGATGGGGTCATAACCTAATTAGTGTGATTTTTATTTTTCAGATGCATTTTGGTATTTCTCTCTGTATTGAACGACCAAAAAGCATGTTCGGAAGTAGAACAAAATTGGATTGAGATCCATCAAATCAGCCAACATTCCAATGTGGATACCTACAAACATTTACAAAGAGAACAATGCAAATTCTGGAGTTTCCTTCAAGACGAACAGCAGGGGCAAAGGTGGAAAAAACTGTTGAGGTAGGGTACATTTTCATTATATTTTTCGTGGTTAATCTACAACAAAAATATCGGTTTTAGATGAAACGAGAAACCTGGCGTGAAGGCATGAGTTTGTAGTTGCAAGCGACAAGGTTCATTATTTCTTCGCCTGAAAAAACGAAAGCAAGGTCAAGAAAAACTTGATGAAGCAATACTTTCAATAGAGGTCAGAGTGCTTCGTCGGCGTTACCGAGGTAAGTTACTAACAGAAATTGCAAACCAAAAGCAGTACCTTATGTAATATTTACTATTTTAGTTGTTCAAGAGAAGAAAAAAGGGAAGATTTATATGCAAATACGCAACCTACCTCCTTTGTAGCCGAAATTTCCTGTTGCTGCCAACGCAAGTAGACGAGCGGAAGAAAAATATCACAGCAGTATCATATACAGTATTTGCTCCCAAGCAGCGACATTTTGTCGTATTAATAATTGCAATAACCAGGGCAATATTGTCAGGTGTAGGAAAGTAAATTTTCATTTGAACGAAAAGCTAGTGCGTCTCGTGGCAGACTCGAATTTTTGTAATGCGTACAGATAAAGCATTTAAATTAATTTGTAATTTTTGAAATATATTACCAAGACAACTTTCTTATTAAAATAGGAGTCTATCGCTAACTATAGGACCATAATTTCTTCTGGATAGGTTTTGTTTTTTCTCCAATTTAATTAATTTAAATTGTCGTTAGGTATGGTAAAGGCTGACGGAGATGGTACGAAAGGAAATTGGTATAAATTTTATGAACCATGATGATAATAAGTTGACAAAAGCTCAGGATGATATAAGAAAAGGCAAAAAATCCATTAGCAAGGAGGATTACAAAAAACAAAATCTACACTTCATGATAAAATAAAATAGAAAACAGTGCACCAACTGTTCTTTCAGCTGTAGAGGAGAAACTGTTTTCAGCAGGAATTATTCAGTTGCAACATGTTGAATTCAATTTAATACCAAGAGATGTAGGAGAAAACGAAAATTATTGGGTAAAAATTTTACAGGAATTTCATAAAGAAAGCAAATTAGCTACAACCCAGAATACACGCCGAGAAGTGAAAAAAAATTAAAAGTTGCATCCGAGAAATCTATATCGACCAGAGATCATTCAGAATGCAATGACAATTCTGAGCATAAAGATGATATTTCTGTGTTGAGCAAGACCACATTGACAAGTTAGTAATACTACCGAACCTGAAATTATTCTAGCTAATAAGAAGTTTTGATTTTATCCAATCTGGCACCTTCTTGTTAATTAAGTTTTTCTGCATAAATAATATATTTAAATGTTTTGTTGGATGCATCTCTGAAGTTGTGGACCTTTACCGCTATGTGTTCTGATACCTCTCCACTTTTAAAACGGAATCGAAACTTTCAATGGTGTGAAAGGTGGGGCTAATTGTGCTCACTTTTTGTTGTTCGTCCAGTAAACCGTGCTCAATAATTACAACCAACAACTTTAGATGCTCAGAGTACTAGCAGTGACTTTGGATCTTATCCGAGGCTGCTGCTTGAAAACACAGGTCGCAGACCTCACGTAAGAAGAAGAAGAAGAACTTTAGATGAGGCAATATGGCTTAACCCATTAAAATCGTAATATGTTGAACAATTTTTTTGCCAGTGTGTCGCATCTGCCATGTGCAGGTGCACAGCCTGCAAGAACGGCAAGAGAGTCTCTAAGAATTTTCAGAGTGACCGAATCTTTTCCAAGATTTAAAAAGTGAACGAGAAAGTCTAAATTACAAAACATGGGAGGCTGGGGGTTATGAAAATTTTTGAAATGCCATTCATTATATCAACGATCTATAGAAAAACTTTTAAAACAACTTTAATTGCAAGATAACGACGGATAGATTGGGGTATGAATTACGGCCCCCTCCCAGTATATTTCATCGCTTCCTAGTAAATTACAGTCATATAATCCATTTTGATTTTCATTAGATGTCCCTGCATCCCAATAATGGTGCACTGGAGGGTGTTCCACACCCCCCAGTTTATACAGTTTAGTTTTATGAAAAGCCAATTGAGGATGTCATTACATCCGCTTGGCGTTGCTATGGTTACGCGACATTTTAATCACTATTGCAAAACAACACAAAAATGTCACGTTACCATAGCGACAGCCAAGCGGATAGGCTGAAATCTTCGATTTATTTTAAATAAAAATAAATTGTATTGACCGGGAGGTGTGGAACACCCCCCAGTGCAACAGCATCATATAATATTCTACATCTGAATATTATAAAAGTGTCTAGTTTTTACATAATTTTTAAAAGTTAATCTTCTGGCATTAGGGGGTATCCCGATACCGTTGCACTGGAGGGTGTTCCACACTCCCCGGTCTACACAGTTCATTTTTATTAGAAGTGAATAATCGTGAAAAACTTCATCCATAAGATTTCTAAAACACAATTTCAGAAACCGGAGGTCAACTCGGGGGTCTGGAGGACAATGAAAGTTTAGGCGGGGATTATGTAATATCCCCCAGTGTATTATGTAATTGTTTCAATCTGTTGAAATCTTCAATGCACTTATAATAAAGATTAAGTTAGACCGGAGGTCTGGGGGGTGTGGAACACCCTCCAGTGCCCAAGTATTGGGATGCTCAACATTAAATGATTACAAACTCAACAGAAAATGTATAATATCTACCACTGTAATTTGTTTGGGAACAATGAGGGAGGTAAGTCGTACTGCCTCCCCCCAGTCGCTATCTTGCATGGAGGATTTCAGGATATCCGCTTGGCCGTTGCCATAGTAACGCGGCATTTTTAGTCACTATAGTGATATAATCAGTGAATAATAGGAAATCTTTCATAAGTTTGGCTACGAAGGGCCTAAAAGTACACTTCTGAAGCCTTTAAAATATTCTGCTGCCGTCTCAAATTCTTCATCAGGTCCGATCGAAAGCAATGCCGAATGTATGCCCCCCGCAGCTTAAAAATGAAGCAATTTCAAGTCACTTAAGCATGGAAATTTTAAAATATTAATGATTTTATATCTTAAGCCTCCCCCCCCCCTTATTAAATATGATCGATTGTTAAAATGTCAAATTTTAATATTTATAATTGAATTAAACCTCCTAGTGAGTTGCTCAGAGATCCGCTACTCGAGGGTAAATGTTCCTTCGAGTATTCCGTTGCCATCTTGAACGATAGGAATGATTTGATCACGACCACCTCAAGAGTATTTTATTTCGGTTTGGGGATTTTGTGTTCGGGAGCAGTTAAATTCTTAATTTTTTTCTTTAGTTCCATAATACTACAGTCTAACAGTTTCGGTCGATGCAAAGCTGATAAGCAGACCCCAAGCAGATAAAAAAAATAAGATCCTGGTGGTCCAAATGTGAACTCTAATTTTTATGATTTTTAAAAGTTTCAAACGGACGATTACTACCTACTTCACGAGTGCTGACTAATTTATAAATTCTCCTGGATGACAGGATATAAATAGGTATGACTATTTTGATTGAATTATTAAATAATGATCTGGCGTTCTAAGCGCTTGCCTTTAAATTAGGCGTACAAAAAATGGTCACGTCGGTAATTCCCCTTTCTTTAACTTAAAAAATGAAACTCCTTTTTATGAACAAAATTTATTTTGTGTAAAATATATTTAATATTTTACAGTTTGTAAATCCTTTCAGGGTCATCACCATTAAAAAAAAAATCAAACAGCACAAAAGTGCTTCCAGAATCCAGTCTGTATCGCTAATGGCGCGACGTCAGCGCCGTATAAATACCAATGATGACCCAAAAGACCACGTACAAAAGTCCGACGATCGAACCGCTTATCTGCCATTATCGCACGGTCCGCGCTGATACAAAGGCAGCGACGCTGTCCTATTAAAATTTAAAACTTCACCGTTAAGTCCGCCACCGTAAAAGTTACTTTGTCGTAGAAACAAATCGTTCGAATTTATCAGTTGTTGCGCGTAGGTGGGCTGATCCGCAGCAATCGGATGTACGTTGTTCGGTGGTGGCCTCACGTTATTGACAATAGGAAGGGGCGTCATCCAAGGCGTGTGGTTGATCAAATCGGGTTCGCTAAAAATCGACAACAAACGAGTATACCTAGCCGCCGCTTCGGGCCCGACGGTGCGCAGCAGATGCAAATACCAATTGTAGTGAACCACCGACGGTTGTAACAAAAAATTTGCGAGCGACATATTCGGAGGAAGAATATTCAAGTAATCCAGAAGATACCTGGAATTTCTGTTATAAACCGTAGGCAAATGCACGTTTTCTAATATTTCGACGCGATTCGTTGCCGACGCTCCGTTAACGTTCGGAATAACACGATCCGTGTTTCGTGCCGACTCGTTTAGACGAAAAGGCATGCGCATGTCCATCCGCGGAAATTGTTCAGGAACGCAGTTAACGAGCGGTATATTTCCTGGAGGCGCTGGAGGTGGTGGCGGTTGCAGAAGGGCGGGAGGTGACGTTTGTGCGACGTGAATGTAACTTTCGAAATTTCGTTGTTTGGGTACGAACTCGGGCGCCATCGGATTCAAGCCATAAATCCTTTTAAATTCCAAACCCAACAACTGATCCTCGATTGTTTTCAATTCCATGCCAAACAAACTCTTGTTTTCGGAACACACCTCCACGTACTTCTTCCAAACGTCCAGGCAACGACCGATGGAACATAGCGCAATCGGATCACCAACAACCATAACCAAACTTTGCGCGCGCGTAATGGCAGTGTTCAATAAATGCAAATTGGACAAAAACCCGTACTCGTTTTTTAGATCGTCGTGCTCGCACGTGAGCCGAGTGCGCACCGTCGACAGAATGATAACGCGGAATTGTTTTCCTTGAACGTTGGCAACTCTTTCGACGATCACGTCTTTCAGTCGCTTCTTACGTAACTCTCGACGTATTCGAAAAACTTGATCGGCGTACGGGGTCATAATTCCCAGCGAACTCTCGTCGAATTTCCCCCACTTGGAAGTCGGCCAAGTTCGCTTTAATTCTGTCACTCTTTCGACGATTTCGTAAACTTCGGAATCGTTGTGAAACGCCGTCGAATTTACGTCTTGCTTATCTTCGCCTTAACACACAAAAACAAAACATTAAAACTTACCTCATGTTGGGCGCCGAAAGCTGTGTATTTTACGTACCTAGCACTGCAAAAAAAGTTAACGGGTGATAAACGGGATGGGGTGCCTGCTTGCCGCTCGAAACCAACTTTTCGTCGTAAAAAGACGTCGAAGTGAATTGGACGATTGCGTTGTGAGATCGATAATTTTCTCGTAAGTGAATTTTGGCGGTAGAACGACCGGGATACATTTCATAGAGTCGTTGTAGTAACGAAACGTGTAAACGACGGTCTTTGGCAAACGAGGAAAATATTTCCGGATTTAGTTGCATGTGATCGCCGGCGAGTACGATACGCGTGTCCGCCGTGGCTAAAGACAAGGGCAGAATCATTTCGCACTCAATCGTTTGAGCAGCCTCGTCCAAAAATATGTGGGTGAAGAAACCTTTGGGCACCCCGATATTGTTTAAACAAATCGAAGTTGATAATGTGACGACCACAATTTTGTGCTGAATCAAGTCGTTTAACGTCGGTTCGGCGAAACACGTAGGAATGCTGCCGGGTTGGATCAAGCAGTACTGCAAAAAAATGGCGTTCGGTTGGAAAAATCGGGGAAATCCCGGAACTTCCTTAAACATACCTGCTGCACAATTGGATGAACGGTCGATACCCAACGCTTGGTGTAATAAATCCTCAGTGGCTTAGCTTCGAAGTGGTCGTCTTGCACGTAAGGATGAATATAATCCTTGATGTACAAATCGGCTGCACTGTTGGAATGTGTACAAACCAAAATACGGACACCAGACTGCTTGGTTAACTGTTTGATCGCTTGGGCGATGGTGAAAGTTTTTCCCGTTCCAAACGGGCCGATGATTAAAACCGGAGGTAAACGCAAGTTAAGGGAAGCCGTCACCGCGAGTACGGCTTCCTTTTGACGAACGTTTAACCGCGAATCCATGTCCGTGGACCACTGCTTTCCGGGGGACCATGGCACCAAGAAGTAGCTGTTATCGACGTCGGGGAAAATTAACTTCAAATTTTGTATTTCGTCCACTGCAAAATGCCATTCGCAAAAGATTTGACGATCCAAACGAAACTGTATTTGGACGTTTATCGACGAATCGTGCGATAGGTTTAATTCGGCCACGGTGGCGGCCGATAATCTCAAATACAGGACACTTTTCCCTTTATCTTCGATTATCGCCTCGTACACTCGCGTTTTTCTACCGTTTTCCGGAATGCTGTCGTCTTTGCGAATGATTAACACGCTGTTACAGTTTCTCAAAATTAAACGGCCCGCCGGGGTGTCTTCCGATAAATCCTGACCCAGAGTGGTGTACGCGTACATTTCCTTAAAGTTAGCGTACTTTGCCAAGGTGTTGCCCACCGAAGTTGACGATAGCAGATATTTGTCTACGACGTGAAGTTGCGCGTTCACGCTGCAATTGTCTATCTCTTTGTTTCTGGCCAATTCTTCGACGAACAGCAAATCGTGCATCACGTGGCGGTAGTCCGCTTCGTTAACTTGCTTACAATTAAAGGTGGTAGTGGGAACTATGAGGGTTGAATTACGAGGATACGGATAGAGGTCCAGCAGGTAACGGTGAAAATCGTCGTGGGGTTTGTAAGTTGGATCTTCCGTGACGAAATCGACGATTTCGGCGTTATCTTCACCCCAACGTTTACTTTTAACGAAGGTAACCTCCTCGATGATATGTTTCAGTTCGTCGGCGTTTTCTTCGGGTACGACGTCCACCACAATATTTTTCGCAATCACATTTTGAAGACCGAAATCAAAGACGACGGTCTGTCTGAAAGTACCGTAAACTTCACTTTTGAATCGAATGTTTATTGCATATTGGATTAGCGAACTTTCACGGTCGCGATTAACGGTGACGAATAATTCTTGATTGTTTTCGATAGGCACAACCGATTTGGTTTCGCCTTCTTTATACGCGACATCGTTGATAGTAAAATAAAGTCTGTGCTGATCGTGTAGTAACGCGACAACGTGCAGGGATTTATCTGTGACGATTTTAAATGTCCAATGCTTGACGCTTGATTTTGAGAAAACCCGAGTTTCTAAGTCGTCTTCGCACACGAAATGAAGATCGGGTAAGGAATCGCATAGGATTGATGATTCGCGAGAAGAGAGGGCGCTTTTTCTCGAAGGTTTTCCGTGTAGGATGAACCTGCAACATAAAAACAGTAATAAATCTTGATTTTAGAAGTGCCGATGGCGCATCCGATAAAACATAACATACTCGAGCAGAAAAAGCTTCTTTCGGATTCGAACCTTGGCCGTTTTGGGGGTACGTGGCACAGAATTTCTAATTTTATTACTAATTCTCAACTTGTTTTGAGACACAACTGTACCGCTATTTAATTTTGGATCCTACAAAAAAATGTTACTCTTAACAGTTTTGGTTCTTCGACATTTTTGATGTCTTTCAACTTGTTGCAGTTATTATCAAAAAATTGTCTAACCTAACCCAACCTAGCCTACATTAGAATTAACCAACATTCGCTTCCAAATACCTACTGCTACTTAGGATAGTTTATACTGCAGGTTTTACAAAATTCCTTCAACGTGTTCGGAGAAAAGTGTGTTACCAGATTGCCCTCGAGGTATTTTCACCTAAATGCAATCCTAGAGTTTAGTGTCGTTTTAAAAAGCCACATCTTCGCAGACCGTTGAGAACAAACCAATGAGTAGCATTTACTAAATATACACATTTAACGAGAAAGCATTTTAATAAGTTAAAAAAATCCTGTTCTCTAATATGCAGTCTCACCGGAAAGTGAAAATGGGGGAGGTAGTATCATGGCATTAATCTGAAGAAAACTTTATAACTTCTGAATATTTGTTCTCGGAACTTAATGTTCTGACCTGCGATAGTAGGACACTGCGGGGCATTTCAGCCCTCCAGTCTATTCAGTTCACTTCTATCAGAATGAATTGAATATTTCGGAATATCTACTTGGCTGTCGCTATGGTAACAAGACATTCTTAATCACTATTGTGAAAAAAACATTGAATAATAGGAAATCCTTCATAAGTTTGCATCGGCAAATGGAAATCAAACCTACCCCTCAACACATTTTCTTCAAATTGTAATTAGAAAAAGCACAAAACTAAAAGTTTGCCATTTGGAAGTAAAAAATTACCATTATTTCTCTCTCAAGAACCCCCCCCCCTCACCTTACCTCGAATAGAAGAATAAATGCTTATTTTTTAGTTTATAGATAGTTTCATGCTCTTTAAAAAAGAGAATTACACTATTTGTATCAAAAATTCTATAGTTTCAATGCTGTGGTTATTCGAAAGTAGAAATTACAGAGGTGATCCCCCCTTCAAGGGTTAGAATTTAGGTACCTTCAAAACAGGTACAATCAAATAGCAACAAGCCTACAGCAAAAAATTAAAAAAAACTTTAAATGTTTACACATTTCTTTCCATTGTTTAACTCGGTCATAACTTGAAGGCCGTTCAATTTAAACAATTAGCGGTTATATTCTAATTTATAGATTACCTCATGCTCTTTAAGAAAGTATTGAATCATTTACACCAAAAAATCAGTAGTTTAAAAAAAATTGATGCAGATTTTCAAAATCCAAAAATAAAATTGAAATTCCAAATTTTTCGACATTTTCTTACTTTGTTTATTTCATAACTCGAAAGCCGTTGATTTTAAACAATTAGCGGTTATAATCTAATTTGTAGATTATTATTGTGCTCTTTATACCAACAAATTGGTAGGTTGATAGGTATCAATAAATTGGTAGAGAAACTTGAAAGCAACATGAAATGCAAGATAGTAACCGAGTACGAAATAGTTTTTGACATCATTCCCAAGAAAACTAAAACGATATCATAAAGCGTCTGCATATTTTCTGATACTAAGGTACTGGAGGGTGTTCCACACCCACTCGTGCAGTTAACTTTTATGAGGAATCAAATGAGGTTTACAGCATATCTATTTGGTCGTTGCTATGGTGATAGGACACAATCGTGGTATAAATAGGTAATCTTTCATAAGTTTGCAATAACAAATGAAAATCATCATTCCCAAGAAAACTAAAACGGTATCATAAAACTTCTGCATATTTCCTGATACTAAGGTACTGGAGGGTGTTCCACACCCCCCAGTCCGTGCAGTTTACTTTTATGAGGAATGAATCGAGGTTTTCAGCATATCTATTTGGTCGTTGCTATGGTAACAAGACACAATCGTGGTATAATTAGGTAATCTTTTATAAGTTTGCAATATCAAACATCATCAGTATGAAAATCAAACCTAGGCCTCGAAATACGTGAGAAAATCATAATTGGAAAACGCACGAAACACTGCGAGAGTTACTTTTATCAGAGGATATCTGCATATTGCTTGGCTGTTGTTATGGTGACAGACATTTTTAGTCACTATTGCATTGAAAATTCAATCATTGCTTAAAGGACTAAAAATGTCACGTTACTATAGTAACGTCCAAGCGGATATGCCGAAATGTTCGATTTACTTTAGATAAAATTAAACTGCATTGACCGGGGGGTCTGGGGGGTGTGGAGCATCCTCCAGTGCCCAAATATTTGAAGGCACAACATTAAATGATTACAAACTTGACAGAAAATGTATAATACCTACCACTGTAATTTTTTTGGGAACGATGAGGGAGGTAATTCATACCGCCTACCCCCCGTCGCTATCTTGCATCGAGGATTTCGGCATATCTGCTTGACGGTTGCTATGGTTACATGACATTTTTAGTCACTATTCATATTTTCACTATTTTCATATTTCAAAATATAAATTAAAGTTCGCTAACTTGAAGATAACTATGAGTGAAGAAATCGGGCATCAATGATACAATCATTGAATAACAGCAAAGATTAGTGATTAAAAATGTCACGTTGCCATAGCAAAGGCCAAACGGATGTGCTGAATCCTTAATTGACGTCTGAAAAAAATAAACTGTATTGACCGGGGGGTCTGGGGGGTGTGGAACACCCTCCAGTGCCCAAGCATTGGAATGCACAACATTTTTTACCTCTGATAAAAATAAACTGTATTGACTGGGGGGTGTGGAACAACCTCCAGTACCCAAGTATTGGAATGTGCCATATTCGGTCCCCGGACGTTGGCGATTCGACCTGGCCGAAGCCAAGACGAACTTACCAGGGAATATAATTCATGGGGTGGTTTCCCATTGCTTTCCCCATAGTCCACAGATCAATACTGGATTTTTGATCGCAGCATTGTATCTAACACAAGCAGGGTTCAAACCGTGAACTTGTGCTTCTTAGTCGACCCGCGCATTCTTGATTGATTTATTTTTAGTCACTATTGCAATAAAATCATTGAATAATAGGAAATCTTTTATAAGTTTGAAAAACTTGACCCACGAGATTTTCAGCAAGCAGTTGGATTTTACCTTAAAATGTAGGTACTGCCTGATCTGCATGGCAAAAATCAGCTTGACGAAGGATGTTTAGAACTATGTTCTCGTTATGAAAACAAAACGAGATAATACCTGCACTGAAATTATATTTGCAAATTTGAACTTCTGGCTGGGGGGCATCAAAGCCGCCAGGTTATGGAAAACCCACCAGTCGTCCTGAATGAATGCAGTATTGGAATTAAACAACAACTCCAAAATTTTATGTTAGAATTACACAAATTACTTGTACTCTTTCCCTTCCTGCAAAAACTTCTCTGTAAAGAAAGTTTAAATATCCTCTGCATAGAAGTTCTTTTGAAGCAATGAATCCTTACCGAACTATAGGTAAAACAAAAAACTTTCATTTACTTGGGGTTCATTCATAGACAAGAACAGCTTCCATTATCTTTCCGATTCTTACAGGGTCATAGAACTTCTTTCCGAATGCTGAACAATTGAGGTTAAAAACTGACAAGAGAAGTCGGATGAAACGAAAGTAGGTTTTGTGCACATAGGAGTGATAAGTAGGAAATAAGTGAGAGCTTACCGCACAAATGTTTTTTGTAAAGAAGGTCAAGTTCGATCTGTCGGTCGCTCCATAAATTCAGTTCCTCTCCGTGCACTTCATCGCATGTGGTACCCAACTTTCTGTAGTTCGAGCACAAGTTGAAGGAGGTGGCACTAAAACCTTCAGACGGTGCTCCACAGAACAATCCACAGTTTTCGTTGGCCATGACTCTTTCGGACAACCCACTATTGTTAAACTTAACCACCTCTTCTATGGACATTTTAGGAACGAGGAAGCCGTTTGGCTCTGCAATATCTGCAATTATGTGCTAGAGAATCGTGAAAAATCCAGGAAACTAACTTACATTATCATTGATGTTTTTTGTCTCAAATGATGATTACACTTTGAATTTCTTATTGATGACATATTTATCGTTAAACTTCATAAAAACCAAGTCAGAGACAACAGTCGAGGCTGATTTACGCATCCATAAAACAAAATATTTTAGCAATTGTTGAAATAATAAACAATTTACCATTTCATTGTTTACGTTAACATAACCTACTTTTGATAAGCTTCTACGTTTGAATCCGACCAGGCAATTTTTGACGATTCCGCCGACAAAAATTTAAAGTAAAAATCAAAGTTAAACTGAAGAGGCCTGTTTTTTTGGGCCGAGAATGACATTCTTACGGGTATGAGATTCAAGGGGGGCGGTAAAGTTGGTTCCCATTTAGGCTCGAACCCTGTTTTTAATAGTATATTGCATATCTAGGGTGAAAAGTAACGACAAAAAGTATTAGGAAAATTTTATTTGCAAAATACAGAAAACTTAAAAATTATGTGAGTAGATAGTACCAAAGAGTATATACATCTATATTCTCTTCGATAGTAATAATTTCTTGAATGTTTTACCATAACGGACATACAGCAGAAGTATCAAGAAGAAACAAATGAAATCTGAAAAAGCAGATGGTAATGAGCTGACACGAGACGATCTTCACGAAGGCCAAAATTGCGGCTTTCGACCTTAAAATCTCCCTACCTTACTGTTTGTATTGTTGTGCTATTTCACTAAGACGCCGCAAGGAGTCTTCTTTCTCTTCGTCAGACATCGTGTAATTCTTATACCAGTCCATCTCTTTTTGGCGTTTTATCGAAGATTCTTTTTCGTTTTCTAAAAATTCTTTCAGCTGCAAGCTCAATCGAATCAATGTGCTTGCTTGAAATTTTTTGAAACAAGGCATGAATACGTCCACCGTTGGACCCTGGTCACAACGAATCAAGGCAGCCCATAGTTCTTTAATACCCTCAGCTTCATTCCCAATGTCCTCTAAAAAAATGTCATACCAAAAGGTTCATCAGATATTATCTAAATAAATAATAAATTTATCTTCGTACCAAATTTATTAGACGCACCGCCAGACGCTATATTTTGCGAAGGAGCGCTATTTTCAAACGTTGACGACAACTTTGATATTTTTACTTTGGCTCTCTCTTTCGCCAACATTTCTTCAGCTTGCGAACAGCAAGTCGCGTCTGAATCGTAGTTGTTTTCCGAATCGAAGAGTGAACTGTCCGAATCCACACTAAAGATATCACATACTTTCGAGCAGAACTCATCCTCATCATCAAAGCTCCACATGATCGATTATTTCTGGGCTATCAAGAAGAAAGAATCATCAAAACATATTTAATTATACTCGGGTTTCCACTTCAGATTAAAAATTACAATAAAATCAAACTCTCAAAGGAAGCAGGAAATTGTAAAATTATGATAAGTTGAAAGTCCTTAAAATAGTTTATTCGATTTTAATATTCTAAAAATATAAATAACAACATAACAACTAAAATACTTAATTTAAAATTAAAAATGTGGAAGACACACTTTTCCGGCAAACAATTCGGATATCACGGTGATCCAGAGAGCCAAAACAAACAAAATGTACGATATGCCGACCTGGTGACTGTTGGGTAACTGGTAGGGCTGACCACCAATTTCATCGACGTGGAAACCCATTGGAAATATCACGGCGGCCAGGCAAAACAACACCACTAAAATTTCAAGGTTAACAAAGATAAAATGACGGATTTTTAAAACGTACTTGCAGTGAAGCCAACCCATCGAGCATAGGGGACGACATTTCTGTCCCATTGTGAGGAGGCTAGCAGAATAATCGTGGTGGTGATGCAAATGCACCCGACGAAGATACAAACCAGTGCGAGCAACCATTCCGGTTGCAAGTCGGGGGTGAAGCACACCTGTGGGCGGTTGTACAGAGTCATGCAGGTCCACATTAGTCCCAACCTTGTATCGCCTTTGTGTGAAACAAAAAACTATTAGAAGGTTACACAAACCACTTGTCGAGTTTTACCTCCGACGTCGGTGATGATCCAATCCGGCATTGCTAAGCTTATGATTGCGAAAACGTCCGCCGCCAGAAATAAGGTCCCCGATATGAGCGTCAGTTTATCCATTTCAAAGGGTAGAATAAATGGCATGTGACATCAAATCAAGTTTGTTGTGTTTTTACAAAGAAAATAAAATGTCAGCTGTCAAAATTTAAGGACGAATACAAAAAAGGAACGCACACTAAAGCGAATAATATTTAACGACGCGAAATTTTTTGCGAGGAGAAATAGGGAAATTAAATTGGAAGTGAAAACCCTTTCAGAGCACCCTTAAATTAATTTATTTTAAATTAATATTATAATTGCTTACCTGTCAATGAAGACAAAATTTTACTCTACTCTCTAATAAAACAAAAGCAGTATTGACAGGGAGGATTATTTACCAACAATCAAATTGAATTAAACAAAAAATTATAGTTTGTGGCGCCTAATTTTAAACAACATCAAAGATAAAAAAATAAATTGAACAACGGCAATATACGTTTAGCAGCGCGGGAAGCGGTATTTTGAAAATATGTTAACGCCTTAAATTGGATAAAAAAATAAATGCATGGGAAAGATCATCAGATGACATAAGGATCCCTATTTGCGCGCTTAGAGCGTAGATTTTAAATAGATTTTTTTTCAAATCTCGAATCACATATCTTTTCATCAATGACGTAAATTCACGAGTAATAGGAAGGGAGGCATTACCTCTCTAAAGTTTTATCATTAAAAATTTTAAAAGTCAACTTATTTTTCGCGCTTTTTAAAACTGACGGTTAGTGTGGCGCGGTCTTTAGTTCTTCGAACTGTCAATTTGCGGTACCTGGTTGTTATTGATCGCAAAGATGTGAGATTAATTTTGTGATTCATGTTTAAACCTTAAATTACCAAAAAGTAAGTATATTTCTTCAATTGGACGTTAAAAGAATGTAATTTTTGCGTTTTAGTAAAATGGCAACTAACAATCAAGGCGTTTATGCCCTTTACCGCAGTCGTTGAGCGATTCGGATTCAGAAAAAGAAATGCCGATGATTATAAGACCGAAATTTATAAATCCGAATATTGAAAATGGTCTGAGGGAGACAGTGCACAGCAACGGATACGTAAGGCCTCTTCAAGCAGTCTCTTTGACATCACCGAACAAGAGACGCCCGATGTCACCTAAACGCAAATTCTGCTTCATATTTTCGATATCGATCTGTATTTGTACGGTAGTTACGTTTTTGTGGGTGCTTCCCTGTTCGGAAAGTGGAACTTGTCCCGTTAAAATTTCCAATTGGGAAAACCAGCACGAGGGCATCGAGTTGACTGGCAAAATTAACGTAGTCAAGGGAGCGTTCAACACTTTAAACCTGGTGTTATTCTTTAAGCGGAATTTAAACGCGCTAGATGGTCAGAGCGGATTGATTTCCGTCTTGGGGAACGACGGTTCCGTGGCCTGGTACATTCCGCAACAACGCACGCCTAAAGACTTAAACTGTTACATTATTGACGTCAACGGTGATGGAATTAACGACTGTTTGTTGTTGACGGAAATGGGATTGGAAGCCGTCGATCCCGTCTCCGGTCGGTCTTCTGGCACGCCCACAATCGGTCCCAAAACAAGATGATTTCCAATTTGAATTTTCCCATTGTCTTACAAGACGTGAACGATGACGGAGTTAACGATTTGCTGACGGTGAGGAATATGCACATAAGGACCAACAAGTTCGTTCTCGTTTCGGGTAAAACTGGCGCACTTTTAGGTGAAATTATTGTTGACATTTGTAGCCACACAGAAATCGTCATGACGAACGCGACGAGTTTGGTTTATCAGTGTTCGTTCAACAACCACGTTTACTATCATTTCGTCACTCTAAACGAGCTGATTCGGAAGATTCTCGACAAGGAAGGTATCTTAAAGATTCCAAAATATAATTCTTATGTTCCCAAAAGCCCGCATCCCAGTTACGTTCTCGGCGGAAAAATTCTGACGATAAACAACGTCGGTTCTTGTCCCACGAACTGTCGCGTTGAAATCGCTCTGGTCGAGCACGACACGAGCGCCACCATCGCATCCTGGTCGTACCAAAACTCGTACGCGTTCGTTCCAGTAACGTTTTCGTTCAAATCGACCGAATCGAACGTAAAATCGCTGAAAGGTCACGTAAACGGTTACATACTGAAGTTGTGGCAATGGTACGGTTACAAGGAGAAGGGCACACCCAATAAAGTTGTGGTGAAGCGACGTGTCGCCGAAAACGACACCGTACAAGTCAACGCGATAATGGAGCGGGTAGTCTTGGTTACCTTCAATTCTACCAACTACCACGTGATCAACGCGAGTCTAGTCGAAATCACCCAACTGTGTTTCCCCTGCGACGATCACACCCTCAGTTGTCAGCCCAGCTTGACGAACCAAAACAATTCGCTCCTCATCAGCGACTTGGACGTGGACGGTTCGCAAGAACTCATCAGCTACTCTAGTTCCTTTGTCTCGCGGGAGGGAGACGACAAAACCAACTGGCAGTTGGTTTCCAACATGAAAGTTATTCGCCTCGAAGCAGAACTACCCAAATTGTATGAAACGGCCAAATGAGCTGTTTGCGGTCTGCTCCATTCTAGTCAGCCTATTTGTGAGAGCCTACGACTGTTTTTGGGCTAAAAAGCTTTAATACGCGCGATGGAAGATTTTGTACAATGTTACCAAAGCACGAATGTTAATTCCTACAAATTTTAGCGCATCTCAAGAAGGGCGCTCTTGACCAAAGGTTTCTTATTTATTTGTTATATTTTTTTAATTGTTTATGTGTAAATTAATAAATTATCGTCTATGTGGAACGTTGTTTATATTAATGTACCCGTACTTCTTCAATTTTAATCGTACTGTTAATAATCAATCTAAATTTACATGGAAAGTATATGACCATCCTATTTATTGCTTAGCAACGACTGACATATCGCACTATGAGAGCAACACTATAGTAAGTGCAATAAACTAAAAGCGAGACAAACGCATTTTAAAATTCAATATTTTCAAATCACATATATTAATACATCATATTGCAGCATTATTACATATATTTAACTATATTCAATTAAACTAAAAAATTAGAAGCAAAAGAAGTTGCAAACATCAAATATTGAATTTTAAAATTCGTTTGTCTCGCTTGTTTTTTATTGCACTTACTATAGTGTTGCTCTCATAGTGCGATATGTCATGTTTTTTGTTATGAAGGTAATGTGTCATTATTAAAAAATATAACAACCTCGCGTTTTTGTTTTGGTAATTTTAGTTTTTAAACAAAAATTGCATCGTTATTTTAAACAAATGCTACGCAACGTTGCTAAGCAATAACATACATTTTTGTTTACAACCTTAAATTTCGATTATGTTACTATTGGCAATAATCCGTGTCACAAATACGAGCCCCACCTGTGTCGATAGTCGGCGCCGATCGGAACCTGATTACCTACCTGCACACTACGCATACTCTTATGCCGGTCCTGCATAGTACAGCTAATTGTGCTGGCGTAATAATTTTTGATGTGTTGGTATTATTTCTGATCACCAGGTAAGTGTTCTCTAGTTATAATTATGCAGACACCGACTAGATAATAATGGTTTTAGTAGGCTTTATTTAGACTTGAAGGTTAAATGAAAATCAATTTTTTTTGGGGAAAAGTGTAATATTTTTTATGCAGCATGTTTTCGTGGTTTGTTATTTACAGCAAAGTGCATGAAATTATTACGGGATAATCTTTTAAGCCCTGTAATAAAATCAAAAATGTATTGATTAAAAACTTATGCGCGCCATCGTTCAGATGGCGCCAGGGTGTATGGTGCGTTCATTTCAAAACTTGGTCAGTCTCAAAAATATTGATTTTAACTATAAATTAAATGTTAATTTTGATGCCGAAGGGAAAATTTAATTTTACTTTCACGTTCGACCTTCTTCAGATGCTTATAATTTAAAAAATTAATTAAGCGCTAATGTTCGTAACGATAATAGGGTGGTTCCTATTTACAAAAAGGTGGGTAATAAATGATGACTGCAAATTATTAATTTATCTCCATCTTGGCGGCTCTAAATAACTCTAGCCAAGATGTTTGAGAGGCTTCTGAAAGCACTGCTGTAGCCAGATTTGGGGGGGGGGATTTGCCTTTCAAAATAACCTTTCCAATCATACCTTCGGCCTTTATAATCCTGTTTGCTTGGAGGGAGGATATTTGATTCCTTCCTTTCGGAGCAGGGGGTGTACTGGCTATGGAAGTGTCTGGAGGGGCAAGATGTTTTTATTTTGAAGAAAGTAAACTTATCATTCATCTCGGTTTGGTTTTAGAAATGGCGTGTCAACCATCTTGGCTCGTACCGGGACTAATCAATAGGAAATGTTTAGACGCGCACTTGTATGACTTAACCAAGGCATTTCACGCAAAATCTGGACTTATGGATGTTTGGAAGGCAAGATATTAACCATGGTGGCAGCGGTGGGATATCGGACGAATCACTTTTAGGGTGCCGCAGGGGTCTCTTTTCGGTCCGATGTATTTTGTTAGTAGCAACAGTAGTATTGACCACGTTTTCACCACAATAGCATCACGTAGATTAGACGACCTGCACGAACGATGCAAATTGAGCCTTAATGTCGGCAAGCAATAAAGGACAAAGGCGAGTCTTATCACTGAGGAGCACGCTCTTAAAAAATTGGCCGCACTGTAATCAATAGTAGTAATATAACAGAATTTCATGTTTTAATTGGAAATTTAAAATCGAAAACAAAAATGTATTATTGCTTAGCAACGCAGAAGATATTTCGCTCGAGAGCACTTGTTTAAAGCATGGACTTAGAAGGTTCTAAGTCCTAAGACTTAGAAGGTTCTAAGTCCATGTTTAAAAGTAATAATGCATTTTGTTTGTTTAACAACTGAAGTTACCATGACAAAAACGTGAGGTTATGTTATATTTGTCACTGTCATAAACGCTTGCAAGTTTGTGGCTTGTCATGACATTGACATACGTCACTGGAGCGCGTTGCTAAGC
Organism: Lycocerus yunnanus; assembly: GCA_036346125.1. Taxonomy (NCBI): domain Eukaryota; kingdom Metazoa; phylum Arthropoda; class Insecta; order Coleoptera; family Cantharidae; genus Lycocerus; species Lycocerus yunnanus. The sequence continues at coordinate 1,237,105 of JARFIX010000073.1, read as the reverse complement.
AATAAACAGGATGGTCGTAGACTTTCCATGTAAATTTACATTGATTTTTAACAGTGCGGTTAAATTTTTCGACTTGGTGCTGGATTCTAAGTTAAGATGAGAGCCTGGTATTTCAAATCATGAAAAAAATGCATTAAAAAAAACAGCTCGGAAACATCCTCATGACGGAAATCATATACTTTGATCTACTTCAAAGTATTTCATCCTACGGAATCATGGTCATACTCGACTCATACTCAGAAACTGTTCAGGATGCAAAAAAGGTAATAAGAATTCTTCACATTCACAACACATAAAATAACTCAATCACACAACATAATGCATACTATGTAGGTTCCACGACACATGGTACGTCTCAGTGAAATTAAATACACTAAAATTTTACACGAGAGCATTGTTAGGACAAGTTGAACACTTTTGCATCCCAGATTTGAGGCGCTCTTGCATAGAGTACAAGCGGTAGCTAGAAATCACTGGAAACCACAGACAATGCGTCCGTGAGTAGGACATTTTGCTCATTAGTTTGGGTTTTAAGATTTGGCTCGAATAAGCGGCTGTCCCGATTAACAGATGACCCAATTAACCGGGATCGACTGTACCTACATTAAAATACAGCGAATTCCGCTTAATCGGGGCACATTGGGCAAGGACATTTTGGCCCACATAAGCCAAGTAATTTGATATTACTGCTTTAATTTGGTTCTTTTAGATTTTGGTCAAATAAGCGGTTGGCCTGATTAACCGATGCCTCGATTAACCGGAATCGACTGTATTATAATACAGTCAACTGCCCTTAATCGGAACACATTGGATAGGGACATTTTGACCCTCATAAACCAAGTAATATGATACTACTGCTTTAGTTTGGTTAACCAATCAGAGATGCGTAACTTCTAAATAACATGACAGTATTATACACTGAGGTTGTACAGCCTAAAGGCCACACTATACCGAATTAATTATTGCTGTTTCGACTGTGTCCTGCTATCTTGTTAAGTGCCAATTTGTTCTACCACTGTGCTAAATTATTTAATATTGTTCCGCCACTGTCCTGTCATCTTGTCAAATGTAAATTTAACCCTTTTTTCAGATAAGGTCACTACACGTCCTGTTTTAAGCTTTTTTTTCTTAAGTTTCTTGTTTTAAGTGTTTTGATTAGATGAGAAAGTGAATTAAATACTGCACTAAGAATTGACTAATCAAAGATAATGTCTTATATAAATCAGGCAGAAATCACAGCACTTTACATCTCGGTCAAGACGATGTACATTGTCGATGTATCTCTCAGGGCAAATTGAACTCTGCATATCGGGTATGCCATCTTTCAGAGAAATGGTGAAATATGTGAGATGCAGATGTTCAATTTGGCTCCTAGGGTGGCGCCACTTGAGCTACTCTAATAACGATTATTAATTACGGAGGGGATTTCACCTTCTCCGATTGTCAATAGCGGCTTTGACGGGTCAGCATTGATATCGATTACCCTTACTTTATTTTTTTGTTTGGGTTTAATCCTTCAGTTTAGCGTACTAATTGTTAAATCCGATGTATTTTTGTGTATGTTCCTAATTTTCTAGTGCCATCCCCATTTTAAATTCTCCTATATTTGTTTTATTAATTTCCCCTGGCGCCCAGCAAACAATAATCATGAAGATCTGCACTACCTACACCCAAAAAAAATAATGCCGATAAAATTAAATCGATTTTTCTTTATTTCAGCCCTATGTAGTCGTTAAAAACACAAAACAAGAACACTCCGATACAACATCCATTCCTACAATTCCCAATGGCTCCCTCAGAATTCAGGTAATCTGCTTTTCTAGTCATGGCAACTTTAAAAATCAAATTTTTAATCTTTTTCAGCCGAGGAGCACCTTTGAACACGGCGGAATCATTAAACTCTCGAAAAGCCGATGGTACGGTCGAACAAGCGCCCCCATCGAAGTTATGTTGCCTTAGCGTCAGGGGAAAGTGCTGCTTTATGGTGGTGTTGAATTTAATAATCATTGTAGCCATCTTCGGCTTCCTGATTGTGATCATGCTTCCATTTTTCGAACCCATTTACCTCTGGTGAGTATTGACCCCCCCCCCTCAACTATAACCTACAAATTTATTTAAATTGTTTCAGGATTTTTGGAGTCCTCTTTTCAGTGTTCGGATTTTTAACCTTAATGGTTACCGTGCGCGTCCACATGGGGGTGCAAGGAGAACAGGTTTCTCCTGAATCGTTCGTGAATTTTTATTAAACTTAAATCAATTAATTTTTAGATTTTATGTAGGATTTAAAAATCTTGCTTTAGTTAGTTATTGTAAAATACCTAGGTAGGTAAATAATTTAGTTTTTGAAAGTGAGATGAAAGTTTAATGTTGAAAATCTCTATTTATTTATTTATAAATACAGAAATTTAATTTTATAGTTTTGTTTAATGAAAATACCTGCTCGCTTCCGAGAGCCTTATAAGGAACCTTTGCTGGAAGCCGGTAAATTTGAATTAATTTCCCTCGATTTTAAAAAATAATATCGTCTAAAAACTTCTTGATCGCACCTCGTATATCGCGAAATTCTTAATTTAAATAAAAACGAATCGTTTCCGTTCGTTCTAATCGAATTATTTTTTTAAATGTTATTTCCCAGCGCGGTGAACGTAAAAACAAAACGTAGAGCTCCAGTTGTTTTTTGTGGCACAAATTTGGCCAAGTCGAGCAAAAACGACAACATCTGCAAGTTTACCTTCGCAACCTTCATTAACGATGACGTAAGTCAGCTTTCCCCGAGGCAGGTGAGCGAGTTGTGCCGCTACTCCTCGGATCACAGAATTAAATCTTTCTCAAGATCGCACTTTGTTCTTGAGAATGTTAAGTTTGTGTGGTGCGTCGTGCGTCGAAATTATGTGATTTTGGAACCAAAAACAAAAGTTTTACGTTAAAAAAAAGGTGAGTACCATCAACAACTTTTGTCAAATTCACGACGACTCGGCCAGTGCAAAAAAACAAAACTTTTTGACGGTGTTAAACATGGCGCGACATAAAAAAAATTCGAGTTTGTTGTGTAGATACAAAAATTGTAATTTGCAAATTGCGATATGGACGTAGGCTCCTTTTATGGTAACTTATCCCACGCAATTTGGGATGAAATTTTTATTGACCTCAACACGCCCATTTCACTTCCACTTTTATTATGTAAATATTCAAATTAATACTTTCACTTAAAAAATTACGTATGCTACACAGAAGACAACTTTCTCACTGGACGAAATGTTGGGAACCCATTTCTTTTGTTTTTTGGATTTGTCATAGTGACGGCTTCCGTCATACGCAATGTGGTAGTGATAGTAACGTAAAATTTTGTTTTCTAGATGGTAATTGGATAATTCTGAAAATGGCTAAAAGAGTGACGAAAAATCATTATGTTGCCCCACGGCCCACCGAATCGCCCACTCCGGTCCACGTATCGCGAAATTTGGTGTATTCGGACGAGGAGGAAAGTCACAGAGGCCTTTCGGATCATAATGGATCGGAATACACTTCCACGGTAAGAATAAAGTTTTATAAATACGGGCATTGCTGGTTGAAGCCCAATCAGGAAGCGATTTCACTAGTGCCCCCACGCAAATAATCATCGATGGTAGTGGTCGTTCAAAATTTAAATTCTTTACTCCCCCTGCAAGAGTACATTCTTATTCTAACGATTATTGGCTAAATTAAGCTACTTCAGGCTTAGGAGAGTCTTATTTAACCCATAAAGACTGGCGTTGCCATATGGCAACAGTAAAGTAGACAAATTGAAGACAATTTATTAGGATTTATTTTAAGAAATTGAATAGATGACATTACAGACTCCTTAAGAATATAATAAACTCTTATCACTATGATAAGCAGACCAGATACCTGTTTTAACATGTAATAAATATTTTATTTCAAAGTAAGTTACTCAAAGCAGTTATTATAGACGTCAAGTTTTTGTAAGTACTAAAATTATTATTTATTTTTAATTTTTTAAAGTAAATAATTGACAAGTGAGTCGTATAAACGATTAAACTATGTGCTACTTGCGTTTCTGTATTAATATGGAAAATAGTATGTTACTTATTCGAAGTTATATCTGAGCGTTGCCATATGGCAACGCCAGTCCTTAGCACTACTGTGTTTTTATGACTCACTTATAGATACGGACAATGGCATTACATTGGTTAGATGGGTGGACAACAACGTCGTGACTGTTGCGTCAACTTCTGCTGGTGTATTCCCCAAGGATCAAGTACAACGTTTTTCACAAGCTGAGAAAATGATAATTCCTATCCACAGATCTTGTGTTATAGGCAAATATAATTCTGCAATGGGCGGAACTGATCTTATAGACGAAAATGTTTCGAGGTACCGAATAGGTCTGAGAGGAAAAAATGGTGGTGGTGGTGCATTTTTATTTGGCTGGATTGGATTTTCATACATATATATAAATATCTAATTTCTTTTGAAAAATTTTTTACTTTATTCCTATAATGAAATATTTTTTAATTCGTAATTTTAGCTCCTTCGAAGTACTAGCGTTGCCATATGGCAACAGCTATTTTCTTAATAATTACAAACAATTTTTTAGTTTTAACTACATATTCATTATATACACATTAATTAGAGATAATCTTAGTGAAAAAATGTCAACTTATTAAAAAATAAAAAACTCCGTCCTTTATGGGTTAATGAAATAAAGTGCACAAAAAATGTTCCTCAATCTGGACTAGAACTGTAGTGTACACGAGCTAAAACAATTGCTCTACGTCAGTACCGATGTCATCAGTACATGAGCACTCTGCATCGTACCAACAATCTTATGTAGTCCGTTTTTTGAATTAATCTATGGATAATTGGATATTTTAATCATCCCAAGGAGTAAATAGAAAAGTTTTCATAAATCGTGGGTGCTTCTTCCTCGTGGCTACTACGGTGCTGTACAAGTGTATTTCTTCTGCATATCTCATTTTGTATTTATTCTAAGAAAACACTGTATTAAATAATTTTTATAACCAAGGGGGGCAACATATATTTTTTTATAAACATACCAATGGATATTGGTATGTTTAAATAATATTTCGAGGTCACAACTACAAAAGACAATTTTAGGGACTTGGGGGTCCACACACAAGTTTTAACAGATATATTTGTATGTATGTATATTGGTATGTTTAAAAAATATGCCGAGGCCACAACTACAAAAGACAATTTTAGGGATTTGAGGGTCTGGGGGCCACATACAAGTTTTAACAGATATATTTATTATATTCTGCCTTCCAATACTGTTGCACTTTCCACACCCCCCAGTCCATGCAGTTTATTTTCATAAACTGTTACGTATAAAAGTAGGAAAAATACTCGAAGATGCGAATTAAAATGATTTGCTATCTTAAATTGGATCGGGGGGGTATGGATTTTTGGATCTCCGCCCACACAAAAATTTGCCAACTTATGGCCCACAGCATCGAGTGAACAAGTGATCAATAGAAGAACAATTATTCAAACCAACATAAAATACAAGTTAGTAACCGGGAGTTTATGGAGGATTTTAGTACCGAGACACTGAGGTTGTCAAGTACCAAGAAACTACAGCGATATCATTCTGCTTCTACATAATTTATTAACCATATTTAACGTTTCGATACTGTTGCACTTGGTGATATTCCATACCCCTCCCCCTGCACTGTGCAGCTTATTTTTATCAGAAATAGATTACAAATTTCAAAATATTTGCTTGGTCGTTGCTATGGTGACGTGACAATTTCAGTCACGTCAAGTCAACGAATAATAGAAAATCTTTCATTAGTTTAAAAAATTTCACCCATCAAGTTTTCACTTGCCTCAGCAAGTGAGAATCGAACCTAAGTTGCTTTCATGTACATATTACTATGGTCCAAAATAATTACTGCTACTGTTTCAACGTTAAAATGGATCTCGTGAACCATAGACTTAGTTTTTCGTTAATTAATACTTTTAATTTCTGGGTGGCATGAGTTCTTTATTTTTAAATATACAAGTTGCAAAAATTTGCATTTTTCAGTGTTTCCTCTTATGGTAGTGGAATATTAAAAAAAGTACAGCAGTGCCCCCTAGAATAGACGCGCATGAATGGATTAATAGATAATGATTAAAAATTTGATTCGAGTCGTATTGGTAGACATTAAAAACATTTTTTCTTTATTTCAGCCCTATGCAGTTATGAGCGAAAAACAAGAACACAGATACAACAACCACTCTTACTCCCCCAGAGCACCGTCCGTGCTCAGCCGTGGCAGCGGTTATGGCGACACAGGTTCTGACATATACGTAACCAGTGGCGCCTATAAATCTCCCTCTGAATTCAGGTAATCACCCCCTCTTTTAATCTTACAACTTGGATTAATCAAATACTTCAATTTTTTTAGTCGTGGATCAAGATCACATCGAATTCCCAGTAATTACACCTACCGGAGCGGAGGAGCACCGTCGGTTGCCAGCACGGCGAAAACACGAAACTCTCGAAAAGCCGGAATGACAGTCGAAGCAATGACAGCACCAAATCCATTTTGCCCCAGCATAAAAGGGATGTGCTGCCTGATGCTACTGCTGAACTTAGGAATTATTCTCGTCACCTTGGGATTCGTAATCGTGTTTCAATTCTTCGAACCTGTTTATATCTGGTAAGTAGTTATAACCGCCCCCCTCTTGTTCTATATCACAAATTAATACTTATATTTCAGGATTCTTGGAATCGTCTTTTTAGTGTTTGGCTGTTTAACTTTGGTGGTTAGCTTGATTTACTGCGTCGTGATAATCCGAGACTCACGTTCACCGAAAGACGTGAACCCTGAGGATCTGTACTGGACCCACCACTGGCAAAAGAATATCGGTTCGTCCGATATAAATTACAAAAATGACGAAAAGTACAACGACGATCGGATGAGTGACAGGTATTCGGTTAGCAAACACTCCGCCAAGTATTCGGACCGTAACGGCAACAGTAGGTACTAACTCGACTAGAAAAAATGTAAATAACCTTTTTAACTTAATGATTATAAAAATAATTATCTAATTTGTACTAAAAAATTGTGATTTATTTTAAATAAAATTTTTTAACACAATTAGTTGTCCTTTGCTGAAACAGTGCCACCCAGTCCGGGCCTGCCCATAGATAGGCTCCTCTCAATCTCAGGATTAAATCTGTAAATCAGAAGTGGGCACTGGGGCATGGATCCTCCTCTTGTTCGACAAATGAGGTCAATATCAACACTGGCATTTTTTTTAACCTCTGTTCTCTCTCCATTTGAAGAAAACAGTGGAAGTCTTGTTGAAACAAAAGTTCTATCATTCGGTAGGTAATAAGCAAAAATAATTTGAGTACTGCTGGAATGTTTTGATCAAATATTTAACCTAAAATATTTCACACAAATTAATTTGAGCCTTTAACTAAATTTTTAATTTTTATTATGGTCACACAGGCAGTGCTTAAATTTAAGAACAAATTTTAATTGAAAAATATTAAGAAACTCAGCATCGCATATAAATGAGGGTCCCAAAAAGGACCATATCGTATGTCATGTCGGCAATTTCTTCTTACAACTTTGCAGCACCACAATAGACTGCACCAAGTGATCGTCAGCTGGGCACCTTCTTGACAAATTTTATCGGCTCATCATATCAAAATTTCGCAAATATCTAAGGAAGTACAATACAGATTGGACAAAATTCTCGGCAAAAGTTCTAAAGACACAAGTTTATCATTATGATCATATTCCTCTTTAATACGTGACGACAAGATGATAAGCAAGTTAAAACGTCTCCTTGCGTGGTCTTCTTATTTAGTTAGGCAACAGGTGGTTTTGATGGCATCGGGTTTCTTTGCAAAATAGATTTTCACACAGGTAGGTAGAAACTTCAGCTAAAACAAGTAATATTAGAAACTATGTAACATTATGCAGGTTAGTATCTATCTATTCGAACCCTACTACGATGCTCTGTCGGATCACAGAATTAAAGTTCAAATTTTGAAACCCATGCTTTCTAATACCCCAATATGGTTTAAAATCAAGCCCTACGATCCGCAATGAGAATTTTAATAAGGAATATTACATAAATGCAGGACTTTTCAACAAAATAGGAAAGCGATCTAAAAATTTTCGAGTAGAAAAATCGTTCAAGGGAACATCATTGATAGACAAATTTAATAATTTTTGGGTAGTTAGCATAATTGGTAATCGTTATAGTTTATTTTAAACCATGGATAAGTTAATTTTAACTAATAAATACTAAAATTGATCATTTTGAGGTTAGGTTAATTTTAAATCAAATTTTGCAAATAAATCACTTCAAAAGCATTTTTAATGTAGGGGCACAAGTGTGGAATGTAAAATAAGGGATTTTTATTGATATTTTGAAAAAATAACGCATCATCTTGGTTTTATCTTTATTCGAAGGTTTGGGACCTCGGGGCTGCAGAACGCAATTCCTTCGCAGATATCGCGTTTGAAAGAATAAATTAGGTAGAAATGGCCTATGCAGGGTGTATTTTATTAAATCTAATCATTTCTAATACTTTTCCATCGAAAATTGTCACAATAATTTTCTAGTTGGACATTTTACTTATTGTGTAATTAATTGTTACAAAATAAGTGTTCCTTCGTAATGAATTAAGTATTTTAGAGCAATTTTAATTCAAAATCATTCGAAATTATTAAAAAATCGATCAAAATTTCAAATTATTGCCATTTGCATAAATGCAATGAGAGAAAGCGAGATGCCTATACAAGTTTTTGTAAATTTCAACGCCGACGAAATACGAATGAAACAAACGAAATCGTCGGCAACAATTCGGTTATAGCTAGAGCCAATAAGAAAACAAGTCAGTCTTCACTCGCGTCTGCTAGGGTAAGCATCGTCCGTTTGTGCTCCGTAATTATTAACATTTTACAATTTTATTGCTATAATCGCTTAAAATTACCTACTCATTTAAAAAAATGATCATATAAATTAATTATTATATTCTAATAATCGTTTTGCTTGTTTCAGGTAAAATTGCGCTTTATTTTTAACATGGTGTTCGCGAAATATGCGGATCCTCAACTTAGTACTTGGGTGTAATTCTGCAATGCACATTCAACATAAATGGTAAGTGTTTGTAATTAAGTTGTTTCAATTATTGGTGCGTGTAATCTCGAAATTATCACTTCTATAAGAGCGAATGACAACTTTTGTAGTGCAGTTCTTTTGTTTTAAATTACTTTCCGTTCACAGCAAGAACTGGCCGCAACTGCCTTTATTGTGAATACAATACTTTTGATTTTTACAACGTTTTGCATATTTGTTTCAAATAGAATTAACATTTTGTTATCGATAGTTACCCAAACATTTTGCTAAAACAAAACTTTTCTTCTTTAGATCACGGCTTACTGGAGGACGGAAGGAATTGCAGTTCCTAGAATTTCGAACACATCAATATTGTCAAACATCAGTGCTGCCCATATCGTGACCATTTTTTTTAACTTCTAACTCCTGGTAAGTGATTGATAATTATTTTATATTGCCTGCAACAATTAAATAAATGTATTCCATCGACATCTCTCATTTTTTTGTAATTTTACGGTTAAGTAAATATTAATTTGGTTTCCACTGGAGTAGAATGATCAATTGCATTAATATCAGTTAGGGAACATCAAACCGCGATTCTGTGAAAACTTATAATAAATTAATAAAAATACGCGTATATTTTATAGGTTAAATGTAATGTAAACAAACGAAATTGAAATGTTATTTTCTAGTTTTGCAAAAGTTATTTATTGGGTTGAAAACGTTTTAGGACCTCAGGTAAAAACATAAACATGTGTGCCGGTTTTTTTAGTAAATTCATTTGATAAAAGGATGATTCATTTTTAGAATACAGCTAAACAAAAGTTTGTAGTATGTTTCAATTGTTTTTAAATGACATTGTGGCCGCGAGTGTTAACCTACTATGTTTTTTGCAATTTTCTAAATTTATTGTTACCAACACAGCTTACTTGTTGCATTTAAAATTAAAAAGATTGTGCGTTAAATATATGTAAAAAACGGTGCCGGCAATTAAAAATTATTTCGTTTTGCATTTTCGCCGCGGGCAAAACATTGGGGTTATAGTTCCAAAGATGCGTTTATTTGGCGACTGTCACAAATAAAGAAATGTTTGGATATTATAACAGAACTGTTACAAGGTAGGACATCTATATTTTGGGATAATTTAGAATTTAACCAATAGAAAAGCAATTTCGTGTTCTCTTCCCTTGTTACATCTTTACATGTTTGTTGTAAATTATCTAGTTACCATGTCGTGGATGACTACTCATTGTAGGAGCAATGATCAACTTAACTTTGTCTAAATAATTTTGCACGCATATTATGTAAATTGAAATCATATTTAAATTATTTGTTATCGGAAATATTGCATTTGGAGAAAAAATAGTTATGCTTTCTTTTAGGAATATTTTATCAAGTCTTCATGTAATCAAATTTCTGAATCTGGTTTTGTCCTAAATTATTGTTCCAGCATTATGTATTGTATTTAGATTTTTATTAAACATGCGGAATGCGTATACGAGAAGCTTTCATGCAAACTTTTCACATTTCCAAAAATAAGTTAGACATTAGATTTCACTGCTTTACATCCCTATTCCAAGTCCTGGCTTTAAGATTTTAAAAGGTAAATATTCATATACTTGAAATAGGGATGTCAACCCAGTAAAATCAAGTGGTCAACTCATTTTTACGTAAAGTGAACCTATTGAGTTTTGCATGAAAATCCTTTTATCCGCTATTTGCTGTTGGTCTTGATAAACTGTCAAGGGCACTTTTATCGGCTCGTAATGCCTTCCCCTAGATTCCAATGGTAAACAAAAAGACCGTGGTATGTGTCTACATGAAAACATTACTTTTTCCCATGTTTTTCACCTAGTTAGAAAATCCTACCTATAAATTTGGAGACTTGAAAAGGTTGTTAAATTTGCCATAACTGCAAAATAATACATTATGTTACTACCCGCAAAACTGGTGGTATTTTTATTATTTAAAATAAAATCACAAATTTCGGGCTAAGGAAATTTTACTTTAAGGTAAATATGAGGCATTTCATGCCAACTCAACCAGCTTCCAACCTCGATCATCTTCGATATCGTTTAAAATTTTTAGTTATTTGAGTCAATTGAAATGTGCTGATTTTGTTTTAGATTTTTTTATTTAAAAAAAAATATTTTCATTTATAAAGCGCTTGCTTAAATGAAAATCCAAAGAAGTTGCCCTTTTATTCAGTACGGCCACATGAAAGTAGACTGTAAAATTTTAACTTTTGTGTACTTATTTTAACCATCTGATTTTTTATATCTCAAAACTATTTGAAATTTTCTTACGAGAGTAACAAATTTCCCTACTCTACAAATTTTTCAAATAGTAAACATTTATAAGCTAGAGAAAGATTGCATAAAAAATATAAGAACCACATCAAAGATGGTCAGGGTTTTAAGTCGATTGAGTTGGAATGGTATTTCTCATATAACGTTACCAGCGTTTGTTTAAAAAAATTATGGAAAAAATGTAGAATTTTTTTAATTTTTGTAGTTGTTCATGGTATCTTCTGCGTTTTTTAATGTTTTTACCCTGTAATAATAAGTTAGTGTATTTTATTGTTACTACGATTTAATTTTGTAATTTTGACCGCAACCTGAAGATGCGTGGATGCTAGTTGAGTAAGAAAATGGTTATTTGATTGCAAACAAGCATCCTGTTCCAAACATAATAAATAGCCCTTTATTGCTATACAAATCCAAGTTTTCCATTTTGTGTTTTCGATTTATAAATGCATTGCATATTTCTGATTAAAGTTTGAGAAATGGGTCAATACTGGAATAGTTTTGTTCTGAATCCAAGTTGTACATTGTTTACATTAAATTATTTCAATATGTGAATTCTTGTTCTAGGTTTCAATTTCTAATTATGGGGCAAATCATTGGTTCGAGGTTTACAATTCTTGAAGACGACGCTAACAAAAAAGACGACGAGGTGAGAAATTTTTTAAAATTTTACGTTTGTTTTGCAAAATCAACTTGTTAGATATGAATTCCATTTAACTTTTGGAATTATTTGATTATTCGCTAAGATAGAAATTTTAATTTAATTTTGTAATTTCAAGTAGTATGTCATAAATTAGGAGAAGAAATTGGGTATTAGTTGATTTTAAATTATTAGTTAAACATGCCAACTCGATTAGGCTCCTACTCTGATAAATATCTTGGATGTTTGTTATCTTTTTACTTATGCACCCGAGTAAATGAACAGTAATAGGGCTCAATTTTTGTTTTACTTTTACAAATTCTTTCAGTATTTTCCCTTCTTACCCGACACTGTAGAATTTGGTTCGAATGTTTATATTTGCTCGTAGCATTTTGAAATGTTTTGGATAAAATAAAAAGCGCCAAAGTCTTCAAAACGTGAATTTTCCGCATAAGACGAAGAACTTTTGTTTACTTAATTTTGCCATCTAAAATAAAGTTGTTTTCTTTTAATTTTCAAGTATTAATATAAATGCAATTTAATTGTTTTTAATTTTTATTAATTCCACTTGTCGATAGAATGAAAACTTGTCAGCACGCTGGCATAGAGCATGGTATTTACGATTCATCCTTGATTTATGCAAAAGTTTTATGTAATAAAATAACATAATATAAGAATAACCACTAAGAAACTTTTTTTCTTTCAGGAAATCATCTGTCGAGAACTATTAGCTGATAGACAAATAAAACGGGTACACGGTTATTAATAACATAATTTTTCGCGAGCGGTTTGTAACGAAGTGACGAGTTCGAATTTTTTTATGTAATAGCTTGCTAGAAGCTTAGTAAGTTTGTAATGTGTTTATTTTAAAAAAAAATTTCAATCGAAACCGTTAAAGAAATATGTGTGTGTGTGTATGTGTCATTGAAGTTCACGATTGACTTTATGGAAAGGAGGGACTACATTGGACAGCAAAACTGGCGAAAGGACTACAGTGTAAAGGTAAGCATATCAATGTAGATAACTTTCTGTTTTCCAAAAGTTGATTTAAAAAATATTTTGAGTATATTTTGTTTGGCTAAATTAATTCAATTATTTCTTTCTTTTTTGTATATGCCACACGATAAATAAATAAAATAAATAAAAATCCAATTATGAAGTATACTAATAAGGTTTTCTTTGTTTTTAGGTAGGTTCCACTTCGTGGGTAAGGCAGCTAAAAAGGTTAGTGAAAAATAATTATTCCCCATGTGATGTAGCAGTGCAGTGCAAGGAACCAGTGATGTTTGAGTTGTGTTGCAATAAATATTTGTTAAATTAATGAGTTTCTAAAATTGACACAAATTTTAGAACAGTGAAATATTTTTAAATGATGTGATTTTGTTTTTCAATAATTAATTATATCACTTCTTTACGCATAAACGGCACATGTTCACACTCTAATAACGAAAAAATCTGAACATGTTTTGTCTGGAAATTTTTGGATTGGGTAACGTCATCACAGAAAAGTGCAAATAAAAGAATGAACAAATTACAAAAAGACGATCCTGTTTACGCCAATACGAATTCAGTTATTCAGATAAGAGTGACGAGAGAAACGATCGCTAGTCATCGATAGTTATCGAGATCAACTGCTAATTATTATCGATGCGATAATTGCCAACATTAATGTTAAAACCCGGATCACATGTACATTTGACGCCAGCCTACAAAGCACTCCACAGATATGTAAAATAACTATGCTCAAAGAACTAATTGTGGCTATCATACACCACCAAGATTACTGTTGGTTCAACACCGGTACCAGATTTAACGTAAGAAGAAGCAATAAAAGTTGTCAAGTTTACTAAACCATTTGAGTCAAAAATTATTATGGTAAACCATTACAAGCCACAGATTTGCAGAAAGTGTATGCCTCTGTTTTTGTGATTTTTCATGTAATACCTAAATTTTGTTAGACTACATTTTAGGAGATGTTGATAACCTGTTTCAATCAAATCAAAAATTTTTCTTGATTCTCCTTGATCGAAAATTTTACGCCAGCATATTCTACTTGGCTCGATATTTTGGCGGAACTACTGATCGAAAGCCGGAGGTTTAACGACCTTAGGGCCAGTGTTTCAATCTTCGATTATCTCTGACTGAAGGATAATTACCATCAAAACAATTTTTACAATTAAATTATTCTTTAGAAACTATCCTTTGGTCAAAGATAACCGGATATTGAAATACTGGGTCTTAATCATAATATATCATTGCCGAGGCCAGGTTGACCAGTGGGGAGGGACTCTACAAAAATCTTTTTCGCCACTTTTTTTTCCTTACAAAGACATTGTTGATATTTTTTCGATTTTTTTGTCCAAATTTCTTTTGCGGTGATACATATATATTATAGATAACATCTGGAAATGTTTATTATTTGCATTGGCAAAGCAGGAAATGATGTCATTTTGTAAAAATCTATTAATCATTTTAGTCATAACTTTTGCCACATTCTTACATTTTCGAAAATATTCAATATTGAAAGCAAAGCTCAAACAACCTAATTTTGTAAATTAATTATCACTTAGTTATAGGATTTTTATCAATTTACCAATTTTATCTTTGCAAAAAGATTGTCATCTGCAAAAGTTATTTGTATTTTGTTGCTTTTTTATTGTCGAGCCGTCTTGTCTGTTAACAAACGTTTCTACTTCTTGAAGAACTTCCCCTCTTAATCTTTTCCATTAACATTAAGAACAAAACAATGTTCCGAGTTTTATTGTCTTAAGGATGCGATGATTGATAATGTTCTCCTGCTTAAGTTTTTCCGAACCATGTTGGGTATTAAGCCTGAAAATTTATTTATCGGTAAGGTATTGATTATAGACGATAGTTTGTTGGGCGAGGTCGGTTCTAACCTTGGTTATTATTGGTGATGGCTGATAAGTTTCGATGTAGTGTAATACGTGTAAATGATGACCAGAGGTGAAACGTTTTTTCTAGATGATTAGCAAAGAACTTATATTTTTCTTCATTTGTATAAAAAGTTGAATTTTCTTTCTTGTCAATTAGGTAGTCCTCGGGATCGGTGCAATTTTTCGCGTTTTGGATTCGCCAGGTTCTAATTTGCTAATGTATTCATCTGATTAATGACCTGAATATGGTTTATAGATCCTGATGAGAATCTCTTCTTTGATTTCTTGAGCTTGTGAGGTTTGTTTTGACGAAGATCGAGAAATTTCATATGTGGACTACTGTTATAGAGTTCTTGCATGTCAGATGTTCTTGCATCTAGAATTTACGCTAGTTAGCATTTATATTTTTTCTAATTTCTAATATTGAGACAGGTGATTACATATAGTTTTTTTGGTACAGTACTGTATTAATAAGTGGCGATAAGGCGTTAGCTATGAGTTTGGGAGATTTTATTAATTTAATTTGATCCCCTGGATCAGAGCGTAAAACTTTTATTCGAGTTAACGAGCTAGTTTTAATTTATTAAATACCTATCTTGAAAGTTAACAGTTATGCAATTGTATCATCACTTATCATTAAATATAATCGATAACTCAAACACAATGATATCTGTTTGCACTCTTTGAGTTTTACTGCGCGAATCAGAACATTTTCAAATATGTCTTGTTTATTTAAATTAAACAATAAAAGTTAGTTCCAAGTCATTCTGTTTTGGGGTCTCTTTGTAAACCAATCATATAAATGGGAAACTAATCAAGTTAAGGTAAAGGGATGCAATTGCACAATGCAGTTTTTGCATAAAAATTTATACAATATCTGCTTGGAAAGTAATTTCGAGTTGTCTAGATTTTTATCTTGCGCATAAATCGTATAATTAAATTGTATCCCATTCTAGGGCTCTAACAAACTAATATGTACCTTTTTTTTTGGTTTAAAATTATCTACAATAATAGTGATCGGAACAACATTTCATGGTCAAGTCGATCAAATGCCGTTCAAGTTAAAGACTCGGGTCCCTTAAACAATCGTTTTTTTCCATTTCATTAAGCACATTGTTGGAGACAAAAGTTGTAACAAAAAAGAACTCTAATTTTCTTCCTTAGTGCATTCGTTTTATCGTTTATTTAACCTATTAATTTTGAAAATTGTAATCTACAACTAGTGCATAATATAGGATAACTTTCCAGATTAATAAAAAACGGTTCTTTCCTGTTGAAAATTTTGTTCCCAACACGATGCATAATTTGATGAGATTATTTTTGTAAACGAATTTTAAGATCTGAAAACAGCAAAAAAACTGTTCCAAAAATCTCTTTATTCCGACCGTGACAATTTTCGATGTGCTTTATTATTATTTTTAATTATTCATTTTAGTCGAGGGAGCTTGCTCAATTTTACTAAGATTTTAAAATTTAAAAGTTTCTGTTCAAGAAAATTTAAAAATCTTACAGGTAACTTCTAAGATAATGTAATACTGATCACAAATGTAGGTTCATAACAGCCCTTCGTTTTGATATTCACGTTAACTTCAAGAATACAAATTTCAAATTTTTTTTTAACCCTTAGAAAGTTATCAATGAGAATTGCTTCATAATTTCAGCTAAATAAATTTTGATAAGTTATTACAGCATCAACAAACGAGGATATACCTGATCTTACAACAGAGGAAAAACAAACTTTGAAATTACTTTTCTTGTTAAGAATGTTCTTAACTTGCTGTCTTGTTACAATTTTTATTTTGCTATAATAAGAGGTTGTTTATTAAACATCCGTTTAATAGGTATCGTGCCTATTTACCTGCTTGTAACACTGCTGTAACATATTTATTGTTATAACCTTCGTCGGAATCACCCCAGCGATAATTGTAATTAGATGGCATGACCATTTCGATACAGCACGTTTGATTTTCAAAGTATCTAACAGGGTTAACACTCTATTAACTTGTATTATTTAAATGCTTGTAGAAGCAATAGTGCGCACACACACTTGGCACAGTTGGAGAAATAGCAAGACCAAGTCATAAAAACAGGTCTTTTGGTCATAGCGATCTTAGTTGGTATACTGCTAAGGTATCCTGAGTCAACATTATTTAAAGTTTTTGTAAGACATCTTTGAAGTCCTGCAGAAGATGATGGGCACACTTTCGACACACCTATTATATCTAACCATCGCATAAAAGTAATCAGTCACTTGCAAAAGCCATCGTACTTGTGTACTTTCTGTTTTACTGTATACGGTGGACTTTATGCCCGACTGTGGTTAACCCAAAATTCAATCACATTGCAATGTTTCCAGTGTTTTTAATTTTTTTGCGAATCTTAATTAGGAAGTTTTCTTAGTCCTTCGTTAGTTTCACCTCGCTGAAATTAGTGAATCTTTCATGGTTATTCTCGATAACTATGATTTGAAAGTAAATGAAAGTTAAACAAAACGGATTTTTATGCAAAAGTTCGTCGATGACGAGAGATCCGTCGATGACAGTTATTACAGAGATATAGCTTTTTAATTCTCTTCAAAAGAATCTAGACATCTTTTTAATGGGAAAAGTAGTGTTTCTATATATGGGGTTAACAAGAATGACGGTTTTAGTTTTGCTCAAAATATCAATGGTATAATTCAAATTAACATTGAAGATGTCTATGAATTTAGTTAGGATTTAATATTTAATTTTACACAATTTATTTTTTTATATTAGATCTTTATATTAACGATACGATCATGCAAATACAAAATTTAAAAAATCACGTTTCACATAGCTTCGGATTGACAAACAAATATGTATTAATTACCTCCTTCCATCTCTTCAACCCCGTGTCTTCGTCACCTTCTGATTCTAAGTTAACTTCTTTTCTATCAATTTTTGCATTTCCGAATCCTCTTAATCAATATGTATGACAGTTGGGAGTTGAGGTTCTTTGAAAAACTGTACTTTTTTAGGAAGTTTTTTCGAAACCCACTCCATAACTTGACTCAATGTTTGTAATGTAAATAAAGTAAAAAAAAAATCGAATATGTGATGGCTTTTTTGCATCCCCAGTGAATTCGATATTGTAATAAAGTTTTCACGGTGGTAACTGGAAATGCAATTGTTTTCTCTTAATAATCTCGCGTATGTATAAGAACGAAATTTGTTAAAATCTCAATATACACTCCAAGGTAAAATTTAATGAAAAATATTGCAAAATAATGAGGGAGTGTTAACAAATTTACAAAAATAACTATAATTAATAATAATATAATTATCAATAATAAGATTTCAATGTTTCGTAATGCCCTTTATGTATAAATTTATTTCGCCTAAAATTTAAAACAAACAAAGTTTTAAAAGGCATATTTTATACTACTTTTTTTAAGGACAACAAATGCGTTGATTATACCAGGTGTCGTTCTCCATACATAGGAATTTAACATGGCGTTGTTGGATTTTTTAATTTTGCTCGCCATTGGTGCAGGAAAGACACGAAAAATTTGTAATTTGAAATTGGTACAATCGGCCCCTCGTGCGCCTACCTCTAGAGCAGAAGCTTTTTAGTAACGTAGACGTAGGTAGTGCCCCCATCCGGGCCCGCTATTGGGGTTTGCCATAAATGATGTGCTTACACGTGTAAGTAGCACAGGATTGCTCGCCGGCGTCCATACGCAAGTGTAGAGTGAGTTCGGCCCCGAAAAACGCTCTCGAGTCGAAACTAGTGTTGCCGTCGAAGAGCGTCGTGGGAGTACCAAGAGCTGCTGCAACAACCGAGTTTAGTGTCGCCGGTCGTTGTCCCGAATATCTTGTTGAGCTCACGACCCCGGGGACGGTTCAACCTTTTAGGCAAACACCATCATGTTTCAAAGGCAACTCGTAGAGAACCAAGGGGTTCCGTAAGTACGTCTCCAAAAAGCATACATCGCCGGTGGGAATCCTCCCGAAGAACTTCTTGACCCAACAGCTGGCGGGGCATGCAAGTCCGAGCGTGGGTTTCCAAACGGCAGGGTCGTGCAATTGTTGGACCGTCCTGTTTTAACGCGTTTAGGTAGGCAACACGTAGGTCATGTCACGTTCATTCGTCATCAGGAACCCCGGAAGCCCACGCCCGATTTTGGGATCCTCATTGCAGAAAACCCATGTTGAGCGAGGTAACGGGGGGTGGCGATATAGAGAGTTGCGGATTCCGAGTGATCCGCAAAATATTAATACTTTTTTTTCAGATTTGGTGGAAATACAACAAGGTCATCATCATCATCATCGGGTCTGCGAAAACTCTCGGAGGTAAGGAAACAACACTTGATTTTATTGCAACTTTTAATTTTTATCTCGTATAATTTGTTCCAGAAATTTTTAATGGGCAAAGCGGCACCGACTTGAAGCAAAGCAGGTCAAGTTCGTGGTGCAGGAGGTCATCGAGGGATTAATATCGTCGTCCATGAAGTTTATTTATATTATGTATGTTTGTAATGTAATTGCAATGATTTTATATGTACATAAGGCGCCGACACCTCTGAAAATATATTAAAGGAGGGGTCGGCGTGTTCATCAAAGGGAGAGGAACTCTGTTCCTACCTTGTCGGTTAAGATTGGTGGTTCTACGGTTTGGTAATGAGGTAGCTGCGATCCCCGAGGTGTACATCACAGATATCGTCGATTTGCACCATTTACGTGGTGAACTTTGGGATTCATCTGTTTGATGTCCCCGAGGGGACGAATATCGTCGTCCGCCCTGGAGATCTATGGTCGAAGTTCTCCTTCTTGGGTGAATCCCTCTCCGGCATATAGTCGTGCAACGGGTCACCTTCGTAAGTATGGAGACTTTGACGATAGATTTTTGGAAACATCTGAGGGGCGCCGACTCCTCTGAAAATATATAAAGGAGGTGTCGGCGCGTAACTCAAAGGAGGGAACTCTGTTCCCACCTTGTCTGATGGGTGGGAGGCTAAGTGGGGCCCTCCTTATGCACACCACCACTGTGACGGGGTCCTGACCCCGACGTTAAGAGAGGTCAGAGAAGGGAAGAGTAGTGGGAGAAGGAACCTAGGAAGGAGGAAGAGATAAAAATTACCCCCATTTCCCCTCTAACAAAACCTGCATTTCCCCTCAAACAAACTTTTACCTCTGCATTTCTACCCTAACAATTACTACCCTGCATTTCTTACCTCTAACAAACTTTTTATTCCATTTCCCTCTAACAACTCTTACCCTGCATTTCCTTACCCTCTAAACAACTTTTATTACCTCACCTACCCGCATTTCCTTACAACTTATTCCCCTCATTCACAAACCAGGACCGTCCTATTATAATAGGCCGGTCCTGGTTTCAAATTTCTTCTCCTTCCCTCTCCTTCTCAGTTTCCCTCTCCCGTCTTCCTCTCCTTTACCAAGTCCTCCTCCTTTGATGGAGAGGCAACTCCCCCTTCGAAGGAGGGGCTGCCCGTTTGGTGAATTTCCAACCTTAGGGGTCTCGTCTCCCGGGAAGTCTTGCATGGACGGATCCCTATTGCTGGCCACCAGGACAAGTCCTCGAGGTGAGCTACAGGGATCCGTCCATGAGGCGAACTCGACGATGAGACCCCCATGGCGGATCACCTGGGCGTATGTATCCCCTTGGTTTAAACCTCTTAGATAGGATAGCCGAAATGCACTTGGATGACCCATCTTCGAGGTTAACCTCGGCGACACTTGTCGACGAACCTTAGGCAGAATTGATCCCCTTGGCTACATCCAAGATGAATCCCCGAAGTCCACCACGTGCATGGTGCAAATCGACGATATCCGTGATGTGAACCTCGGCGAGATCGCAGCTACCTCACATTACCACCTCTTACCACACTGTACAACCTCCCCTTAACCGACAAGGTAGGAACAGAGTTCCTCTCCCTTTGAGAAACACGCCGACCCCTCCTTTAATATATTTTCAGAGGAGTCGACGCCTCTCAGATGTTCCCAAAAACCTATCGTCAAAGTCCATACTTACGAAGGTGACCCGTTGCACGACTATATGCCGGAGAGCGGACTCGCCCAAGAAGGAGAACTTCGACGATAGATCTCCAGGGCGGACGACGAAATTCGTCCCTCGGGGACATCAAAGATGAATCCCCAAAGTCCACCAGTAAATGGTGCAAATCGACGATATCTGTGATGTACACCTCGGGGATCGCAGCTACCTTATTACCAAACCGTAAATCTTAACCGACAAGGTGGGAACAGAGTTCCCCTCCCTTTGAGAAACATTCCGACCCCTCCTTTATATATTATCAGAGGAGTCGGCATCCCTTATGTACATATAAAATCATTGAAATTTTACATTACAAACATTAATATAAATAAATTTAAAAATCTCCCGGGGACGACGATATTAATCCTCTTTTGATAAACATCTCCCCAAGGAACGAATTCCTCACAAAAGTACACGTCCGTCCTTCTTCCTGTTTACTATTTCTGTAATAAATTATTGGCATTAAAAATATAAGTTTACAAAATCAAATGCTTTTAACCTAAATAACCGAACACAGACGTGGAACGTCCTCCTGTCTCCAGGAACATGACTTCCCGATACTGTCACTTTTATCAGGTCGAATAATTTTACATTAAAATATAATAAGTGTAAGAAAAATTAATTTTAATCCTAGATAATCTCCCGAGTCCACCAATATCTGAGGCAATCCTTCTGATGAACCTCCGAGAATCAGCACGTCATACCATCCTCTGTACACTGAAATTATCGCATTAAAAATAAAATTTTAGAAAACATCAATCTTTTACCTTACAGAGAGTCGCGGCCTCTCGAATGTTCCCGATAAATCCTTTATCAATCTAATTTCGAAAGATAAACCATTTGTTCCACTATATGCCGAGCGAACTCCCCAAGAGTTCCTAATAATCTTCTGGAAAATTTCGACATTAAAATCAACAATTTTAGAAATCAATATTTTACATAAACCTGGGACGTCCTATCTTTCTGAAATCGTTACATCTATCCAATTGACACCGTCTTTGATCAGCGACTCCTCCTTAATATTCTGAAAATATTTGTACATTAAAATCATATAATTTAAACAAAATCAAATATTTTACCGAAACGAGTCACGAGAACGTCCTTCTTTCTCAACATCTCGACGACATTCCAAATTGAACCGTCCATTCTCCATGTTTTAATTTCTGAATAAATTATCTGCATTAAAAATATAAGTTTAAAAATCAAATTTTTACTAATCCAAACCTGAGAGTCCTGTCTTCAGGAACAAGTATCCAATTCACCGTCTATGTCACTTTGCTGATTTCTGAATAAATTATGGCATTAAAAATAAGTTTAAAAATCAAAATTTTCCTAAAAATCCGACTAACTAAAAGTTTTCAGATAAATTCCTTACCCATTTCCAATTAAACCATTTCGTTTTTATATATTTAAAAATATTCATTAAATTTAAAAATTTTTACTAAAATGGAGAATCTGCCAGACGACGACGCTATCCCACAGTCTTTGTCACCTGCTTTGCATTTCGAATAAATTATCATAAAATTATAATTAAAAAATAAATTTACCAAAAGAATCCAGACATCCGAACGTCCTGGTGCTTTTTCAGGAAAAAATTCCTTCGACGATTCCAGCTATGTTCAGTACCTTTTCGTTCTCTTGCAGTATTTTCTGAATAAATTACTGATTAAAAACAAAATTTTAAAATCAAATATTTTACCTAAAATCTGAACTCGATGGTTGTCCAGAACGACCGATGCTATTCAATTCCTAACCTAATTCGGTCTCCACTGTTCTTTTCTATTTCTGGAATAAATTATCAAATTAAAAAAAAAGTTTAAAAAAATCAAATTTTTACCAAAGAACCAGACACCCAGAACGTGAGTTCCTCGGGACCCTCATCTTCCCTCTTTCAATATTTCTGAAATTAATGACAAATTAAAAACAAAATAAAAATTCGTTTAAACTAAATATTTGTTCTTATCAATATTCTGAAAATTAATACAATTAAAAACAAAAAAATAAAATCTATCGTGTATGCTTTTCCAGCCTGGAAACGATCAATTCACGATCTCTCGTTCCCATTTCAATAATTTCTGATTAATGAAAAATTAAATAATTAAAATAAAATCAAGATTGCTTACCTGATTCACAGACCTGGAGAACACCGAGATCAATTCTGGGATCCTCCTCGTTCCCATTTCCAATAATTTCTGAAATAAATGACAAAATTAAAATAAACAAATGAAAATAAAATCTAACGATTGCTTACCTGAAGACAGACCTGGAGAACACCGAGTGAATTCCTGGATCCTCCTCGTTCCCATTTCAATAATTTCTGAAATTAAATGACAAAATTAAAATACAAAATGAAAATAAAATCTAACTGATTCGCTTACACTATGATTAACAGACCTGAGAACACAGATCGAATTCCCTGGGATCCTCCTCGTTCCCATTTCCAATAATTTCTGAAATTAAATGACAAAATTAAAATACAAAATGAAAATAAAATCTAACGATGCCTTACCTGATGGCTTACGCAGACCTGGAGAACACGAGATCGAATTCCTGGGATCCTCCTCGTTCCCATTTCATATTTCTGAAATAATAAAATTAAAATACAAAATGAAAATAAAATCTAACGATTGCTTACCTGATAACAAAACCTGAGAACAATCGTTCTGATCCCCCGTTCATTTATTCTAAATAAATACAAATTAAAATACAAAATAAAAATCGACTTACCTGATGGCTTACAGACCTGGAGAACACCGAGATCGAATTCCCTGGGATCCTCCTCGTTCCCATTTCCAATAATTTCTAAAATTAAATGACAAAATTAAAATACAAAATGAGAATAAAATCTAGAGATGTCTTACCTGATGGCTTCCACAGACCAGGCGAACACTAAGATTGAATTCCCCTGGGATCCTCCTCGTTCCCATTTTTAATAAATTCTGAAAATAAATGACAAAATTAAATTACAAAATGAAAATAAAATCTAACGATTGCTTACCTGATGGCTTACACAGACCTGGAGAACACCGAGATCGAATTCCTTTGGGATCCTCCTCGTTCCCCATTTCCAATAATTTCTGAAAATAAATGACAAAATTAAAATACAAAATGAAAATAAAATCTAACGATTGCTTACCTGATGGCTTACACAGACCTGGAGAACACCGAGATCGAATTCCCTGGGATCCTCCTCGTTCCCCATTTCCAATAATTTCTGAAAATAAATGACAAAATTAAAATACAAAATGAAAATAAAATCTAACGATTGCTTACCTGATGGCTTACACAGACCTGGAGAACACCGAGATCGAATTCCCCTGGGATCCTCCTTGTTCCCATTTCCAATAATTTCTGAAATAAATGACAAAATTAAAATACAAAAATGAAAATAAAATCTAACGATTGCTTACCTGATGGCTTACACAGACCTGGAGAACACCGAGATCGAATTCCCTGGGATCCTCCTCGTTCCCATTTCCAATAATTTCTGAAAATAAATGACAAAATTAAATTACAATAATGAAAATAAAAACTAACGATTGCTTACCTGCAGGTTTACACAGACCTGGAGAACACCGAGGTCGAATTCCTGGGATCCTCCTCGTTCCCCATTTCCAATAATTTCTGAAAATAAATGACAAAATTAAAATACAAAATGAAAATAAAATCTAACGATTGCTTACCTGATGGCTTACACAGACCTGGAGAACACCGAGATCGAATTCCCCTGGGATCCTCCTCGTTCCCCATTTCCAATAATATCTAAAATAAAATGACAAAATTAAAATACAAAATGAAAATAAAATCTAACGATTGCTTACCTGATGGCTTACACAGACCTGGAGAACACCGAGATCGAATTCCCTGGGATCCTCCTCGATCCCGATTTCCAATAATTTCTGAAAATAAATGACAAAATTAAAATACAAAAATGAAAATAAAATCTAACGGTTGCTTACCTGCAGGTTTACACAGACCTGGAGAACACCGAGATCGAATTCCCCTGGGATCCTCCTCGTTCCCATTTCCAATAAATTCTGAAAATAAATGACAAAATTAAATTACAATAATGAAAATAAAATCTGACGATTGCTTACCTGATGGTTACACAGACCTGGAGGACACTGAGATCATATTCCCTGGGATCCTCCTCGTTCCCATTTCCAATAAATTCTGAAAATAAATGACAAAATTAAATTACAATAATGAAAATAAAATCTGACGATTGCTTACCTGATAGCTAACACAGACCTGGAGGACACTGAGATCATATTCCCTGGGATCCTCCTCGTTCCCATTTCCAATAAATTCTGAAAATAAATGACAAAATTAAAATACAAAATGAAAATAAAATCTAACGATTGCTTACCTGATGGCTTACACAGACCTGGAGAACACCGAGATCGAATTCCCCTGGGATCCTCCTCGTTCCCCATTTCCAAAAATATCTAAAATAAAATGACAAAATTAAAATACAAAAATGAAAATAAAATCTAACGATTGCTTACCTGATGGCTTACACAGGCCCGGAGAACACCGAGATCGAATTCCCCTGGGATCCTCCTCGTTCCCATTTCCAATAATTTCTGAAATAAATGACAAAATTAAAATACAAAATGAAAATAAAATCTAACGATTGCTTACCTGATGGCTTACACAGACCTGGAGAACACCGAGATCGAATTCCCTGGGATCCTCCTCGTTCCCCATTTCCAATAATTTCTGAAAATAAATGACAAAATTAAAATACAAAAATGAAAATAAAATCTAACGATTGCTTACCTGAAGGTTTACACAGACCTGGAGAACACCGAGGTCGAATTCCCTGGGATCCTCCTCGTTCCCCATTTCCAATAATTTCTGAAAATAAATGACAAAATTAAAATACAAAAATGAAAATAAAATCTAACGATTGCTTACCTGATAGCTTACACAGACCTGGAGGACACTGAGATCATATTCCCTGGGATCCTCCTCGTTCCCATTTCCAATAAATTCTGAAAATAAATGACAAAATTAAATTACAAAATGAAAATAAAAACTAACGATTGCTTACCTGAAGGCTTACACAGACCTGGAGAACACCGAGATCGAATTCCCCTGGGATCCTCCTCGTTCCCCATTTCCAATAATTTCTGAAAATAAATGACAAAATTAAAATACAAAATGAAAATAAAATCTAACGATTGCTTACCTGATGGCTTACACAGACCTGGAGAACACCGAGATCGAATTCCCTGGGATCCTCCTCGTTCCCCATTTCCAATAATTTCTGAAAATAAATGACAAAATTAAAATACAAAATGAAAATAAAATCTAACGATTGCTTACCTGATGGTTACACAGACCTGGAGGACACCGAGATCATATTCCCTGGGATCCTCCTCGTTCCCATTTCCAATAAATTCTGAAAATAAATGACAAAATTAAATTACAAAATGAAAATAAAATCTAACGATTGCTTACCTGATGGCTTACACAGACCTGGAGAACACCGAGATCGAATTCCCCTGGGATCCTCCTCGTTCCCCATTTCCAATAATTTCTGAAAATAAATGACAAAATTAAAATACAAAATGAAAATAAAATCTAACGATTGCTTACCTGATGGCTTACACAGACCTGGAGAACACCGAGATCGAATTCCCTGGGATCCTCCTCGTTCCCCATTTCCAATAATTTCTGAAAATAAATGACAAAATTAAAATACAAAATGAAAATAAAATCTAACGATTGCTTACCTGAAGGTTTACACAGACCTGGAGAACACCGAGGTCGAATTCCCCTGGGATCCTCCTCGTTCCCCATTTCCAATAATTTCTGAAAATAAATGACAAAATTAAAATACAAAAATGAAAATAAAATCTAACGATTGCTTACCTGATGGCTTACACAGACCCGGAGAACACCGAGATCGAATTCCCTGGGATCCTCCTCGTTCCCCATTTCCAATAATTTCTGAAAATAAATGACAAAATTAAAATACAAAATGAAAATAAAATCTAACGATTGCTTACCTGATTTACACAGACCTGGAGAACACCGAGATCGAATTCCCCTGGGATCCTCCTCGTTCCCATTTCCAATAATTTCTGAAAATAAATGACAAAATTAAAATACAAAATGAAAATAAAATCTAACGATTGCTTACCTGATGGTTACACAGACCTGGAGAACACCGAGATCGAATTCCCTGGGATCCTCCTCGTTCCCCATTTCCAATAATTTCTGAAAATAAATGACAAAATTAAAATACAAAAATGAAAATAAAATCTAACGATTGCTTACCTGATGGCTTACACAGACCTGGAGAACACCGAGATCGAATTCCCTGGGATCCTCCTCGTTCCCCATTTCCAATAATTTCTGAAATTAAATGACAAAATTAAAATACAAAATGAAAATAAAATCTAACGATTGCTTACCTGATGGCTTACACAGACCTGGAGAACACCGAGATCGAATTCCCTGGGATCCTCCTCGTTCCCCATTTCCAATAATTTCTGAAATTAAATGACAAAATTAAAATACAAAATGAAAATAAAATCTAACGATTGCTTACCTGATGGCTTACACAGACCTGGAGAACACCGAGATCGAATTCCCTGGGATCCTCCTCGTTCCCCATTTCCAATAATTTCTGAAATTAAATGACAAAATTAAAATACAAAATGAAAATAAAATCTAACGATTGCTTACCTGATGGCTTACACAGACCTGGAGAACACTGAGATCGAATTCCTGGGATCCTCCTCGTTCCCATTTCCAATAATTTCTGAAATAAATTACAAAATTAAAATACAAAATGAAAATAAAATCTAACGATTGCTTACCTGATGGCTTACACAGACCTGGAGAACACCGAGATCGAATTCCTGGGATCCTCCTCGTTCCCCATTTCCAATAATTTCTGAAATTAAATGACAAAATTAAAATACAAAATGAAAATAAAATCTAACGATTGCTTACCTGATGGCTTACACAGACCTGGAGAACACCGAGATCGAATTCCTGGGATCCTCCTAGTTTCCCATTTCCAATTTCTGAAATTAAATGACAAAATTAAAATACACAAATGAAAATAAAATCTAACGATTCCTTACCTGATGGCTTACACAGAACTGGAGAACACCGAGATCGAATTCCCCTGCGATCCTCCTCGTTCCCCTTTTAAATAATTTCTGAAATTAAATGACAAATTAACAATGACAAAATTTTAAAATCAAAATTAAAACAGAAATAACAACTGATGCTTACCTATACTACACCTGAAAACGAGTTCGAATTCCCTGATCCTCCTCGTTCCAATAATTTCTGAAAAAAATAATTCTAAAATCGCAAATGATTATGTAGCACATACATAACATTATGATGCAAGGCGTTCTCACAATTGATGATGTCACAACATACTACTTGTGAAATTACACAATTTAAATAAAAATATATATAATAATCATATAACAATAATTACAAAAGGAAATGTAATTAGCACCCAACAAGTTGTACATGCAAAACAAACTTAAAACTTTTAAAAATGACTCACAGCAGCGTTTCCTTTGTCAGCGTTGTCTTCAAGAATTGTAAACTTCGAACCAATAATTCGCCTGAAGGATTATGCACCTGTTGCTATCCGTAGTTAGAAATGCGAAACCTACAACATGAATTTACTTATTGAAAAAATTGGAAGCCATTTCTCGACTTAAGTGTTCGACAATCATCGTCGATTACGTGACGTCATACGTCACGCCATATTTCGTAAAAACAATTTGCAGAAAAAATTAATTTTAACAAAATTTTGTATTAGTACTCACAAATACATTTCCATGCGTAATTTTCAAGTTCAAACTTGTTCTAATTTTGTCTTGCACTTATTTACACAAAATATACCCTAATATTTATAAAATAAAGTCAAATTTTAAGAGAAAACTCGACTGCATTAATGTGCGTCTCTTGCAGTTAGCGACCTTTCGAAACAAATGAAATAATGACAAAAAATGACAGTCAAATTTAAATATTATGAACCAATGAAACGCCTTTTCGATGACGCATTTCTAATGTATATAATTTTATGTAATAAAAATTATATTAGCATTTATGAATTATTTTAAAAAGATGAAACTAAAATTGCTATTAAATCTTTAATAACTAAACTTTTAAAACCATTTATTATATTAAATCTGTTTTAAAAAATGATTAAACAGACTTTATATTTTTAGATAATGAAATTACTACGTAAAATTGTATACTTATTAATAAAATTTTTATAAAATGTACATCATTTATTAATTATCATGCTTAAAGACGGTAATGTCTATGTCCATTGAGTACTAGTTTGCAAACGAAACTTTTTACTATTTTGTAATAAATTAAAATTAAAAATTTAATTTAAAAAACATTTTAATTTACTTAAATTGGACACCGGAAACGTGATTATAAATTCAGGTCACGTCTCGATCTTAATGTCTTATAATTTCGGAAAAAAATTATAATTAAAAAACAAATTTTAATATAAAATGTACTTCCGAGACTCATATTTCAATTATCCGACACGTATTTGCCATTCTAATTTATCTGGAAAAATTTCTGTAAAATATTTTAAAAACAAATGTATTTAATAAAAATCTATTTATCTTTATAAATGTTACACGTTATTCATTTACATGTATGTAATCCTATTAAAAATTTATTAAACAAAAATTTTAAAAAACATAATTTTAAATAAAATTTTTCTTAAGACTCCGATAAGCTACGTCGAAGTCGAATTCTAGTCATGCTCTCGTTCCTTTAATTTTGAATAAATTATTATTAAAAAATAATTTAAAATCAAATTTTTTTACTGAAGACTCGGAAGAATCTGTACTTACACAATCCATTCCAATCTTTTACTGCTGATTTCTGAATAAAAATAAAAATAAATTTAAACAGAATCAAATTTTCAAAGGACATTCCGATGACGATTCCGATGCTTTTCAAAAAATAAATTAATATTGATCAATTCGTATTTGGCAGATTTACGTTTCGTCTTCGATTTCCTCTGCATACATTATCTCTAAAACATAATTTTAAAAAAATATTTTTATACTAAACTTTAAAAGTTACCCGACCTGGAACGCGAGCTATCCCAAAGCGTTTTTCACCTGCTGCATTTTCTGAATAAAATTGGCATTAAAATTAAATTTAAACAAAATAATTCTTACCTAAAAAACATCCGAGAACGTCCTGGTTTTTCAGAATAACAATTCTTCGACGTCATTCCAGCTATGTTGGCAGATGTTACCTTCTTCGTCTCTTGCAGTTTTCTCCTGGATAAATTAATTACATTAAAAACATAAGTTTTAAAATCAAATATTTTCTTACCTGCAAGACCTGGAAGAAGTCCTGTCCCCACTGCCAGGAACGACGACGCTATCCCAAATCTGCATGGTTTTTGGCACCTGCTGCTGCATTTTCTGGAATAAAATATCGGCATTAAAAATTATATATTTAACAAACAAAAGTTCTTAAAAATCCGAAAATCCTGGTGCTTTTTCAGGAATAACAAGGTTGCTTCGACGTCATTCCAGCTATGTTGGCAGATGTTACCTTCTTCGTCTCTTGCAGTTTTTCCTCCTGGAATAAATTAATTACATTAAAAAACATAAGTTTTAAAATCAAATATTTCTTACCTGCAAGACCTGGAGAAGTCCTGTCCCCACTGCCAGGAACGACGACGCTATCCCAAATCTGCACCGTCTTCGTCACCTGCTGCTGCATTTTCTGGAATAAAATATCGGCATTAAAAATTAAATTTAAACAAAATCAAATGTTCTTACCTAAAGAATCCAGACATCCGGAGAACGTCCTGGTGCTTTTCAGGAATAAAAGATGCTTCGACGTCATTCCGGCTATGTTGGCAGATGTTACCTTCTTCGTCTCTTGCAGTTTTTCCTGGAATAAATTATTTGCATTAAAAAACATAAGTTTTAAAATCAAATATTTTCTTACCTGGAAGAAGTCCTGTCCCTACTGCCAGGGACGACCACGCTATCCCAAATCTGCATTCTTTTTGTCACCTGCTGCTGCATTTTCTGGAATAAAATATCGGTATTAAATATTGTAAATTTAAACAAAATCAAATGTTCTTACCTAAAGAATCCAGACATCCGGAGAACGTCCTGGTGCTTTTTCAGGAATAACAAGGTTGCTTCGACGTCATTCCAGCTATGTTGGCAGATGTTACCTTCTTCGTGTCTTGCAGTTTTTCCTCCTGGAATAAATTAATTACATTAAAAAACATAAGTTTTAAAACAAATATTTTCTTACCTGCAAGAGCTGGAGGAAGTCCTGTCCCCACTGCCAGGAGCGACGACGCTATCCCGAATCTGCATTGTTTTTGTCACCTGCTGCTGCATTTTCTGGAATAAAATATCGGCATTAAAATTAAAATTTAACAAAATCAAATGTTCTTACCTAAAGAATCCAGACATCCGGAGAACGTCCTGGTGCTTTTTCAGGAATAAAAAAGATGCTCGATGTCATTCCAGCTATGTTGGCATATGTTACCTTCTTCGTCTCTGCAGTTTTCTTCCTGGAATAAATTAATTACATTAAAAAACATAAGTTTTAAAACAAATATTTTCTTACCTGCAAGAGCTGGAGGAAGTCCTGTCCCCACTGCCAGGAGCGACGACGCTATCCCGAATCTGCATTGTTTTTGTCACCTGCTGCTGCATTTTCTGGAATAAAATATCGGCATTAAAATTGTAAATTTAAACAAAATCAAATGTTCTTACCTAAAGAATCCAGACATCGAGAACGTCCTGGTGCTTTTTCAGGAATAACAAGGTTGCTTCGACGTCATTCCAGCTATGTTGGCAGATGTTACCTTCTTCGTCTCTTGCAGTTTTTCCTCCTGGCATAAATTAATTACATTAAAAAACATAAGTTTTAAAATCAAATACTTTCTTACCTGCAAGACCTGGAGAAGTCCTGTCCCCACTGCCAGGAACGACGACGCTATCCCAAATCTGCACCGTCTTCGTCACCTGCTGCTGCATTTTCTGGAATAAAATATCGGCATTAAAAATTATATATTTAACAAACTAAAGAGTTCTTACCTAAAGAATCCAGACATCCGGAGAACGTCCTGGTGCTTTTTCAGGAATAAAAAAGATGCTTCGACGTCATTCCAGCTATGTTGGCATATGTTACCTTCTTCGTCTCTTGCAGTTTTTCTTCCTGGAATAAATTATTTACATTAAAAAGCATAAGTTTTAAAATCAAATATTTTCTTACCTGCAGGAACTGGAGGAAGTCCTGTCCCCACTGCCAGGAACAACGACGCTATCCCAAATCTGCACTGTCTTGGCCACCTGCTGCTGCATTTTCTGAAATAAAATATCGGCATTAAAAATTATAAGTTTAAATAAAATCAAAAGTTTTTACCGTAAGAATCCGGTCCCACCGAGAATATCCTGGTGCTTCAACAGGAACGAAGTGGGTCCTTCGACGACATTCCAGTAATGTTTAAAAACGTTACCATCGAGACCTACAACAATAAAATACCTGTTGAAAACATTGAAAGCCACCGCTTGACTTATATATTCGGCAATCATCGCCGATTACGTGACGTCATACGTCACGCCATAGTTCTTAAAAATAATTTGGAGAAAAAATTAATTTTAACAAAATTATGTATTACTACTCACAAATACATTTCCATGCAGAGTTTTTCAGTTCAAACATATTCTAATATTGTCTTGCACTTATTTACACAAAATATACACCATTTTTTTAAATAAAGTCAAATTTTCAAGAGAAAACTCGACTGCATTAATGTAGCGTCTCTTGTAGTTAGCGACCTTTCGGAAACAAATGAAATTATGACAATAAAAAAATGGCAGTCAAATTTAAACCAATTAAACGCTTTTGCGAAATGACGCATTTCTGATGTCTTTTAGTTAGAATGAAAAAATGAAAATTATCGCATTAATAATATGAATTATTTTAGAAAAGATAGTTAACACTAAAGTTGTTCGATAAAAAAAATTTTTATTCACTCTACATCAAATTTAAAAAAATTTAAAAAATTAAAATTTGACTTCTATCTTAAATTGAAACTTAAAAATTTAAAAATTTTTTCACCTTATTATTGAGATCATTTGAATATAAAATATTTAAAAATTTTCAAGCAATTTTTGCTTCTCCAGCTTTATTGAAATAATAACAAAAATTATGGGAAGCTTATGATTAAAAATAAAAATATAACCAAACCTTTAATTTTCCGCCTCGACAAACGTCATCCCAAAGTTAAAATAAATATAATATAAATATTACAAAATAAATACTAAAAAATATTAAAAAATATTAAAATAAAAAAAAAAAAAAATTGTTCCTCCATTAAAATTTTTAAAATTATTACAATTTTAAATTAATCAAAAAAAATTTATTTTTATTTTAAAAATAAAAAAATTATTACGATTTAATATGAATTATTTTAAAAAAGAAAAAAAAAAATTACTTGGTTATTACACCTGAGCCTCGACATTCATCCCTAATTTATGCAAACAAATTTCATTGCAGTTTAAAAATTTAATTGACGTTGCATAACAGCCACAAACGCTTGATTATTTAAATCTGCAAGATGATGTTTGAAATTCGATACCTAAAATGAAAAAACGAGTTTTAATTTGATTTTCAATGTTTTTAGAATAGTAAAAATGGAAAAATAAACTTTGAAAAATTAAGTATTACAAAATAGACTTACTTTAGCAGTATGGCATGGAGCATTATCATGCTGAAGAAACCACTCTTCAGTTTCAGCATACAAATCCGTAAAAGATGATTCCAAATTGCTTTTAATATATCGATGCGGGTGGTTGACATAGACCACCTTACTCCTTTTTTAACGGACCAAACGAAATGGTGTGTGATTTAAAATGCAAGTTGTTGTGGGACACCCTTTATTTATGAAAAGCTATCATTACTCTAATGATAACTTAACTTTTAAAGTAACAAGTGCGATTGATATACCGGGTGTCCGTTCTCCATCGCACATAGGAATTCAACATGGCGTTGCTCGATGTTTGCTAATTCCTGCTCGCCAATTCAAGGTACAGGAAAGAGTACTTGTCAAAAAATTTGTAATTTGAAATTGGTACAATCGGCCCCTCGTGCGCCTACCTCTAGAGCAGATGCTTTTTAGTAACGTAGACGTAGGTAGTGCCCCCATCCGGGCCCGCTATTGGGGTTTGCCATAAATGATGTGCTTACACGTGTAAGTAGCACAGGATTGCTCGCCGGCGTCCATACGCAAGTGTAGAGTGAGTTCGGCCCCGAAAAACGCTCTCGAGTCGAAACTAGTGTTGCCGTCGAAGAGCGTCGTGGGAGTACCAAGAGCTGCTGCAACAACCGAGTTTAGTGTCGCCGGTCGTTGTCCCGAATATCTTGTTGAGCTCACGACCCCGGGGACGGTTCAACCTTTAGGCAAACACCATCATGTTTCAAAGGCAACTCGTAGAGAACCAAAGGGGGTTCCGTAAGTACGTCTCCAAAAAGCATACATCGCCGGTGGGAATCCTCCCGAAGAACTTCTTGACCCAACAGCTGGCGGGGCATGCAAGTCCGAGCGTGGGTTTCCAAACGGCAGGGTCGTGCAATTTGGGGCCCGAGGGCGGCCCCTTGTTGGACCGTCCTGTTTTAACGCGTTTAGGTAGGCAACACGTAGGTCATGTCACGTTCATTCGTCATCAGGAACCCCGGAAGCCCACGCCCGATTTTGGGATCCTCATTGCAGAAAACCCATGTTGAGCGAGGTAACGGGGGGTGGCGATATAGAGAGGTGCGGATTCCGAGTGATCCGCAAAATATTAATACTTTTTTTTCAGATTTGGTGGAAATACAACAAGGTCATCATCATCATCATCGGGTCTGCGAAAACTCTCGGAGGTAAGGAAACAACACTTGATTTTATTGCAACTTTTAATTTTTATCTCGTATAATTTGTTCCAGAAATTTTTAATGGGGCAAAGCGGCACCGACTTGCAAAGCAGGTCAAGTTCGTGGTGCAGGAGGTCATCGAGGGATTAATATCGTCGTCCACTCTGGAGATCTCTGAAGTTTATTTATATTATGTATGTTTGTAATGTAATTGCAATGATTTTATATGTACATAAAGGGCGCCGACACCTCTGAAAATATATTAAAGGAGGGGTCGGCGTGTTCATCAAAGGGAGAGGAACTCTGTTCCTACCTTGTCGGTTAAGATTGGTGGTTCTACGGTTTGGTAATGAGGTAGCTGCGATCCCCGAGGTGTACATCACAGATATCGTCGATTTGCACCATTTACGTGGTGGACTTTGGGGATTCATCTGTTTGATGTCCCCGAGGGGATGAATTTCGTCGTTCGCCCTGGAGATCTATCGTCGAAGTTCTCCTTCTTGGGTGAATCCCCTCTCCGGCATATAGCCGTGCAACGGGTCACCTTTGTAAGTATTGGGACTTTGACGATAGATTTTTAGGAACATCTGAGGGGCGCCGACTCCTCTGAAAATATATAAAGGAGGTGTCGGCGCGTAACTCAAAGGAAGGGGAACTCTGTTCCCACCTTGTCTGATGGGTGGGAGGGCTAAAGTGGGGCCCTCCCTTATGCACACCCACCACTGTGACGGGGTCCTGACCCCGACGTTAAGAGAGGGAGAGAAGAGTAGTGGGAGAAGGAAAGGCCTAGAAGGAGGAGAGAAAATTACCCTCACCAACCCTCCTGCATTTCCTCCCTCTGAACAAATTTTTACCTTACCTCCGCATTTCCTTCCCTCTAACAAACTTTACCTACCCCTCGCATTTCACCCTCTAAACAAACTTTACCTACCCTCCCGCATTTCCTTACCCTCTAACAAACTTTTACCCTACCCTCCGCATTTCCTTACCCTAAACACCTCCCATTTCTTACCCTCTAATTACCCTACCCCTCCATTTACCCTCTACCCTCAAAAACCAGGACCGTCCTATTATAATAGGCCGGTCCTGGTTTGCCAAATTTTTCTTCCTTCCTGCCCTTCTCAGTTTCCCCTCCTTCCCGGTCTTCCCTCTCCCCTACCAAGTCCCCTCCTCCTTTGATGGGAGAGGCAACTCCCCCTTCGAAGGAGGGGCTGCCCGTTTGGTGAATTTCCAACCTTAGGGTCTCCCGGGAACTCCTGCACGGACGGATCCCTATTGCTGGCCACCAGGACAAGTCCTCGAGGTGAGCTACAGGGATCCGTCCATGAGGCGAACTCGACGATGAGACCCCCATGGCGGATCACCTGGGCGTATGTATCCCCTTGGTTTAAACCTCTTAGATAGGATCGCCGAAATGCACACGAGATGCACTTGGACGACCCATCTTCGAGGTTAACCTCGGCGACACTTGTCGACGAACCTTAGGCAGAATTGATCCCCTTGGCTACATCCAAGATGAATCCCCGAAGTCCACCACGTGCATGGTGCAAATCGACGATATCCGTGATGTGAACCTCGGCGAGATCGCAGCTACCTCACATTACCACCTCTTACCACACCTGTACAACCTCCCCTTAACCGACAAGGTAGGAACAGAGTTCCTCTCCCTTTGAGAAACACGCCGACCCCTCCTTTAATATATTTTCAGAGGAGTCGACGCCTCTCAGATGTTCCCAAAAACCTATCGTCAAAGTCCATACTTACGAAGGTGACCCGTTGCACGACTATATGCCGGAGAGCGGACTCGCCCAAGAAGGAGAACTTCGACGATATATCTCCAGGGCGGACGACGAAATTCGTCCCCTCGGGGACATCAAAGATGAATCCCCAAAGTCCACCAGTTAAATGGTGCAAATCGACGATATCTGTGATGTACACCTCGGGATCGCAGCTACCTTATACCAAACCGTAAATCTTAACCGACAAGGTGGGAACAGAGTTCCTCCTTTGAGAAACTTCCGACCCTCCTTTATATATTATCAGAGGAATCGGCATCCCTTATGTACATATAAAATCATTGCAATTACATTACAAACATTAATATAAATAAACTTAGAAATCTCCCGAGTCGACGACGATATTAATCCTCTTGATAACATCCAAGACGAATCACAAGTACACCGTCCTCTTCTTCCTGTTTACTATTTCTGTAATAAATTATT